>QZGG01000081.1:0-309355 GCA_006409495.1 Sedum album
GGTGACTATACTGAATTCTGTTTTGTCCTGCCAGTATAGTTAATTGTGTATGTGCATCTCCAGAATCAAGTTTATACACTCTATGGTTGTTTTTGTAGGCATGTGTTGGAGACCTGTGTGTGGGCTTGTTTGCATGGGCACATAATCTTGTGCCATATGTTCGTAGCAAAAGTTGTAATCCGCAGTCTAGGGATCTGATTTTGCAATCTGTGGAGAGGTGGATCTGCAATACTAACATAATAATTCCAAAAAGTTGTCAAGTATTTTTGTATTTTATTTATCTTACTCTGCAAACTCGATAATTGGATGTAGAATCATTAATGGCCCCAAAGCTCGTGCTATCTTGGTCAATGGTGCTGTTAGAAAAGGAGAGCGTTTGTTCCCTCCTGCTTCACTGGACACATTGATACGCCTGACTTTTCCTGCAGCTTCTGCACGTGTAAAGGTAACCACCGAATCAAAATTCTAATGCCAGTTATTTATCTACATGAATGGTGCTGATTGCTATCTGTCTTCTTGTATGTCTCGTGGCATAAAGGCTACTGAAAGATTCGAGGCTGTGTATCCTACATTAAAAGACGTCGCTCTTGCTGGTGTCCCTGGAAGCAAAGCAATGAAGCAAGTTTCACAGCAGATCTTTGAGGTTGTGATCAAAGCAGCAGCTGGAGGTAATAATAATTTTGAAAATATTATTATTTGTGGAAACATTGTCATTTCCGATTTAGGAGTACAGAGGGAAGGTCTCATCAAACACATTCAATTTCATAGATAACCCCCAGCTGATTTTAGAAGCAACTAATATCTCAATTTGGTGCCTGACTGCACACCCGGATTGTTACAAACAATGGGTAAGTGTTTCTCTTCTTGATTGCAAGTTATGTTCCATCTAAGACAAGCTGACCTATCAGTGATAACATATTTATTTGTGTTTCAGGAGAAAATATACGAGGAGAATTTGGAAGCAAGTGTTGCAATTCTGAGGGAGCTAGGTGTTGCATGGAGGGAGTTCTCTGGGAAGCTTTCTTCATTGGAGCCATTGAAAGAAACAATCAAGACTTTCAAGAATTGGGTAACGTTAATATTTTTAGCTATCACTTTGCTAGCATATGAAGTTGCAGGCGTTGAATGTTTCAGTGATTTGTCTTTGCTAATTCTGGCATGTCCTTGATAGAATGAGAAAGCTTTGGCCAAAGAAGACAGTCCATCAGGTCATGACCTGTACAAAGAGGCAAACAAGTGTTGTAAGGTGATTTTACAAAGGACTTCACATGGTGGTCATGGTTGTTTGAAAGGCGCAGTAGTAGTGATCGTGGCGTTGGCTGTTGGCACAGCTCTCTTATCACCTTCCAATCTTGAATCCTGGGACTGGAACAAATTGGTGATGATGTTCAACCATCAGCAATCCTAAAAACTATCTTTACAAAACACACTCTTCATCAGTGATGTAATCCTGCGGGTGCATTTTTGAGACTGTGTAGAGCAGTAATCTGATCCACTTAGTTCCAACATATACACCGAGTTTGGCTTTAAATTATGATACAGAGTTGAGCGGATCTTCCAGTTGTTTTGTAATTCCGACTGTAAAGGCTCATTAGCTTGCTGCACTATTTCAATCGAATGATTAAAGCCGGAGTTGAGCAGTTACTGATAACTGCCGATTTGAAGTGTCCCAACGAAGAAAAGCATTCCCTTCCGATCCATCCACACTTGAGTAAATGTACCAGACTTTGTACAATCCCCTTCACTTTTGAAGGTTGATTTATCATTACAGGTGATGGAGCATTATACTAATGTATGTATACATAATGTATCTGTGGATGAGGAGCATAATGAGAGTTGATATATCCTTTGTACATAGTCGACCTGCTTGGAATTTTTGAAGAGAATCAAACCTTGTTTTATTGAGTTTATGAATTGAGTTAATTTCATACATGAATTTTTAATAAATGGAATCTTGAGTCTTTAGTTATATCTAGTCATCATCGTCACTTGATGGTGGAGATCGACATCGCACGTATGCTGGTGGTCCACATATCAGTACTGGCGGTCCACATATCAGTCGTGGTGGTCCACATATCATTGGAGGTGGAGGTGGCCCACACATCATTGGAGGTGGAGGTGGCCCACACATCATTGGAGGTGGAGGTGGAGGTGGCATACACGGTGGTCCTGATGATGGT
This sequence comes from Sedum album, assembly GCA_006409495.1. Taxonomy (NCBI): domain Eukaryota; kingdom Viridiplantae; phylum Streptophyta; class Magnoliopsida; order Saxifragales; family Crassulaceae; genus Sedum; species Sedum album. The sequence goes on from QZGG01000081.1 coordinate 2,181, forward strand.
TGTCCATATGTCGGAGGACGTCGCATTCCCATTTCAAATGATACACGACCACTTCCTGATCCTGAATGATAAGTCGGACCTCTTGATGACGACATTCTACTCCCACCTCCTGACATAGTTCTTGTTGACATTTGAGTTCCACTTCCACTTGGTGTACCTCTTGTTTGAGTTGATCTACTTCCACTTGAACCACCAGCTCGTATCGAAACTTGGATTGGCATACAAGTCGATTTACTTCCACTCGAATGACCTCGAGATGACCTATGTGTTGAGCTACTAGTAGATCTACTTCCACCTGAAATAGCTCGTGTTGACATACTTGATGGGTTAGTACCAGTACCTCTCGCTAATATAGACACTTTCACAGGTCCCATTGTGCTGCCACCTGAGCTCTCTCCATTTTTACCTTTAGAAGCTTTTCTCGTGAAAAAATTCATATTCCTCAACTCTATCTTGCTCTGTTGACAACCTAGAAGCCCGTTGTTCCTTTTAAACAACAAAAAGGCATGGTTTACACAATCAATGTATTCCAGAATCATGACTACTAGACATTTAATAAAGAGATCGCGCACGCAACCATGTCCAAACCGACATTGTTCGTGAAAACGAACTGTTTCTGTCAAAATGGGCCGACCTTAATTTAGCATCATCTGTTTGGGCTAGAAAGCGTCCGAATTTGGCCCAAGCCTCCAAAAGGGTAGCGCCTCCTAAAGCCCAAATGCCGAAGCGTCTGATCCCAACTCTCAACCGCATCCTGGTCGACAAGATCGTACCTCCGTCCGGAAACAAACGCAGGAATCCTTCTTCCTGAGATAACCAACAAGGTACGCAACTTCATTGAATTCTAATTTGCAAACGTTTGTAGGATTCATAGATTAAATTTTATGGTTCTGAATTTTGTGTTGCAACAGCTCAATTCATCAACTTTTGTAGCCGTTGGACTAGCCGGTGAAGGAAGGTGATACTGTGTTGCTTCCTGAGTATGGAGGTACTCAGGTTAAGCTTGGAGACATGGAGTAAGTTGCTACGACTATTTGATCGAATTGTCTGGTTTTCATTAGAAATGTATTAATCATTATAAACGTTCATTCAGCACTGCTACTAGTAAAATATTCCATATCTTGTAAGTTGCCGTGACCTTTCTAGCTTTCATATTATTTTCAAGTGTTTGTTGTTATGACTATGGCTTTAAACATTTGGTCGTGTGAAAGTTGACAAAACTAAAGTTTTCAAATTCTTGATCTTTCAACAATTGATATGGTGTATAGCCACACCTTCAAACTTCTTGACCCGCATGAATGGCTATAATCAAGTCTAGGAAATCCTTGTTTGTCACGATTTAGATGTTGATCATGGCTGCTACAACTACAGGATTATTAATTTTTTGTAAATTGCTTAGAACTCAACTAGAAAATTCCTTGTATCTTAAAAATTTAGTGCGAAACATATTGAACTTAAGTTACTTAACTTCAAATGCTTTGAAATTTGTTTATGGTTTATTTATGCAGGCATCATATTTATAGAGATGAAGACATCCTCGGCACTCTACATGAGTGAGTAATGAGATTTGAGATATTTTGTTTTTCAGCTGGTTAATATATTCAAGTGCTTAATGCTTGGATTTTGTGAAGAAAATTAAACGGTGTTTTACTGAGGTTATATATGAAATTCATTTTGAATGTTTAATAACTAGAATCTGAGTGTTTAGTTATAGGGGCTGATCCACCTCTCAAACTTTTCAAATGCATCAATTGCTGCATTTTGTTCGTTAGTTAAGTTTGGGTTCCTTCCATAGACATTATAGTTTGGATTGTAGGGTAAGCCATCTGTTGGTGGTGGTGGAGGTCCTGCCATCGGAAATCGATTATAAGAGCCACCTCCACTTGATGCTGGACCACATGTTGGAGGATGTTGCATTAGCATTTCAATGGAGATATGATTATCTCCTGATCCTGACCCATAAGTTGGATCTCGTGTTGACATTCTGCTTGTTCTACTCCCACCTGATGCAGTTTGATTACTTATTGATCCTGGCCAATTAGTTGGATCTCGTATTGACATACTGCTTGTTCTACTCCCACCTGATACAGCTCTTGTTGACATTTGACTTGTCCTACTACTTGATGGAGATCTTGTAGAATGACGATGACCATGTGATGACCTACGGCTTGAGATTCCACCTGATGAAGCTCGTGTTGACATACTTGGGTTACTACTACTAGCTGTGCCTCTAGCTTCTACAGCCACTTCGATAGCTCCTACTGTGCTTAAACCTGAGTGATGATGCGAACTTTTTGAAGACTTTCGGGTGAAAAAACCCATATTGTCTAAGTCTGTGTTTCTAACTGACGTGCAATGTTTACTGCTCTGTTGAAGCTTGCAGCTCTATTTTAAAGGAAGAAAAAACCATGATTTGGGAAATCAATGTAACCCAGAATCATGACTAGCCATTTAATGAACTTCGCACGTCTCAAATAGAACCATTCTTATGTTCATTAACAATCTTGTTTACTCCAATGTTTTATAACTTTAAATTTATGTAGCAATGTATTGTCTATGTATATATAATTTCGAGAAAAATATTAAATTTACGTGTGTAATTTCCCTGTTGGACACTTTAAATTACCATTTATCCAATAATAAAAATTAAGAATTAAAGAAATATTTCTCGCACAATTTTTTATAGGATTTACAAAATTTATTTGATTTCTAGCTTTTTATTAATTAGCTTTTGTATGCGAGTTTATAATTAATTTACACCGTCAGATCTGTGAAGATCTAACGGTCCATATCCGTTCAACCCAAAATGCCCTAGTGGCAGAACGTCCGCCAAGCCGATCTCGATCAGGTCGTCCGCTCATCGACTCGGCCTCGCGTCCTCGACCGCAATTCTCTTCTGACTTTTCACGACGTCGTTTAATATCTCCCTCGGACGTCTTCTAAGCAGCGCCGCAACTAGAGGTGCTCTCAAATGTAGAGAGTCTCTAATTCCAATGCGTCTCACAATTTGGGGATTTCTGATGTTATGTTTGGAGCAAAGCTCCATCAATGCCTCCGCTTAATTCCACCATCCGCAGACATTGTCAAGCGTAAGATCTGGCCTTTGCTAATCAACGAATCAAGATTCAATCAATTCCTAAACCCTAACAGCGACTCTAAATCCCTTATTATCGATTTGCATGAAGCATTTGTCTTCTTTGATGCAATGCTTGATTCTCAGAGTGTTGTTGCTAACCATGATACAATGTCGCAGCTTTGGAGCAAAATTTTATCTGTTGTTGTGCGAGGTGAGTGTTACTATGATGCAATTGAAATGTATAGAAAGCTTGCACTTCAGTTCCAGTTCAGTTGCACAGTTGTTTCGGATATTCGAATTTTGTCGATGCTGCTCAACTGTTATTGTAGTTTAGGTTGTGTTAATTATGGTTTTGGGATTTTAGGGATGATTGTGAAGAGTGGTATGGAACCTGATGTAGTTTTTTTCAATACCTTGGTTAAGGGATTGGCGTTAGAGAAAAGGATTGATGAGGCGTTTTGGGTCTTGTATGATATTATGGATGAATTTGGTTGCAAGCCGAATCACATGACGTTTGGCACTTTGTTTAGAGGATTGTGCAGTGCGGGGCATTTGGAAATTGCGGTGGAATTGAGTAAGAGGATGGATGGTATCAATTTAGTTTGTTATAATATAATTATTGATTGTTTGATTAGACGAGGGTTGGTTTATCAAGCTGAAGAGATGATGGCAGTTATGCGGAGTAAGGGAATAGTACCAGATGGATATACTTATAATTCTTTTATCTATTTTTGGAGCTGTGCTGCTCTGTTGGACAAAGCAAAAAGTGCCTTCTTTGAAATGAAAGAACAAGGGATTTATCAGGATGTGGTTACATATAGCTCATTAATTTACGGGATGTGCCGTATTGGCCAGTTAAAGGAGGCCATGGGTTTGTTTAATGAGATGAAAGTAAATGCAGTTTCTCCGAGTGTTGTGACATACAGCTCGTTAATTGATGGCTTGTGTCGGGCTGGTCAGCTGGAGGAAGCGATGTTAATATTTGATGAGATGAAGAAGAATGCTGTTGCTCCAAATGATGTAACATATAGTTCAATAATTCATGGCTTGTGTTGTGGCGCAATGTTGGATAAAGCTTTACACATTTTTTATGAAATGAAGAGATGGGGCCTTACGCCAAATGTCTTTACCTATGGTTCTATTATTTATGGTTTCTGCCTTGTTGGTGATATCAAGGGGGCAAAACGAATGTTGCTTGACATGACAGTGAACGGAGTTGCACCAGATTTGATCATCTATAATATAATAATCGATGGTTTGTGTAATGCTGGTGAAATTAAGGCGGCTTACCACATTTTTCGTAGCATGGAAACAAGGGGGATTTTGCCAGATTTGATAACTTACAATACTCTTATTCGGGGCTTTAGCCAAGTTGCCCATTGGAATGTGGTTGTGGATCTTTTGAATGCAATGCAGTGGAAGAGAGTTTTCCCTGATGTTGTTACATATAATTCTATTATCCACGGCTTATGTCGGGTTGGCGAGATACAAAAGGCATGCTTCAAGTTTTTTGAAATGAAGAAAATGCAGTTTCTCCAAATGTTGTCACTTATAATTCGATAATTCATGGAATCTGTTGTGCTCGAAAGTTTGAGGATGCTATATATTTGTTGAATGATATGAAGAATAATGGAGTTTTCGCCAATGTAGTAACATATACTTCGATCTTTGGGGGTTTATGCGAAGTAGGTAAGTGGATGGAATCGGAATGTATCCTTTACCAAATGCTGGCTGAAGGAGTTAGACCAAATGCAGTAACACTTTATGTATTGAGAAGAGCATGGCTGAAGGAGAGAAAGAAAAACAAAATAGTGCATTACCTTGAGTCAATCATCAAAGAGCAGATAGCTATTGCCAGACTAGAATCTGCAAGAGACTTTGAATGTAACAACTCTTCAAGTTATGTTTATCATGAATGATATCCAAAATGAATCATGCCAAAGGTATATCTGCAAGAAGCTTTTCAATGGAACAAATCCTGAAGTTCGGTGGTTCAGTTTGCTTGTTTAATGCGGCCGAAAGTAGTACAACGAAGTATGTTGATTCAGAGATAAGCCGATGCCAAGGTATTTGATTCAAGTCATTTTATGCTCTTTTTCCACATTATATATGGTAAGCGTAAAGTTGAATTAAGGTCAATATCGCTCACTCCAGTGTTTATATTGGACAGATTGGGGCCTCCCACTGAGTCTGCCAGAGTATAAATTAGCTTGATGAACTCTGAAAAATTCTGTTGAGCTGGCCTTTTTAACAGCAAGCAGTAAGCACCTATAGTATCGGTATGTTACAAATTAACATGGAAACATAAACTAATAACTTTTTAGAATTTCATTCACTCTTTCAAGCATGAGAACAAATATTTGTCTTCCTAGTCAAAGTCGAACTACTTAAAATTTTAGAAACTAGTCAAATTGTTCACTCGGAAATTAAAAGTTTAGGAGAAATGAGGCAAGAAATTAGTGGAAAACACATGTATAAACCAATGACTTACTCTAGCACATGATTTCTAATCTAGTCTCATTCTATAGCAGTGTTCTAAAAGGTGACTCCCACGCGACAAGGTGAGAAAGAGCTAAGATTCTCACTATTAATGAAGAAGGAACTTGGTATGGAGATGAATTTAGGGTAGTCTTGGGCACTGTAATGCTGGGTTCCTCAGGTGAGTGAGTTGGATTGTATTTTGTTGTTTCATTCAGTGCATGTCTGTTTCCTCATTCAAGGATGTTGCTTGAAATTATATTGTATACCAGTGTTTCTCTGTAAGAAAACTAATGTAAGCTTTTATGATCAAGGTTGTCAGAATCGAGTTTCTACCTTGATTCGTTTTGCTTAGGTAGAATCGAAACGTAGTTTTAAATCGTAGAAACGTAGTTTTTACAAAATATTAAATTATTATTATTATTTATATATATTTTACGTTTAAATATTTTATCAATTATAAATATATTAATATGAAAGTTAGAAATATATTTATATAAATGTATGAGATAAATATTATTCGAGAACACAAATGTATGTTAAAAGTGTGTATTATATGATATAATAGTCATATTATATCATATGTGGATACGTAAACTCAGTAGTTTCTATAAGTTTTTACAGTTTTTACGTAGTTTTAACTCGTGTAGAATCGTTTGACTTTAAGTTTCTACCAAAAAGAGTTTCTACCTAAGTTTTAACTCGAAACTCATATGTGGATACGTAGAATCGGTAGAAACGTAGTTTTAAAACTAATTTTTGACAACCTTGTTTATGATACTAATTTTTCACAGATACTTGAGATGTGGCGAAAAATGTAAAAGACTGGAGGAGCTCTTAATGCTGATGCTTCCACCATTTTTTGGAATTTGTCATGGCAGGAAAGAAGATTCTAACTTGCAAGCGTAATGGATCAATTTGCAGGGTGGAAAAGAATGGGATTCCTGCCCAAACTGCATCTTTGTTAGTAGTTAAAGTTGTATTTCTTTAGGCTCCTTGGAAGTTGGAAGTTCTTTGGGCTCTTTTCTCAGGAGGGATTGTTAAATGGAAAGTGGGGTTATAGTTGCAGGAAAGTTTACAGTTACTAGAGGTCAACTGATACGAACCAAGATGGTTGTATCGGATAATATAAACAGACGAATGGTTAGATGAGAATAGATGAATAGGAGATGAGAAATTGATGAAGGATTTTAGGGTTTGGGAAAAGGAAAGAACATGAGAAGGGAGACAAAAGATTAATTCATTTCTTCTTATTTCTCAATACTTATGTCATACATCTTATTTATACTAATATTGATGTATTACAATTACTTCTAAAGTGTTACTCATCTTCATCTTCCCATATAATTTTCATTGTCTTTTGAGTTGCAACATTCCTCCCCTCTTGAAATAAACCTTGTCCTCAAGGTTTGTAGTTTCCGGTGGCCGAGGTAGCGAGAACAAACCAAGTTGATTAGTGTAGCCATCAGCATAGGGACACTTATCAATCCCAACAAAGAGTAGTGAGGAAAATGGTGGAGCGTGTACATTTAAAATTTTGTGTGCTTTGAATCCTTTGTTGTCCACGTTATCAAACTCAAACCTCTTAGAATGTAAATACTCGTCATATTCTCCTTAAAATCACTATCTATGATAGTTCTTGATTTGACCAAGTCAGAATGGTGTGAGGAGATCATTTCCGAGTTAAAAACTTCAACCGGTGTCAATTGATGAACAATCATCTCGGATGGTTCAAAACGAATTCTGAGATCTTTGACAAAGTTTTCCCATATCGTTAGTTGCCAACTTTGCCACATCTCATAGTACCAATCAGCGGCTTGTTCCACTAAGTAGTTGTGAACAACTGTAAGCTTTTGTTCGGAGGCCAATTTGTGTTGATCAAAGAAACTTTCTATTTTGCATATCCATACATCAGGATTTTTGCCATCAAAGTAGAAAGCATCGGATATGGGAATATAATCAGCCATGGATTCCTCTCAATGAAAGCACCAAATGATACGAACCAAGATGGTTGTATCGGATAATATAAACAGACGAATGATTAGATGAGAATAGATGAATAGGAGATGAGAAATTGATGAAGGATTTTAGGGTTTGGGAAAAGGAAAGAACATGAGAAGGGAGACAAAAGATTAATTCATTTCTTCTTATTTCTCAATACTTATGTCATACATCTTATTTATACTAATATTGATGTATTACAATTACTTCTAAAGTGTTACTCATCTTCATCTTCCCATTTAATTTCCATTGTCTTTTGAGTTGCAACATCAACACTAGTTGCACTAGTCGCTCTCAATGGATATTCCTCTCAACACTAGTTGCACTAGTCGCACTAGTCGCAACATCAACATCAACATGCAATTGGATATTCCTCTAGCCTCCCAATGTGTTTGTTGCACTAGTCGCTCTCTTGAAAGTTCTAAACACTTATTTTTTGAAAGCGACTTGGCCAAGGAGGCTTGGTCATTACTGCAGACTGCGCTAGGGGTTCCCAGACCTCGTTCTCTTTCCGAGCTTATGTACTTCTGGTTTGGGAAGCAAATGACTAACTCTTTTAGAGGGCGCATGACTATGGCTCTAGCCGCTTGTGCAATCTGGGAGATTTGGCTGTTTCGGAATGGTAAGATTCATGGGAAGGTGGTTGCTCCTATCAGGCAGAGGCTGCGTGAGTGGGCTAGGGACATTATTTCCATGATCGGCAAAGACTATATTTCATCTATTGATAATGACATGTCGTTAGCGCTTTTGCACTGTTGTCCCCCGATCAAAAGCTCCATCAAAATTTGGTGGTTACCTTGGTCTCCTTATTTAAGGGGTAGTACCCTGTCCATAGCAGGCAATTGGTCCAAAACTAATCAATTCCAAATCGCAGGTATATTAAGGAGCGTTAAAGGTACTTTCAGTTGTGGTATTTTAATGTCCCAAAACTGTAGCTCGTTTACGTTCATGGCCTCTCTCCTTATCGAGAGGGTTTTGAAGGAAGGTTATTCAGTTGGTAAAATCCAATCATCGCACCCGGATGTCTTCAAGCTTAATAAGCGTATGCTCTCTCAGGGAAGATCCAGAGGGCGCCCTGCCTTGCTTTTTTGTATTTGCCCAGCAACTAATGGTCCTGCCATTGCCTTATCATTCGCCTCGCTCTCCCCTCCTTTGAGGATTATTAAAGACCTCCCCTCCCTGCCATCTAATGTTAAGCAAGCCTTACTGGCTGATAAATTTCCTAGTCCTTGCGGTTTCAAGGAAGTCTTTTTCGGTTCCATTGTAATTGGTTAGGAGCTGGGTGTCATCCCCTCCTTTCCGTGGGTTTGTTTTATCTGCCTTTGTTGCTTCAATAAATTATTTTTATAAAAAAAAAAAAAAAAAAACATCAACACTAGTTGGAGACTTGCTCATGTATTTAGAGAGGAAAATGCTTTAGCCGATAACCTTAGTAAACGTGCAAGACAGGATGAATGGAGCTGGTCAAATCCATACGCTATCCCGAAATTTGATATGCTGTCAATATTTTCTTAGCTTGACTTGTTAGTGTCTAAGAGTCTGTAGCTTTAATGTGTCTGTTTTTCTCTGTGTTGGCTCGTGTGTCTGTTGCTCTGTTCGAGCTTTTTACATCAAAAAAAAAATTGTATTTCTTTAGAAGGATAACAAAATGTTGGTTCCCAAGAAAACATAGCATCGCCCAACAGTTTATGGGTAAATATTACAAATTATGATATCCTGCTGCAAAACGAAGTAGTTAATATGGCTCTGATCATTCGAATGTTACAGCCTCAGTACCAGTATATACATAAGCATCTTATTTCCTTACTATCTTCATGATATAATTCTAATTAGACAGAGACTGGACACCAAATACCTACGCTAAGATCACACTTCTCGGCAAATAGGGTACCCCCACATTTGAGAATTTGGAACATCAAATAGTTTACTTTTCTTGGCAGTTGGACAGCGTAGTTCATATTCAATTACAATCAGACAATGCTACTCTGCAAATGAAGTACCGAACATCCATATGATGCAGCTTATGTATTATACCATACTACAGGAAGGTGTTTCCAAATGGATTGTTAGCTTGAGGATGAACAGGGTTGACGGAGAAGGGGTCTCTTGACTGTGGGTGAACAGGGTTGACAGAGAATGGGTCGCTCGATTGTGGGCGAAGAGGGCTGACAGAGAACGGGTCACTCGATTGTGTATGAACAGAGTTGACAGAGAACGGGTCATTTACTTGGGAAGGGAAGGCCGTGAAGCCAGCATCACCAAAAGGATTTGCAGTGGCCATAACTGAAGGTTGTTGTTGAGAGAAGGCGGGTTGGTAGGCACCAAAGAGATTGGCCTGCTGCGGCTGGGAAATAGCAGCCACCTGAACTGCTGTAGATGGTGCCGAGTAGTTTGATGATGCAAATGGGTCCTGTACCTCAAAGGGATTTGGTGCTGGAGCTCCATAAACAGGCTTCAAGGAGGCTCTGTATGCTCCCTCTTCGTATAAACTGTCCAATGTCAGGGTGTCTAATCCACCAGCCTGAAATGAACAAAAGAAAGTCAGCAAGAGGGTATCTGCAAGGAAAAAAGCAGCAGAAATAAACTTCTCTAACCAGCCGCCTTTCAGTATCTGCAGACAAGTTGCTACTTGGAGCAGAGACAAGAGCAAGTTCCCATCCAGTCGGGTCAAATACATTAGTTTGAGCAGGATGAGATTCAAAATTGCCATCTGCGAAGCAAAAAAAATGAAATTCAACCACCATCATATCTCACCAATGGATGTATGACATAACAAATTAATAACCGAAATTACCATTGCCATTAGGTATTATGGCCAATGCCAATGCATTGCTATCCTCAATTGCAGATGCATTAGGCATGTCCAAATTCAAACCCTACAAACAGATGTAATTGCATCAACAAGATGTGAAGGTGGCTACAATAAGAAACATATGGCAAGTTAATGAAATGAAATTCACCAGTAAATCCCCATCATCAATTTGAACTGTAGGATGAGGGAGGACTTCCTCATTGTTAGTGACCGGAACTATGTCCAAAGAAGTTTCAGTAGTCACATCCTCCTCATCGGGTACATGTGCCTCTTGTGTTGAAGAACCAGCCTCTTCTGGCCTGTATGTCAACATGAGCCTCTCTGGGAATTCCTATGTAATTCAATTGACACCGACATCAATTGTTAACAGCTATAAGTGTCGTTAACAGTCATTTTCTAAAAGAAAGTTAAACAACAGACCAGTATCTCCCGAGGAACAGGAATTTCTCGTGGCGCCTCTCTTATATACTCTTCCATAGTAGCAAGAAATGACTGTGGGGGCTGCAAAGACTTCAAAATTTTAGCCGGAACATAAACAAACTCTTTACTTAAATTTAGATGTCACTTTCTATGTATCCTTACCTCTCTCAAAACAGGAAACTGAAAATTTCTCGCAAGTTCTAATCCTTTGCATACTTCATAAAAATCAGAGAGGCTGCTAGACTGAGATATATGAATACAAAAATTAAGCTTTTGACTTACTCGAGTTATACAGCAAAAACTAAGTTATACGACATAGTGATGAGCACACCTGCTGGCCAGCTCTTTTATAAATGTCCAGGGCTTTCATAGCATCATGTCTAGGCATCTCAAAGAACTGCAGCAAAACAAAAGATTGAGATTGACACACAAGAAACACTAGACAAAAGGCCAAGCAGGTCAAACTTAAAATAAGTCACCTTGTCAACAAGATTAATGATGCCATCATTGACAGCACAGTAGATCTTGAAACTCTCTTTTAATACCTGAAAAGAGTTAATTTAAACATCAGCAACTATTATAGACATCAAAAAAGAAATGGGACTACTTGCATCATTACTTTAGCTACCAGCACTGGACACTGACTTCTAAAGGGATAAAAAAGGGCATACAAATAGTACATACCAAGGCCAACGCATACTGAATCACGTAATTTCCAACGGCTGCTCCTTCGGGCTGTTAAATTAACAAACAGAATTAAAATTGAGCGAGCTAATTAGATAGGTTCAGTTTTTATGATGCCATGGTCGATAGGAGTACATGAATATAACACAACACTGAAATTTGCTAATTGCAATGTCTGAGTATTTTTCGGATAAACTGTTATACTAAGCACACCTATATATTTTAATCATTAGCACTCTATTGATGTTGTTAAGGTGAAAAGATCAATCTTATTGTGAACTAGACACATGTTATATTTTTACAGCAATTAAAAGTCCTAAATGGTACCCTGCATCCGATAAGCCGATGTAAGAGCTGCTGCAGAGTAGGCAACTGTTCCAACAGTTCGTCTGAGTCAAGATCCCTAGTTCTGCTATATCCCTGAATTAGGAACATGATGTACATGGTACAAAAATTAATTTTTGAACTACATTGACAAACAAAAATAGCCACAAAGTGATAAACAGGCATTACGAACAGAACACTATTGATTGTGGCGAAATTCGCTACCCATGAGATTGCAATTCATATACCTTATCCTGGCTTTGTCCGGCACCAGACCTTGGAAGGCGCTCAGATTCAATGTCGTATTTGAGAACCCTAAAGCACTCGAGCCTTTCCTCCAAGAAAAGCGCATAAGTGCGCACCCAGGCAGAGCAATCCCAAGCTGGACAACAATTGTGTCAGTCAATCACAGTGTGCACTTCTAAACGTAGCATGCATTTACCTACATTTTATAAAGTCAAGACTTACCTACTGGACTTGAGTCATCCTTAAAATTAGATAGACGAAGTATGCGTCCTTTTTGTGAGAAGTTCAAGAGTTCCTCCCTGAATGTAGGATCCCCTTCTCTCAGTGCGCGGTGGAGGACAATTAGTGTCTTCAGTGCCACCTATCAAAAGGGAATGAGCATTACCAAATACCATTATTTTAGTTATCAAGTTTTTATATTGATATTATCCGGGGCATTTAGATTTACTAAATTAAGTATCCCCAATACTAAGTGTCAAAAATCCTATTCAGAAGTCGTAACATATCTATGTTAATAAATCAACATAATTTCTACTAAAAAAACGATGGCCTTATCTGGAAAATTGACTGTATCAAATGAACTCCACCAAGAAACTAATGTTATGCTTGAATTTTTAAATGAGAAGCACAAGCTCAGAACAAACTATTTGCAGAAACCCTTACAGTCCAATTATGAGTCTTGGTCAGTCTTCTGGACAGAGCAAGAATGCAGTAAGCAACATCAGCTCTTGGCCTTACAGCCGTGGTTGCAAGAATAATCTCTACAAAACCCAAACCTCAACATTAACCAGCTTCCCAATACCTCAACAATCAAATTCAACAACAATTCACATACTTCTAAGATGCCTCTCCTTGGGCGGACACACCACATGATTCGTAGCCTTCACAATCGCCACATCCAAATCCTAACCACCTCAAAACAAAACAAAAAATCCCAATTCATCAGAAAATCACCAAAACCCTAATCCAACCACCACAACACACCAAAGACCAAACCAAATCAAATCCATCTCATAACAACAATACCGCGTAATCGCTGTTAACATGAGCAAGGCCAACTTTCGTAGTATCCTTCAACGCACCGTAAGCTTTCCGCCACGTCTGAAGCGTCGCCATCTGTTAACGAAATCCGCTTCAATATCAAACTTTCCAAACTCCGAATCGAGCGCGCTTGTAAACCGACAAGGACGAAGGAGACGGCGGAGATCGGCGCAGCGAATCTGCGAGTCGACAAGGAGCGATGATATCTCGAAGAAGCGGTGATCTAGGAAGATGACGACGCCGAATATTAAAATGAAAATTCAAAATATTGTAATTATTTTGTATTTAGTCGTATTATTGTTATTGACTTATTTTAATTTTATCGATTAGTTTTCAATTTCCGATATTTTTCATCGGTTATCGAATTTAAATAAAGAAAATTGATGAGTTGTTATCTGGTTGTGATGATGAAGCGTGAACTGAAAAGCGTTGCTTTATTTATGTCTTTTGGTGATGGTTTTGTTTTGAAGAAAGACATCTTTTGACCTGTTTTTGAGTTAAGATTATTGACCAGCTAAGAGGTTCAAGCAATCAATGGTGTGGACTGGACTTTGGAACCAGTCTTTACTTGACCGGAATTGGATGAACATATGGAATATACAAGCATAGCTGCATAGGTTTTTAAGGGTGTTGGTTTTGCAAGCTCTGTCGTCATGAGAGTATGTCTTCTAGGTAAGGGGAGTTGAGAGGTAATGAGATGATACCGGAGGCTATGAGGAGCAAGATACCGAGCGGAATGATCATGGAGAACATAACTACCAGTATTTGCTTACCTGTTTGTGAAAAGAGGATCATTGGTAAGAATGATTCCGCACGTGAATGAAGGAAAAAGAAGCATCATAGAAAAGCATAAAAACACATGCAGAAACAGCAACAGTTATAACATTAGAAGGTATAACTTCACTCACAATGAGCGAACTTATCTACTGATACATCCAAATTCATTCACAGGAAGCCTACTGATGTTTATTTTACTACATTCAAAAAAACGAAAGAGCTACTAGAGCAGGAAACCGACAAAAACAATCTCAATACACTAAAGATAGCAGAACAGATCTTGATATAAGAGTAGATAAGGGAACAGGTGAATCACATATTTAACTAAATTCAGTAAAATACTGAAAGTTAAGGATAATGTAAGCATCACCATACTCGAATTGCGAGAAGCATTCTCAGTTCCGTCAGCAATCCACTCTCCAGTTTCCCTTATCTTCTTCTGAACCTCACTATCATCCTCCCTCATCGCATTCAACAATAGAGAATCAAACATAGTCTTGTTCTCTTCTTTTCACTGCAATCAACAATAGCCAAATCTTTCATCACATCCATTGAACACAAATAACATCACTACACTCCATCCATCACATACCTCAGGTTCCGATCCTTGAACTGCCCTGCACCGATGGCTCGCTCAATCTCAGTTAGGGATGGCTTCTGCTGCTTTGCCAGAGGAGGAACTTTCTTCTTCTTGTTTGCTAGACGGAGAGATGGAGGACGGTCTGGAGCACCATCGGAATCTGCTTGGAGAGTGGCTGAGATTGTTAGAGGTCTCGTCACTGAGCAGCCGCAGCAACTCATTGCTCTGTGCTACTCCCTCCTCTTCTACTTCAAAACTTTATCCTCTACATTAATTATTTTATTAAATGGAGACAACAAAAAATAAAGTATTAGGATTTTTCACCCATTGTATTTATGGCAAAATTCCAAAAATAAATTGCATATACTGCAACTGCAAGTTGAAGGACGCAAATTTTTTACTTGAGTGTAAACCTGTTTTCTCAAATGGGAGCGTCCTTAAGAGCCGAACGGCATTGAGATTGCAGAGTAAAGACTGGATTCAAATCGTCTTCTGCATAGAAGAAAACATACGTGGTGAGAGTTTCATTTCCTTTTCAAGTTAAACAGACACTACGCCATCTGAAAAATCATAACTGAAAGTTAAAACATAGCAACTCAACTGACCTGGTTGATAGCTTCTCCAAAGCTCAAGTAACTGCAAATTTAACATCATCATTTTGATGTCCACAATCCTGACTAAGTGCATTACAGATTGAATACCACAAACATATACTCATTGATAGAAGAATCAGCTATTAAATCAGCAGCTCTTGCAATTGCTGAATCATTTTCAAACTCAAGTACGATAACTAGATGAGCAACATCAGTCTTTGGCAGAAGAACAAACTCATTGCTGCTGGGCACGGTTGTATCAATTGTTTCATGATCACGAATTTGAAAATTGTGAACATTTAAAGCCACAGTCATAACAACTTAAAAGATACAGAATTTTAAGTAGTAGCCGTGGTCAAAGCACATAATGAAAACCGAACAGTTTGACTTTCGATCAACGGATAGTAGCACAGTGTCAACATCTATCACCGAAACTGCTAACTCCTTGTCCCACCACTACAACAGTAAACAGTTGCTGAATTGAGCTGTTGCAACTTGCAACACAATTCAAAGCCATAAAATCTATCCCATGGATCCGATCAACATTAGTAAAGCTTAATTTAATAAAGTTGCGAACCGTGTGTGTTCTTGTACGGACGTACGATCTTGTCGACCAGGATGCAGTTGAGTAAGGATCAGACGCTTCGCCATTTGCGTGCGCGAGTCGAGTTGGTGACGAGAACAGAAGACAAAGTTGAGTAACGAAAGTCGGTGTTTGGGTCATGGACTCATGGTGTTATTAAAAGTGCCGTGCGCGTTGGCCAGTTTTGTTAGGTACGCTTTTGTGGGCCACAGGCCGAGTTCGGACGTTTTGGGCTACAATCAACCCATTAGGTTAACGGCCACCAGTAGTTACAGAACGGCGTCACTTTATGGATAACAATGTCAGTTGTCTTTCAGATTAATTACAAAAAAACACTCTAAAGTAAAGATGAAATGTTCTTCAAATTCTTGAATTTTGATTGCTTGCATTAGTAAAGATTTGAGATTTATGGTTAGGGTTTTGAATCTTAAATGTTATGGCGTTTGGAGGCGAGTTTGTGATTGTAAGCAGTTGATAGAACAAGAAAGAAGAGAATGATTCAGCCATAGACTGAAACTTTCTCATCTTAAAGCCACCACCAGCCGCCGCACGAAACTCGTACTATGATGCCATTTTTGATATAAAGGGTTGGGATTTGCAGGGCACCCTGTAGAGAACCTACAGGTATATTCAGAGCCATGTTCATCGAAATGAAAGCTCTCCCCTATTTGCATTCAACCCCAATTTCAAATGCCGGAGAAAAACAAAAGAATGATTAAACTTGATGACAGAAACCCTAAAAAATGTGATGTTTTACAGCGGAGATCGTGTTTTATAACAAAGAAATGTTGATGACGATGTTGAGAGATGCGATTTAGATGATCCTGGCCGTCCGTTATTATTGGGCTTTGATTTGGGTCGAGTTGGGCTTTCATCGCGGCCCGAGATGATTCCTAGGCTCTGTTTCTGTTTGCTGGTGCTTTGAGCATAGACGATTTGCGATGGTTTGATTGCTCGTGAAACTGAGTTGCTTCGTCCGATTCGGTGAGTGATTGATTATCAGCTTTGTAGAATTGGTTGTGAATTTTTGAGTTTTATGAATGATTGGTTCGTTGAAATTTAATTTTGCTGGAATTTGCTTGTAGTTGTTTTCAATTTGATTGCAAGATTGAGCCCTAAGCTTGTTTTGGACGTTATTATATATTTGGAATCTTCATTTTATTGTTAATGTTAGTTTTGGTGTAGTTTTTTCTGATTGAATGTATACTGCGCAGGTCTGGTTGTAGCTATCAGTGAAATAAGTGATTTTGCGCTGGGAATCGGTTGTTTATGGGACTTGTGTTGATGGCTCAACCGTGTGGAATGGTATGAACATTTAAGTATATGCTTTTTATTTGCGTGCATGTTCTTGATTGAAATGTTATTAACTGAATCAAATTATATTCTCAGTGTTTTAGTGAGAAATGCTTGAGACGGGCAATAGCTTTTGAAGTGGGAGGAGGATACAGAAATGTTTTGGGTAGAAAAATGAGGTGATACGCTATTTTCAAGTTTCGACTTTAAGCGGTTATGTGTTTAGATAATGTAGTACTCATTTTATTGTGTTTTGTTGACAGATTTGACAGCTTCCTCTGCTCCAGATTCTCAAAACTGTATTCTAGGTCAAAGCATAAAGTTCCTGAAAAAATATTGGATGAGTTAAAGAGTTATGAGAGAGCTAATATTTCTGATAGATCAAAGTTGCTTAATAAGGTTAGCCCCTATTATCTTCCATTGATTCTGTGTGTGATGGATTGAAAAGGAGTCGATCCTGAATTATTGTACTTCTTTACAATCTGGTGCATTTTTATCATTTCGTGCTTTAAATGAATATTCTAATGTGCAAAAAAATGCAGATGGTTTAATTTGGTTGTTGTTTAGGTGTCACTTTTCATGGGCTATAATAATATTCACGATTTAATGGGCGATGAGAAAACTAGTAAAGATTGCAGCATCATGAAAGATGCAGTGGACAGTTTCGGCTTGTCACTGGCTTGTAAAAGATTTCCGTCTATTATTTTGGGTAGTTCCAAATCCCTCGCATTGTATGATGGAACTAAATCTTTCTCCGAAATAGAGAGCAAACACTCTGGTGAATACCATAATGAACTACTTACTGGCACTGTGGGTATGAAATGGCCCTATCCAGATGGTTTTTGTGAAACATGGCCTTCGCTATGTGCCTTGACAGAATCAACAGATGATGCGTGGATGAATTCATCTGAGTCTGTGGAGGATTCTTCTGAAAATGTCAAAGAATCTGTCTTTGACGATAAGCTCAATGTATCGGCTTCCCTGGATATGAGTGCATCTGCAGCTGTGAATGAGGCAAGCGTTGGGACTTCAAACAACTCATCTGCAGTCATTGAAGAGTCCACTACATGTGATCTTACAACCTCATTGACTGATGTAAATGGTTCCAACCCTTGTGGGACATTCAAAGAATCATCTGCCGTAGTAAATGAATCTTTCACAGCCGTTAATGATCCAAATGTAGAAGCTTGGACAAATGCATCTGCACTTATTAAAGAATCTAAGAGCTCAAATAAAAAATTGGGGGATGCAATCGTGGATCCTCTCCTGCTAGTTCTTGATACACCTATTGAAAAAGTTAGGGGATTATCCAAGAGGCAGTGGGAACTGCTCGACAAGTGCGGCTTTCACACGGTATGCTTCATTTCTCTGATAATTAGTGCATCTCTTTCCTCTAATTTTGTTAAAGCAGTTTAATTGTTTGTTTCTTGCAGCTTAGGAAATTGCTGCATCACTTTCCTCGTACCTATGCTAATTTACAAAATGCTGTGGTTGGTATTGATGATGGACAATACCTTATTTTCTTCGGGAAGATTGTCTCTTCTAGGTAAACAACTAGCTACTTTGTTCCAGTTCAGATTTAGAGTTTGTTTCTACTCTTAACTGTATGATGTGGACTGTCATCTGCATGCATAATGATTATAAATCGATGACTCAATCAGCATGTTGTTCGGATGTATAGTTTGGAATAATGCTAGTGGTATTGACTATTGACACATAGTAATGACATTACTAATGAGTTGTTAACATATGCATTTCGTAGACCATTTCCCTCAGTCCGCATGTACGAAGCAAACCAAATAGCACCATTTGTTTAGTATTAACCGTGCGCCCCGGTGCAAACAGCTAATGTTATTCAATGCATCTCTGTAATTATAGTTGATTTTGGTATTTAAGGAAACTTCTTGAGCATAAGCATGATTAGTTAAAATTATCATAGTCCACTGTCAAATTCACATTACTTGCAGGGGAGTTAAAGCGAATCACTCTTTTTCATTTTTGGAGATTGTCGTTTGTTGTGACATTGCTGAAACCGAATCAACGTCCGAAGACGCAGCCTTCGGTAGTGAAAATAAGCGGTCCATTTACTTGCATTTGAAGAAATTTTTCCGTGGTGCTCGGTTCACTAGTTATGGTTTCTTGAGATCTCTTGAGGGGAAGCACAATGAAGGCGATATTGTGTGTGTTAGCGGTAAGGTGAGTGGTTCACTTTTCTTTACTGTTGTTCATTCATACCCTTACATTTTATTAGAATGACTCATTTGTGAATTGAAAATCCAGAATGGCTGAAGATTCATTTTCGTACACGTTAATATAAGCAGTCAAAATGGATCGATTTTTATTCCAACTTTACTCAGTATGTACAGGTACACTGACTTAATTCCAATGTTTGGAGCTTTCTAATATTGTTTATAACAGGTGAAGCATATGCGCCCCGATCATTACGAAATGCGAGAATATAATTTGGATGTCCTTGAAGATGAACAAGATCTTTCCCTACGAGCAGAAGGGCAGCCATACCCTATATACCCATCAAAAGGAAGCTTAAACTCAAATCATATAAGGGACATTATTTGGCGGTCTGTTCCTGGTTTTTGTTTCAATGTTACATTCTTTTAAAACAAATTTAGTGCACTTTCATTATCTGTGACCCATGATGCAGGCTTTCAAACTGTTTCTATCAATGTAGATAAATTTTGTAACATATTGTTTTCCTTAAATTGTCAGGTTAGTACAGGAACTACCTGCAAATATTGATCCAATTCCCAACAGTATTCTTACAGATTTCGGGTTGGTGTCCCTTCATGGTGTAAGTCACCTTCAGTTTATTTCTGTACATGATTACTTTGCTACATAAGCTGCTATCGTTCTGTTAAAAGATCTCATAATCTATTTGTCAGTGATGTATTTCAGTTTACGTTGTCCATTGAATAAAAGGTGTCCTCTATGTACTGCAGTTTTTCTTGCATGTTGGCTCTATTTTAAGTGATTGGGAATTCTAATTGTTGAAAGCAATAGGCTTACAGGAGCATCCACCGCCCAAAGGACCTACATGAGGCTGACTCCGCCCGCAAAAGGCTTATTTTTGACGAGTTCTTCTATCTTCAGGTAATGCTCAATTTCATGGCCTGATAATAATTTTCTAGATTTTGTTGTTAAGTTCTATCGTCACAAAAATAGTTTTTAATTTATAAGACTGTTCTGTGTTTATGTATCCTTCCAATTTCCAACACTTATATACAGAGACTCTGTTGCCCATATTTTTTCCTATTCCAGTTGGCACGATTGTTCCAAATGCTGGAAGGTCTTGGCTCACGGATTGAAAAGGACGGTTTACTGGACAAGTATAGAAAACCTGAGCTAAATGCTGTGTTTGTAGAGGGGTGGTCAGAACTCACCAAGAAGTTTCTTAGTGCTCTTCCCTACTCGCTTACTCCTAGTCAGTTGACTGCTGTTTCAGAGATTATTTGGGATCTGAAGAGACCAGTACCAATGAATCGTCTCTTGCAGGTCTTGCAATGGATCCCTTTAGTTTCAATCGATTGTTAAGAATTAATAATGTCTTACTTCTATCTGTGGATTCATGTCAGGGTGATGTTGGATGTGGGAAGACCATAGTAGCCTTTTTAGCTTGTATAGAGGTCATTGGCTCAGGTTATCAGGTTTTAACCTCACATGCCATAAAATACCTTTTTACTCATGAAAGCTCAAATTTGTTTGTATAAGTTTAATCCTTACCTTCTTGTCGTATATCTCTATGTATCGGATTGTATAGGCAGCTTTTATGGTGCCGACTGAGCTGTTAGCTGTTCAGCATTATGAAAAATTTCTTGAGTTTTTGGGGAACATGGACAAGGATGGCTCCAAACCGTCTGTGGCCTTATTAACTGGATCAACACCAGCGAGACAAGCACGCCTGCTTCGTCAGGCATGCTTGACATTGTTCTCTACATTTATTGTTCTCCTTTTCACTGAATTCATTAATAAATTCAGTGGATGACATTCCATCTCCAGGGTCTTCAAAATGGAGAGATCTCTTTGGTTATTGGGACACATAGCCTAATTGCAGAACGTGTTGAATTCTCGTCGTTGCGTATTGCTGTAGTGGATGAACAGCATCGCTTTGGTGTTGTCCAAAGAGGGAGGTTCAATAGCAAGGCAAGTGCGAATTATTTTCTAGCAGTTTGTGTATGCTATTCATTATGGTCAGTGTTTTGTGCAAAAAATTTTATTCACATTTGATGCATTTATTTGCCTACTCAATTTGACGCATCGAAGGTGCTCCAAAACATTAATGGGCTTGCTCAGATCTTTCACACGTGTAAAAATATACAACATTTTTGCAGCTATATTACACTTCCATAAGCTCCAAGTTGGCCATGGCTAATTCTGGTGGAACTACTGAAGCAGACACTTGTATGGCCCCTCATGTACTTGCTATGTCCGCCACTCCGATTCCAAGGACACTTGCCCTGGCATTATATGGAGACATGTCACTCACTCAGGTGAGTTAAATCATCCAACCGGCTCTTTAAACTGCTGATTTTGTACAAATTTATTACTGTGATGTGTCACTGTGATTGATGATTGCTGATTGCTGATTGCTGAAGCCCTAGACTGATTGAACATCATATTTATGCTATTGAATTCATCCTTTCTCATTATCTATCTATATTTAAAGAACAAAGAGTTGTGTTAGCGGTTATAATTGTGAAGCGACATTTTGTATTCCGAAAATATCTCTTTTTACTTAACACTATGTTACATACCTATTTAATAAATAAATATGCT
The DNA here is from genome assembly GCA_006409495.1 of Sedum album. Classification (NCBI taxonomy): domain Eukaryota; kingdom Viridiplantae; phylum Streptophyta; class Magnoliopsida; order Saxifragales; family Crassulaceae; genus Sedum; species Sedum album. The sequence goes on from QZGG01000081.1 coordinate 23,880, forward strand.
AAATATTTAATGAATCAATTGGTGTGCACAGGATATACAGTGCATCTAATAACTAGTAATTTCAAAAGCACATAACTACTTCAACTCACCATGATCAGTGACTCATTCGAAATTCGAATAGCTGTACACATGCATATACTTAAACAAGCATATATCAGTATTTTCTGCAGCATTGTGAGCCTCTAGTTAATATTTCAAAGCACATTATTTAATAACATAAAGTTTAATGTCCTCTAGAAGTAACTGTACACACTTCCTATTATGGCAGATTACTGACTTACCCCCGGGGAGGGCACCTGTCGATACTCATATTATTCTAGGAAATGATGATGGTCTTAAAAAAATTTACCAGGTAAATTGTTTATATGGTGTTCATAAACTCTATTACATGGTTTCTGTTTTGTTATTGAATTGTATTATCTATGTTTCTGTCAGCAAAATTTCATCTCATTTTCAAAAAAGAAGATTAATGGCCTGATGAATTCAATCTTTGACAGCCTTTGCCTTTGGTTCATCTTCATGTCTCATCCAAGCTTATATAATTTTAAAGCGATTCATTGATAGTTTTAAAGCAGTTTTAGTGTACCTAGAATTCGGTAGTTCAGTGCCTTAAAATACTGCTAAGGAAACTCTCTTCTATCTTTAATATGCGCGGAAAGTGTATATGCAAACTTAATACGCCTTATTTGGTATCTCTATCAGAAATATAATGTATCCTGGGTTTTTATTCCATCTGCCATACATGTGTTGATTTTAATAGATGATGCAAGATGAATTAGAAGATGGGGGAAAGATATTTCTGGTTTATCCAATAATCAAGCAGTCCGAACAATTACCTCAACTCCATGCTGCAGCTGCAGAGATCGATACTGTATCCCAAAAGTTCTCTGACTACACATGTGGATTACTTCACGGAAAAATGAAGAGCGATGAAAAAGATGATGCATTACGAAGATTCAGGTCGGGTGAAACACGTGTACTTTTATCCACACAGGTAATAGAGATTGGAGTAGATGTCCCTGATGCATCTATGATGATTGTGATGAATGCCGAGAGATTTGGAGTTGCTCAGCTACACCAACTTCGAGGACGAGTTGGACGTGGAGATCGCAAGTCTAAATGTATTTTAGTGTCCCCCACAGAGAACAGCTTGAACCGATTAAAGGTATTGGGAGATTCATCAGATGGCTTTTATCTAGCAAATATGGATCTTCTCTTACGAGGCCCTGGTGACTTACTGGGTAAGAAGCAGTCTGGTCACCTTCCTGAGTTTCCAGTAGCCAGATTGGAATATGATGGAAACATTTTACAAGATGCTCATCATGCTGCCCTGGTAAACATTTCTAATAGCATAACACTACTGTTTTCCAATACTCATACTTATGCATCACATTTAGCATGGTTGGGTTTATAAAATTATAACTGCAGCCTGAATGATCTTTGCGAGCTTTCTTACTATAATATTTTTCTCTTTACTGCAGAAAGTGTTAGGCATGTCTCATAACTTGGATCAGTTCCCCGGGCTGAAAGCTGAGCTCAGCATGAGGCAGCCACTTTCCCTTATTGGCGATTAAATGTCAAACCGTCATATGTAACTGCAACTTTCAGAGTCGAAAAAATAGAATGAGCTCAACTAGTCAAGTCTCCATGACCAAGCAAGCCAAGCTCATGTCACATCATTCCTGGTATATACAATGTTAGATTCATCTCATCTCCATCTGTAAATCCAGGCAATTGTAACAGTGTAATATAATGACGTTATGTAGCATGATGAGACATGAATGTTGATCTTCACTAACATGTTCCATTGAAACTTGTCATCACAGTACGAAGTAAACTATTGAACAAATGTTGTAAAATGGAACCAGTTGTCATTTATGGCAATCATATTGCTGCAGCTACATATGTTTGGCATCCGCCTAAACTGGATCTTGTCCAGTCTCTACTTCAGTGAGCCAATCCTTATTCCAGTTGCTTTCTGCTACTAAACAATGCTGTCGTTCACTTTTATCATAACTAAGTGAGCATGGCTAAGCTCAATGATCACTCAGCTTAGATTAGCTTTTCTTACCCACCACTTTTGGCACACATTCAATAATTCAAACAGATACAAGTTATCATCATCATCTTTCTCCGTTCCACATGTTTGCTCAAATATGGGGAACCCTAGTTGCACATTATTGAATGTCTTTAACTCACATATCCTACTTATTTGCACCACCTTAATGTCTTCTTGTAATAATAAAAATGACTTTAAAATTGAAGAAAAACCCAATAGAGCAGTTTGGGAAATTTGATTGCTTTTAAGATTTTTCTAGTTTTTCTAAAATCTATAAATGCTCATTGGACATTAATAAGAGTCTATCCATTATACAGATTTGTCTAGGAAAACAGGAATGATTGGATCAAAATGAGCATTCAAAATTATCAGTTGGGAGTGAACAAAATCTCTACATTCAAGCTCTGGATAGGGTCTAGGGACTTATCAGATGTGGATTATGATTTGATTTGGTGTGGATTAATAAAGTTAATCTGCCAAGATCATCCACATGCACACTACCATTTTATACATCATACATGCATGGTTGAAAAGTGTCTTGATGTGTTTATTTTATCCAAAGCTTTCATAAACATGTGTGCATATATACATCGATCAAATATGATGATGTCCCTACATGACAACCATTAAGATAACATAGAGATGACTAATATGTGCGCAAAACCAAATTAGCAATCAAAAAGGGCCGACCAAGAGACAATGTGGGGTTATAGGTCTCCTCTTTTAATTAAAAACTCTATTCATCAATAATTAGGGTTAGGGTTTCTACAACTTTATCAGAAACATAATCTTAAGAGCCTCACTTATTTTGTCCATTATTAAACTTATTATCATTGCCATCTCCTCAGTAAAAGTACTAATTGTTATGCGATTGATGAAAATAATAGTGCTCAAAATGCGGATACATTTAGGTTTGTCCCTTTGACTTAATGGTAGAGTATATGAAATAAAAATCAGAAACAGATAAATTTTATCTTCATTTAAAATAAGACTTGTGAGTCAATAATACCAATAACAATGTAATGAACATGTTTTGCTCAATTTATTCTCTTCTATTGCAAATGTTTTAATTATCTTATCATTTGATGATTCCAAAATATAGATTTAAAAGCAATTTAATTCAAGTAAATATGGGCTTCGCTGACAAGTGACAACCTATAACCTCTAAAAAATATTATAAGAAGTTTTTGAAAAATAACCAATTTTACCTATTTTATTTGAGTGAATGTCTACTTACCAACAAATTAAATTCTCAATTAATGTTTTATAATGTGCAATTAGGCCTTAATTAGTAACATATTTATCATAAGTTTTTACACACAAAATTAAAAGCATCACGCAATTATATAAGCAAGCTGTTGCACCACAAACTTACCCATTACTATCCAAAAGTTTTATGATAACACATGAGAATTGAACACAAATTTTAACACAAACATCATTGTGCTAGCTGTCTCATCATATATATTTGAAAAATCATTTTTGAAAAGCAAGCATTATTTTTTCATCCATATTTCCATGAATATTAACATTTAAGATAATCATTAATGGAGGAGCGATGCATTAATATCTGTAAACATGATGATAAGGTATTTAGAAATTAGGTTCGCCGCATTGAATGATTTGTGCCCATTTGATGAATCTTTGTAGGCTGAGTTACCTTAAATGCTGAATTATATCAGAAACCTCTAAACCTACTTCTTTTAGATCATAAAATAATGTAAAGCAATGATCTTTCATGTACGTAATCTGCCTTTTTTGAAATGGTGGCTTTAAAAATATATTCCACTAAATTGAATAAAGAAGGTAATGATATTAAAAGTTGCAATAATAATATATGCTGTTTTGTATATTTATCATGAAACTCTTTTTCACAAAATGAGAGATAATTATGATTAATTTCTTTCGTTTTTCAAATTACAATTAATTAAATGAGTTATTCTGAACTTCACTTCGATATGCTCGCACACATGTCATCCATCCCACGGTTACATCTTTGAACTAACATGATATCTTGAATAAAAATTCCTAAAATTTTACTCCATATATTTATTGAGTAATTAAATACGTTCAATAAATATTAAGTCCAGCAGTCAAGTTATAAATTATAAACCCCAAACCCATCATCAACTCATTCACTCTCTATCAATCTTTGTCACCATAATTCCTTATTTATTTCTCTCTCTATCTTCAATTCTCATCATCATCTTCTTCTCTGTTGCTTCTCTGGTTTTCGCTCCGTGCGGAGACACTCCCTCCACGCGCGCGCACACACACACACTTTCCCTCTATGGAAGCACAACCAACCTCAACATGCTTGGACCTCACCATTTCTGTCCCTGGCTCTTCATCAGGTAAAACAACAACCGCGCTAACACTTAGGGTTTTCCTGCATGCTTTCATCTTGTGTCGTTGGACTCATTTAGCTTAGTACTCTTACAAAGGCCAGCATCCTTTTAATTTACTAATGATATAAAAATTTATATGCAGCAGGAGATCTGAACATGAAGCCACTGAAACTTCCATCCAAAAGACCTAAACCAGATGACATTAGCTGGATCAACATCGGCTTCCCAAACAGCTCAGAAGAAGCCGATGAAATCGACACAGATTCTCCAAAAGATGCTCAAACTATAGGAGGGTCAGATGACAACCCTCCTCGTAAAAAGTTGAGACTTACAAAAGAGCAGTCTCACCTTTTAGAAGAAAGCTTTCGGCAAAACCACACCTTAAATCCGGTACAAAACCTCATTTAAAAAAATAAACACTATTTAACTCTCTCTCTCTACATGAAACAGTTTGGAATTCATTTGATGTCTTTGCATTGAATGCTAATTTGTGCTCTTGTTTTCTAAATGTTTTTGCAGAAACAGAAGGATGAATTGGCAGATAGATTGAATTTAAGACCCCGGCAAGTCGAGGTCTGGTTCCAAAATCGTAGGGCAAGGTACATACCCTCTCAAACTTACTTTTATAGCGTTTAGAAATATTCACTTGGACTTGTCACACATCATCTGAATACAAAATGACACAAAAAATTAAATTAAATTAAAATTAATTTTATTTAACAGGAGCAAACTGAAGCAGACCGAGATTGAGTGCGAGTATCTAAAGCGTTGGTTCGGTTCACTAACCGAGCAGAACCGGAAGCTGGAGAAGGAGGTTGAGGAGTTACGGGCCATGAAAGTGGGCCCAATAACACATGACTCCGGCCCGGTTACTTCACTCACCATGTGTCCAAGATGCGAGCGAGTTTCCACCAATGTTGACAGGCCCACATCTGGGCCCAATTCAACCGATACATTGTTGGATAAGGCCCGACACAGAAATCCAACTGCTGTCTTTTTGTGATTATTAAGGATGTGTAATCATTTGGATAGAATGATTCTTTGTGAGAAATTATTTCAATTTTGTTTTACAAAAATCAATTATTTTTTAATCATAAGATAAGAATTGTTTTTTAATTAATCAATTGTCAATGCAATAGGAAAGGATGACTGGCAAATTCAAAATAAATTATTTAAATGACTTGTACAAATTCTATTATTTTTGACGTCATACATATTTAGTATCTCAGACAACACGTCTACAGAATGTTAAGCCATCGCCAATTGTAACCAGGGAAACATCAATGCGAGAATCTGCTGCAAGCTCATCATTGAACTCTATCAAGTATTTCCTGAATGACTTAAATACCTCCGGACATCGACTTTCGTCTTCTGCAACGTATCCTTCCCATAAGGTGTTGTCATATGCTATGACCCCTCCTATCTTCACAAGCTCCATAGCTCTTTTGTGGTAGTTTTTGTAGTTCATCTTGTCTGCATCGACGAATATGAAGTCGAATAGGTCCATTTTTCCATCATGGATCTGTTCACCAGAGAAGTTAATAAATTTAGATATGCAAAAGAAAGTTATTCATTACATCTTTTTGAAAAATTTCGTTTTGAAAAAGACTTATGAAAAAATATGCTTAAATGTTACTTACATTGGCGATCATTTGATCCATGGCTGTGACCCCATTTGATTGAATAAAATTAATTTTATGAGCCACACCAGCTTTTTTAATGAAAGGTAAGCCAACTTCATAGGCCTCTTTATCATGATCTACAGCAGTTACTTGAGCATCATCTTGCAGAGCCAATGCAGTAATGAGTAGAGAATATCCTGTAAAAACACCTATCTCGAGCGTCCTTTTTGGGTTCTTGATTTTTAGAAACATGGATAGAAGTTGTCCCTCCTCGATCGCCACGTTCATCATAGACCTTCAATTAGGATATGAAAGAAAAGAAGTTCTAATATCACCCCAAAACAACCTAAGCCTTAGTTTACAACATACCATTCCTTGTACTTCTCTTCAGTTGCTTTCCGGATGTGCCTGAGTTGCTCATCCTCCCTTTGAATAGCAAGGTCTGTGACATACTAATAAAACACAAGAAAATCAGTTCAGGAAAATAGTAAAATCGGCATACCAACAAGTTCCAATATGAAATATGATGAAGAAAAACCCATGGGTACAACTATTTAGCAAACTGACCTTCTGGAGGGCATTGTTCATAAGAAGGGTTTCACGTTGCTCAGTGATATTCATTGAAGCCTTGCGCATCTCGTCAGTCACAGCACTAGCCATATGAGCTGATATTTACAAACTGATAAACAGGAACTATAAATAGAGTCTCATAAGTCATAAGACCCTAAATTCAATCCAAGTCTGGTGCATCAACATGTACTACAATGTCAGTTATACATCCACGCACAAGAACATTAATGTGAGAAACTACATTTTTAGGTCGGGCAAGTAGTTAGAACTTGAACCATATGTGACATGTACAAGAATTGAAAAAAGTTAGGCAAATCTGCCAAATCTATATGGAAGACAATAACCCTTTGTGTCTCATCTCATCTACTCTTCTGGTCTTCATTAAAATTCAGATAGAGCCTGAGAAGTGCAAAAATGTTCAGGTTAAATCTCAAATTTGAAACATTTATTATTATTTAGCTGACTGAGGTAAAAGGACTGCGTTAATGAGGGTGTTTCATAAAAATGAATTCATATATAGATGAATGAGATGATCAAAGGCTTACAATTTTGACTTTTGAGGATGGATAAGTGAGATTTTTCTGGAGTTGGTTTCAGTCACATTTGTCTAAATATGCACAAATTTAGGGAAACTTTACTGTGGATTGCCAAAGAGGAATTTATCCGCCTGAACATCATTTCCAAAGGAAATTTGCAAAAGAAATATCATATACGCCATTTTCTCTTGTATCAAGGGAGACTCGGATAAATTTGTACAAGCAGTTTTTACCAAGGCATGTTCCTGGAATTTACAAGTAGCCAGAAAATTAATTTACCGCCCTATTAGTTTAACTGCCCATGCTCCACCTAAGTAGAGACCCAACAAGGGTCCTGCAAGGAGGACCTGCGTAAGCGGATCAGTTGATGGAGTTAGTACAGCAGCAACCACTACAGCTCCGACTACGACATACCTCCAAACTGAAAGCATTTGATCTCCGGTCACTAACGCCTACTTGTCCTAATAGTAGCTGTATAACAGGAACCTGTGGCAGTAACGACTTTACAGCATTTGTAAACAAATTAATCATTAAAATAATGAGATGAATGAATAGTCCAATTGAATATTGCTATTGACAGAACCAATATATTCACCGAAAATATGCAAGCAGCATTCTGAAAGTTGGTACCTGGAATGACAAGCCAGTGCTGAACATAAGAACAAGTACAAACTCGAAATATTGATCAATTGACCAAAATGACTCCACGGCACCTTCAGCATAACTAACAAAGAAATTCAAGGCTGCCGGGGTGAGAACCAAGTACGAGAAGGTAATTCCAGCATAAAATAGCACCGACGAGCCTAAAACAATAGGTCCCAAGAACCGTCTTTCAGCCTTCGTGAGACCAGGAAGAACAAAGGCAATAATCTCGTAGAGTATAATAGGGCTACCCAAAAGTAGACCACTATAACCCGAAACCTAAAACAAATAAAATAGTCACTATATAAAAAATCAATCAGCCATACAACAAGAATTAGCATCAAGAAAATAACTTGTTAATTATTGCTCTCTGAATATCATCTCAGCAAGCATTCACATGTTACCTTCAAAGTAGTAAAGAAAAACTCGCCGGGACCAAGTTGTAAAAACTTAACACCCTGAGTCTTTACCGGTGCTTCTAGTATCATAATCAAATCCTTTGAAAATGCAAAACATCCTAAAATAGCAGCCCCAACAGCCAAAACCGATACAAATATTCTCTGCCGTAACTCCTCCAAATGATCAAACAAACTCATCTCCTCATCATCTGGCAGTAGCTCCTTATCCGGATACAAAAAATCATACAATGCACTCCCTTCCTTATCCCCCTCGCCACCACTTTCAATCGAGTTTAACTCTTCACCATCTACAAATTCAAAAACAAATTACATAAACACAAAAAACACAAAATATAACGCATCAAATCTCTTCATTTTTCAATATTAAGTAAATGAACCCTAAGCTACAAAAACAGTAAAGTTCAAATCTTGGTTCAATTTACCAGGCCTATCTTCAACAACAGCTCCACCACCACCAACTTGCTTCTTATCGGTCGATTCATCAAACGCAGAACAGACCAGCCGCCGTAATCGATCAGAACCCCTATCATCCAAAACCCTAATTTCGACATTTCGGACTCGACTCTGCGTCTGCTGCAGACGAGATTTACGGTTTTGAATCAGACCAAGTTCGGGCCTTCTATAGTTAAAGCAACGGCTGTTGTACAATTGATGGTGAGTGAAGACAGCAGCAGCAGCAGCGCTCGTGCTTCCCATCGTAACGCTCATCGGCTCAATCGATGGGATTTTCGAGCAGAGTGAATTTGTTGACTGATCCTTATTCAATCATTGACGACTCGTTCTCAGCCGCCGATTTTTGCTGTATCGGTATGCAGCGATGGATTAAAACGCTGCGTTTTCGCACTATACAATTTTGAACTCAGCGTTTTCGCTCTATACAAATATAAACTCGGCGTTTTCGACTATGAAGTGTTTTAGTACACCAAATTTCCAACACAGTGGCATAATCAGACTTGTGTCATACCAATTCTAGAACCAAAAACAAGACAAGCCTGTGGATGAAAACTAGGATGTCTTGATATCAGACTAATTGGGATATAAAGATTCAGTACAATTTACACATCTGCTCCAAGTGAAGGCGGAAGCCAAGGACGAAGAAAAAGCCATCTGTACAGAATGCAGATAGTTCTAAAAAATATAGCTACATTGAGCTTATTTCTTCGAACAAGTTCTGAAGCTCCGGAATTAGTAAAAAGTTCAACACAAATATGCAGAGTTGCCTATCATTATACGGACCTGTTCTCTGCCACGCAAAACTCAGCATCTTAAAAAAGTGTTTCATATGGGAAATAGTATCATGTGAAATTGATATGTTAATGCTGAAGTCATAGCTGGGTGAACGGACAGTCTGTTACGAATTATTTATATGAAAAGGGATATCGTCTACATGAGGATATGTGAGATTGCTATATCTAGTACCAGCCTGAATATAAAGAAATTGAAAAGGAAAATCTAATTACAAATGATTTGTTCGGTGAAAATAAGGAACCAAAGAATGGTATACCCGAAACTCATCGTCTCTTCTTCCCTAATGTTTTATGAAGTTGCCAAGACCAAATAGCCAAGAAGAAAACTAGTGCAACTCCAACAGAAGACCAAAATATGACTAGCCAAAGCGGCATTGGCTCTGGAAATAAACCTGATGAAATAAAAGTCAACTCAGAATTATTTGATCAATAAACTGAGCTTCAAAGAGAAACAAAAATAAATTGAATATCGAAGTTGAGATGCATACCATGTCCAAACTTGATACAAATTAGCAGCTCAATAATGCAAATGGCAAGAGATAACCAACAAAACGCTCCAACCTTTTTCACAGGCTTTCTGAAAATTTCGTAAATTTATTTATTAGAGCTTGCGAGCGATGCAATTCACTTCGGTAGCTAAAAAGAAATGACATGAGTAAACAAAAAAGGCAGCCTTAATATACCTGTCTTGCAGGTAGGAGTTGTACTCACGGACAGTTGGAATGGCAATGAGCCACCATAAAATTAATCGATAAATTATCACAGGGTTTCGAGGAGGAATCCAAAGGCAGAACTTGAGAAAAAATGTATTGAGTTCTACTGTGAGGAAAACAATGCAGAGACTGAGAACTTGGATGAATCTCCACGGGCCTAGGAGGGGGTGCCACTCATCTTTATCCCAATGAGCTGGAGTGAACTGTCCTAATGTTCTTTTTACCTAGAAAAGTTTAAACAGAAGAGGAGATGTGAGTGAGGCTATAGATGAAAATGGCACACGACTCAATCAAACAAGGGAAACATACCTTGCCGATAATATTGGGTTGACGGCTTATACCAACCCACTCATACGTTCTTCCGTCAAAATACCTGACTGTGTGCATTCCAGCCCAAATTCCTGCATGTAGACGAGAATCAACCAAATATACTTCTGATAAAATAGAGTGCATACCAATGGTGGTTTATAGGGTACAATGATATTTAACTTACCAAACCAGTTACAAATTAATATATCAAGAATAATGCTATCCCACCAACACTCATTGAAATTTGGAAGCATGTGACGGAAGGTGAGCTGAAAATACAAAATTCAAAATAGTCTCAGACATGGGTATCAATTGATTTAGCAATATAAGGAAATATATTTCAGAATGCTAGAAATTAACCTCCATGAGCTCAAAGCTGATGGATAACACCCATAGAAGGGGCTGATTGCGAATCATTATGGCCTTGCCCCACCATCCAAATATATGAGCAGGTACGAATTCATCAAATAAGGTGTCCTAGAGATGAGCGCACATTTTAATGAACTTTGATAAATATTTTAGACGAATGAGAATGATCTGGAAAAAGGTGGAAAGAAGCAATCGTACATAAAGATTCTTAAACCTGTTTGACGGATTTTCTGGAACATAGATGCGACAATCAGCACCGTATGACCTTTCAGGAAGCTCTACATGACATTGCAAAAATAATTATAAATTCAGCGGTGACAATAGATAACCAGAATTATCATTTTACATCTTAATCAAACAATTTAAAGGATCAATGGCTACCAACTCCAAGATCAGGATGGAGAAACTTCATGAATTGCCTAGCGTCATCACGTTTCTGAATATTAAACATTAATGTTATGAAATCAGTTCTAGAAATTAATAATGATCATAAGAGCATTATTCCGGATATTATAATCATCATATACCACACGTACCTGAAAAAGTAAAAATGTCAAAGCAACCAGATAAAGAACAGCTAATCCATGTACTAAACGCCATAATGCAGGGTGTGGTCTTATCAGAACTCTGCATATGAAGATCAAATGTCAAAAAGTAAGTTCAACCATCAGTATGAGCTGATTGGAATGTAGAGCACACAAACAATTAGCTGTCTGCTCCTCCTACTAGCTATCTCTTCAACATCAAAGGTTAACTTTTGGAACAAAAATTGAGTAACAAGCGAAAAGAAATTTTATATTGGTCATTTAGTAAAACTTAAAGCTTGGTGCCAAACTTCAAGGTATAAAACCTTACGTTGAAGGGGCTTGAAGCAAGCAATATGCGAGGAAAACAGCAACCACAGCCCATAAGCCCCTGGATAAGGAACAATGAGATACAATAAAATTATAGGAAAAGAGGAAAACATGAGCTATTTATCAACAACAGCCTAAAAGACGCAAACCTTTTGACAGAAGTTTCAACATCAGGGGAATAACTATTTTCAGGGTCAAGAGCTCCACTAGCCCAGCTGATAAAACACACTCAAAAGTTCAGAACAAGGAGATAAGTTGAATATGAAGTGTCATGCAGTCATGCTTTATATTAAAGTTTTGTATAGTAAGCTTACATAAGAAAGCATGCACCAACAAACAAAATTGATATGGTTCGAGGCTTATATGCCCAAGCAGTCCAAGGATCTAGCTCATATTCAACCCCATTTATATCACCATTTTCTCGGATCAAATGCACACTTCTACTTCCTCTCCTAGCAGCATCAGTTTCCATTTGCCTGGGAAAGGAAAAACGCAAAATGCTTGTGACTAAATATAAAGTGAATCAAATACGGGAAAAAGAAAACTGTCCACTATATTCAACTCTCTAATTCACTTCCCTGCCTAACTAGCACTGTTTTCATACCCATTATTCAGCATAAAATATTCTCCATCCCATAACTCGCTCATCCTGTGATAATTACCAAGCTGCCGTATACAACAATCTCTAATTAATAGTATCCAAATTTCCACACTTCGAACCTACCGGTCTAGTTGCTTAATAGATAAAAAACAGAAGCCGAGACAGCAGCGTATGGAGGTTACTTCCTTTGCACAACTCATTTTTTCCGAAATCCCACCCAACCAAAACATGTTTAAGTATCCCGAACTACCATTAACATATCATCAGCAGAGGCAACAGAGACAACTCATCAACAACAAACAATAGAGACAAACCTCGAAAAGGGTCAATAAATGCACATCACTGTTCCTCCACGCACACTTAAATACTCTAAAGTCTCAAACTTTTACATTACAATTCAAAATCAAACAAATATAAAAAACACAGAGCTTGAAAATAAAGCCTCAAACTTGGAGTTTCAATTTAGTATCAGTGAGCATAAAAATCGGAACTTACGTCATAAAAGTAAAATCTCATCCACGGCCGTCGGATCCCTAATAAACCCGAGCGCCGACGTGACTCGGAACTCGAGAAGATCGTGCGAGTGAAGAAAACGAAGAATCAATCAAACCAGCAATTTGGGATTGATTGCGTCGGATGGAATTTAACGTCGAGCGGTTCGATTTCGATAGATGAATTGAGGGCAAGACGACAGCGTTTTGGGTGTGGCGGAAGCGGAGAAAGGCGGAGGCTTTTGTGATATCGGGTTTCGTTGTTGGGGTGGTTTTCGTGGAGAACGGAGAGAGAGAAAGTGTAGGAGAGAGAAGATTAGTGAAAAGACGGAGACGGTCAAAGTTGGGATTTTGAAGACGTTGATAAATACCCAAAATGCCCTTCTGATTTGTTTTATTTTAATTGGATTATGATGAATTAAAAAAGGATTGATAAATTGATGCTAGTGAATATTCTTCAGAGGTGTTTGAATGAAACAATGTAATGGTCTACATGTTTTTGTTTTAAAATTGATTAAATAAATTATAAGACTTTTAAAAGAAATTACAAGAAGAATTAATTTGATTAATTGTAGTTGATCTCTTATGATGAGCAAAAGCAATGGCCTTGTTAAAAATAAATTATACAGTAAGTATTTGGTAGACAATGATAACATCAATCATGGATTGATTTGATTAACACAATTTATCAATCATTGAAAATAAAAACAGTCTTTCATTTTCAAGGAACAACAAACATTAATGTTATTTTTTGAGTTGGTGTCATATCTAAAATTTAAAAAAGTCGAAATATGTTATTATTATTTTCCTGTTTTCATCACTACTTAACCATTTTTTAATCATTAAAGCACACTAACATAATAAGATATCACAATAAGCAATCTCATTATGGAAAAGGCACCAAGCATTGTATAAAGAGATGTTAAAGCCATTTATTTAGCACACGCATCCAAAATAACACAATTTTGAATGGACTTTTTCTCTACAAAAGCCTGTTTTATTGCTGTTTCATTTTCCAAAAAGTAATAATTATGATAAGAAATTAACATTTTAAAATTCAAAGTGGCCTTGTACCACCAACCCTACTACCAAACCCTATTTTTTTTATTATAGAGGAGTGTTTTTAGGAAAATAATTCTTCTTTACAATTGTCACATTTTGTACTATCATAATTTTACAGATCATGATTTGTCTTGTTCAAACCCTTGGCTTGTGGGTTGTCAAACAGACCAAAACTCAACCAATTTGATATTCATTTAAATTGTGAAAACCCTAAACATATCATCTAACAAAACAAAATCATAATGTGACAAAACATTATACAAATCTCCAACGAAAGACATGATTACCACAATCATGATCATCCTACTCCTTATTCCACAACACAAAATGACTTAAACTATGTGCTCGTGGGGACCTTTGATAACCAAACCACTAATGTCTTCTCATCATTTGATCTCTTGTAATTTCAGTCCCTGTAAATTCAGCATCAAGCAACAACCTTCTTTAGGATTGTTCCAAACATTTTATTAAAATTAAATACATCTTTGATTTTTTTGAATATTCATATATTTCACTTAGTTTAAGTCCCATTATATAATTAGTTGGATCATAGATCAACGTGGTCCAATGCCATTTAACTATGTGAAACATATAATAATGTTTGTAACCTTAATATTTATTTATATCAAGGCAGCAGACAGTGACTTTCCACTAAACCTCACTTAAGTTGTGGTCCAATTAGAGTACTTGCACAATTAAGATCTATAAGACTACAATGTGCACATGTATGACCTAAAGTCCAAAACCTCACCATCAAATTTGAGGAGAATGGACAAAGAGTGAAGTGTATATGCTCATATCTTGCCTATTTGAAGACAAATAAGGACTCAATGCCGCGTTTTTCGGACAATAATCACATAATGTAGTCTAAAAGGATGATAAGAAAGTGAGATCTTGAGATGTGTTGTTGTTTTGTTGGTGTCTCATACTAGTTTGTTATATAGCTAAGTTTTAGCTATGGCTAGAAATAAGATGTGGGTATAAGGCTAGAGCTAGTTGTTAGTTTAGTAAGTGTTTGGTCCTTGTAAAGGGAAGCATTTGAGATCATATTGGTGGAGGGTAGCCGGGTAGGTGCCCTAAGAAACATGTCACTTGGGTCAGTTGATGATTAAGGAGATAATGTTGCAACAGAGTCACATGCACAACAAGCTGGCTGTGATGTAATTATATATGTAATAATGTAAAGTGTGTAATAAACTTAGTCAATGTCATAACTCAAAGTGCATTGATGAAATGGAATCTTGGATCTCTTGGAAATGTGTGTACTTAATGTTTTGTTTATTTAGTGGTTTCATGGAGTCTGTGCAGTTCAGAGTTTACTGAACCCAAGTCAATGCTTTAGCTGAAAGCAATGTCGTCGTTGTTTGCTACTTCTAGGATGTACTTACTACTACAGTACTGGATTGGAGCTGAACAGAATGTAGTAGTATCTTAGTAGTACTATTCTTAACATGCCCTTTCTGGGATTTTAAGGTACACATTTTAATCATCTGCTGATTTTAACACTCTAGAAAATCAGAACCCAACAATATTTATAATGAGTAATATCATCAATAGACTCTTAAGCAAAAGATCAATCAAATAAAAATCAGGTTTTTTGTATTGCAATAAAAACAACGGTCTAATAGTCAGTCAGTCGAAGTTTATTTGCAAAGATTAGTGATTTAAATTATTCTAAATGCATCCCCACTTTGAGTCTGAGATTTGTCCGATAAATGATGAATGAAAACTCATTATTATATTTCGAAATCATATCACATTTTAATTTATAAAAATGTGGTTTGGGCCGGCCATTCTACCAAAAATAAAAGTCATCAAAACTTAAATTACTCAATTTCGCCCCAACGTTTAAACTAATATCGAATTTGCCCGGTAAGTTCTAAAGTTGTAACAAAAAAGCCTATTTGATGTTATGCCTGATATGTGTAAAGTCGACATAGTTCAGGGGGTCGGTTATAGTTAATGAAAATAAGTATCCACGTCATCACCACGTCATCACCACGTCGACAAAGGTGGGGTCCACTGCATCTTCTCCACTAAAATTCAGACAAAGAAGAGAACAACACAATCCAACGCTCATCCGAAACCCTAATTCACCAAAATTCGATCTCCACCAACCGCAATCATCCTCGCCGATGTAACCCTAACTCGCGTGACCCATTTACATCTCAGTTCAAAGATCTAATCCTTTTCAAAATCCAGATAAAACAACATGATCAACGGCAACGGAAATGGGGTATGCAAGCCGTCTACTCAAACCAACAGGCTCCGTTTGAACCCTGCAGCTAACCATCAGCCTGATAGCTACGATGATTTGGATTTGGGGTTCAGTCCTGCACTGTTTGCGTCGCTGGAGAGGTACTTGCCGCCGGCGTTGCTGAATGCTGAACGTGAGGTGAAGGCTGAGTATATGATGGAGATCGTGAGGAAGTATTGTCCCGATGGAGAAAGAATAAGGGTATGCTTTTGATTCGTTTGATTCATGATTTTGTGTTTCTTAATTGTTATATGTGTGCTGAAGTTGTGGTATTTAATTAAATTTAAGAGGGTTTGAGATGTGGAGTGTTGTGTGCGTTCGCGTGTCTGTGGGAGTGCATTGGAGAGTGGTTTGACGATTTTCCATTGCTACTGATTTTGATGTAAAGGTTTCAACTTTTGCTGTGTTCACGGGCAGTATGAATATTTGCGTGTTTTGTTGATTGTGGTATGTGCTACTTCTCATGTCATGATGTGAAATTGATGGTCGGCTTTGACAGGCTCAGAGGCAGCGGGATTATAGGCAAAAGATCACTTCAAATTATCAGGTAGGGTGAATGGTGAGCCCGTCTGCTGTTTGTTATAATTTCAACTTTCAATGTGATTGGAAGTTGGAACTGTTTTCTAATTTGGGAGTTGGACGAGTGAATATAGTTTTGATTGTCATATGCAGTAGAATCATTAATCCTGTGGGTATGGGAAGTGAGACTAGATATGTTGTATGTTGATGTTCTATTTATACAAAGGATATGTTTTTTGCATGCTTTCTGGGTAGAAAGTTAAATATCTTGTTTGGAAGTCGGTAAGTTAAATATCTTAACATTCAGTGATTATTGGATTGTGATGTTGATAAAAACAGGAAAAAAATTTGGTTGCTCTCATGCATATTGTCGTATCGCTTGTTTACTTATAGTGGATTGGATCTTAACGGAATACCTTTTCAGCTTTATTTCATTATTTTGCTTACCATTTCTTCTTGCAGCCTTTACATAATGAGTTGTATACCATTCAAGCGTCATCCTTCTTTGTCCCATCATTTCTAAAAGCCATCAACGACAATTCAGTCGAGAGTTTCAGGAGTATAATGTCTGAACCTTCACCCGGAATCTTTACCTTTGACATGTTTCAGCCACATTTCTGTCAAATGCTGTTGAACGAGGTTATCATCACCTTATTTGACAGTTTTAAACTTTGAGTATCAATCTTAATATTGCTTCAAATTCTTGTGTCATGTGTTTTGTTGTTGTGTACAGTTAGAGAACTTTGAAAAGTGGGTTCACGACACCAAATTTAGAATTATGCGACCAAATACTATGAATCGATATGGCGCTGTTCTTGATGACTTTGGTTTTGAGTCCATGCTTGCTAAGATGATGGAAAGCTACATAAGTCCTATTTCAAAAGGTGTGATTACTGTGACGGTCTTCTGTGCTAGTGCTAATCTAAGCAGTATGATTTCTGTTCATTTTGCTCCTTTGGACCTTTTTGTGTATCTATGCAGCTTTCTATCCTGAAGTTGGAGGTGCCACTCTGGACTCGCATCATGGCTTTCTGGTGGAATATGCAGTGGATCGAGATCTTGATCTAGGTATGTATGAGCGAACTTTACCATTCTAATCATTGTTACCTGTCCTCTTATCATATAATTACTTTCTTGAGACCGCTGGATACTATGTAAGGATGAGCGAAAATAACGACCAAGTATAAGCATGATTCCTGCTGTTTCTCTTTAGGGTTTCACGTTGATGACTCTGAAGTTACTCTGAATGTCTGCTTGGGCGCACAATTCTATGGTGGGGATTTATACTTTAGGGGCGTGCGATGTGAACAGCATGTCAACACCGATACTCTCCAAAATGTATGAGAAACATCAAGGATCATTTGTTTCAGAAAACATATCAAAAGTTCTATGTTTACAATGGTTGTGAAAAGCGTATGTCTCATTCACATTCCCAGGAGATATTTGATTATTCTCATGTACCGGGGCAAGCTATTCTTCACCGGGGTCGACACCGGCATGGAGCCAGAGCTACATCGTCTGGGCGCCGAGTCAATTTGATTCTCTGGTGCAGAAGGTACATTACCTATGTGTATATATCCATCCATATACAGGCATCTTCTTGGCCGTTGGAAACTGAATTGAGTCGCATGTTTTATACGATGTTCCGTCAGTTAACCTTATAATTTTTTTAGTTCGTGCTTTCGGGAAATGAAGAAATACCAGCATGACTTCTCTAGCTGGTGTGGAGAATGTAATCGCCACAAGGAAGAGCGGCAGCGCCAGGCAATTGCTACTGCTAGAAAGGTATATACACGGATCACCATCTTCACAACATTCATCAAACTACCATTACTCACCCAAAAGTATCCACCTTTTCCTCATTTCCTTTGTCAGGATCTTATGAACATCAAGGGAGGAACTACACCCGGGACAGACACAGCTGCAGTTTGAGAATAATGCTTTCTCATTGTTGTACCCAACTTCTAGACAGCATTGTGTTGTGAAAAAGTAATGTGTTGTTTGTAAGGTGGATCATGCTATTCAGCCCATGAATCTCTGTTTGGTTTTAATGCATTCTTAATGTCTGTTGTAGCCTTGTGTTCGTCTTACGAATAAATTCAATATAAACTGCTTATTCCTGACTCACAATAAATTCTATTCAGTAACTGTTATAATAAATGCTACAAAAATCAGCTCAAATATAAAGTCAGGAACATCAAAACAGTTACAAAATGTTGCACTCTCATTCCAGCTAATCTTTCTAGATTGTTCTAAGGAAAGTTCAAGGAACAATCCATGAAAAACAAACAATCAAACTAAATACATAAACAACCAATACTTTACAAAGCATTAACCTAAAGATTGTGACATCAATTATATCAAATATGACTTTAACACCATAGTTTGACCTTTTCTAAGTTATCATCTTATCTTACTAATGATAGTTAAAACTTTAATATATAAAATTTACAAGCTTTATAGGATTCTCAAACCTTATGTTGCTTGCTAGCTCATTCCTTCCATGACTTTCTAGGGTTTCTAGAGCTTTCTTCCTTCATTAAACAATTCATGTGGTTGATCATTGATCAAAAATACCTTATTTGACATAGTGTGCTTCTGTTTCCCCTTTTAGTTTAAGTAGTAATATTTTGATTGAAGTGATAATCTAGTTTATTCCTCTTGTTTCAGACTTTTGTTATTGTCACACTTACTTTTAATTTCTATATTTAATTAATCTTCAATTTATTTAAGTTACCTTTAAGTTCAGTCATTCTTTTTTTTGATGAACTATACAAAAAACTGGAAACAAGACAGTCCTTGATTTTTTTCTCATTGTACAAATTTATAAATAATGTTTCTAACTAATATACACAAGTTGCGATTTATTAATGATTACAAGAGTGCGACTACTTCATCAACAACATGATCCTCAAATAAATCTCATCATTTAAGAATATAAAAACATTAGCTTCATAAAATAACTCCTAGTTGCATTCATCAATTTAAATGAACCGTTGAAATCGAATCAGAACTGCTTTAGTTGTCTTACTCATACGTCTCTGTTAATCCTTGAGATCATATACAATGTGAACTCTATCATTTGTACTCATTTTTAAAGACCGAGGATCTCGGACAATCTTTGCTTAATCTTGTTTATGAATGCTTCATATAGTTTGTTTTGTGTTTCCCAAATTGTAGTAAACAATACACATTTGCAGGTAGACCTAACACCAACTGTTTACTATAGTACTATACCTATTTAAAGATATATAGGATTTAGTGCATACTAATTGTGATCATAAGTCTGGTTTTTAACTAAAGTCACTTATGCTTCGGTTGGTTGCATGAAAAAATGAGTGGAAATGAAAATTTGACGGAAAATTTAAAAAAAAAATTGGTTAAATTATGGAAAATGAAAAAATCACAAAGGAAACAATATGAACTTTTCCTCTCAATTTTCCTATGGAAAATTACTTTCCTTAAATTTTTTCCTTAAATTTTCTTTCCACTACTTTTTCCCACATCCGCCAAACCGAGGTTAATGTTTAGAGTTGCATTAACTTCATGATTCGCGTCATCTCATTTTTTTCCTTAGAATATCTATGGAACCCTAATTGTTTAGGGTTTTAAACTATTATACCTAACTTTTGCAGTTGAATGCCTTAAATGAACTTCGCCACCTTTCATCAAACAAATCTATATTATGCTAAATTTGGATGTGTTTTTAAGATTCAATTGTATGATTTACAGATCCAGGAAATCAAGGAAATTAACTAGTCAACAGATCGCGCGACAATATCTATGTATGACTGATATCTGCAGTGATTCTTAGCTTTGTTTATTTGAAATGAAAACATTTATATGAAGAAGAATGAAACTACTTGTGTGGTCATATGCCCTAGAACGTTTGGCCTTATGGGCAGCATTTTTCATTTCGGCTAGGGTTACTGGCCTTACATTTCCACCAACAGCCAAACCCTAACCGAAAGACAACATCGATTCTGCACAAGATCCGCACACATTGTTAATATACTATGATCAACTAACTTCTTTTGTTCAGAAAGTAATGCTTGCTTCCTTCATTATGCTTTTCAACTTGTCCAGTGTTTATTTATTTATCATATTTGTGTAGCTGTTTTTGAACCTCGAACATAAGCTACGTAAAGCACCGCATTGTGAGAATTTTAACGTTACGCATAGATTGCAGTAAAACATGGAAAGTCCAAACGTAAACGTGCTGTAATATTTGCAAAACTGATCATTTCGTACATGCATTTTAGAGATGAAATGTTGCGATTTACCTGGACGTGCAAGAATGAGATAGCATCTCCTCACAGAAGTGCTAAATTCCAAGGAGCCTCACCAGGGGATGATGATCATCAAGCAAAAAAGCTTTCATTTAAGGAGTGCTGCTTGATACATGCAACTATGTAAGTTGTGGCACTTGTTCATCACTTCAATGTGGCTGCGTATTGCATGTGTTTTTCACTTTGCAATACTTCTTTCCCAAGTCCTAAATATTTATATGATGTCAGAAACTCATTTTATAATTATGTCATTGCCAATTTGCAACAATTTACTAATATAATTTTCAACTTCATGAAAGTTTTACTCATTTTACCCATTTTTAATATTTTATTTTTCATCAATCTTTCCCTTCATTCAAAATTTAAATATCTAAATGAAGAATAAAAGAACCAAAAATGGATCTCCAAAATAAATAAATTCCCCAATTACTTTATGTAAGAACAAAATAAGAAAGTCCATTTCTTCATTTTCCAACTATAAAAATCAAGAGCAAGTCATCATCTTTCTCACCTCACCTCTCCTTCTCTCACCTCACATCCCTAAAATAGAATCCACAAATCTCCACCGCCGCAACCTCAATCCCAAATCCGACTCCGACCCACTTCCCAAATCCCCCAAAAGCTTCCATCTTTACATCAATCTATCCCAACACGACATGGGTTTACAAAACCAACTAAACGACATCTCCACCGACTCAATCCCACTCCTCCTCCTTGCCACAATCGCTGGCGGCGTCTCACACCTCCGTTCCATCTTCCTCACCTTCCTTCACTTCCTCCACCTCCACCATCGCATCATCCCAACTCTAGACAACACCACTGTATTCCTCGGCTCAGGATTTACAAACCTAGTGGTCTTAGCTGACCAGTTAAACATGAATCGGATCTTTTCGCATAAGTATGGTGACTCATGTCAAGACGTCGGCGTTTCTGATTGTGTGGTGTGTCTTTGTGATTTGAAAGAAGGAGATCAGGTCAGGAGGCTGCCGTGTAGACATGTGTTTCATAAGGCTTGTTTTGATGGGTGGTTGGATCATTTGAATTTCAACTGTCCGCTTTGTAGATCGCCGCTTGTTGATTGTGCTGCTGCTGAGCAGCGGCGTGTTGGTGCTGATGCTGTTGCTTGGTTTGGTGTCCATTGAGCTGATCTGGGTTGCTGATGGATTTGGAATTAGGGCTTAAATTTTTGACCTTTTTCCAATCTGGGGAAAAGGTTGTTGATGTTGAGATTTTGGGATTTTGATGATCCTTTTTATGGCTTGTTCAATGTTCATATGATGATGGTGTTTTTTTTGAAGAGCTCTTGTGATTGAGGCTCTTTTTGTAGACCTACACTCTTGTAAATTTCTCTGATTGTGGAAAGTATAAATATTTGTTCCATCTATGAATCTCTCCTTTTTTACTCAGATTTTTTATCTTATTCATTGTGGTTGTATGAGTTTGATTACATGAATTAGAGGAACTGATTGTTGTTGTATGAAGTATCCAATTATCCATTGATATTGTGAAAATGTTATATTGTATGGAGACCTTGGATTTAGTTCAGACTTCAGAGAGTCTAGGTTTCATGGAGACAACTTGGTGCACTGATTACACAGGTCAGATAGTGAGATATTGAGATATTGAGAAGGAATGAAGATGCAAATTTATGGGTGTATGCGGAAGAAATATCACATCTTTACATGAAGTTAGGAACATATTAATAGATAAGTTCAACAGCTGAAGTTTGGTGATCTCTGTTGGCTAACATTCTTTTGTGAATAGCAGTCACTGGCCTCCCATCAATTTGTCTGCTGATGGCTATGGTAGCTCGTTCATGTTTTCTTTTGTTAAAATTGTAACTTTGTTTCTGGTTCCCATTTTGCTCACAGACTGATTGGTGAGGAGAATGATCGTAGCTCTCGAGCTTACACTCACCATTTGGCTACCTAGCTTTAAAACCGGCAGCTTGCGTTTGCGTGGGAAGTTTCTGGGAGGTCTCTTTTGGTTATGGCATATTCAATATCTTTGATTGCTCTTTGCCAGATTGCACAAGTGATTTTGTTAATCATAGACCAGTAGAGACAGCAACAAGAAGAACCATTTATGTTCTTACCTGTGTTTCTGATCTCCAAAACTTGTTTTTGGCTTCAGCTGGTAAAAAATGACAGTGGTTCAGGTATTCCTCATCCTAATGACATACTGAATCTTGCCAGCTCAAATGAAAATCAGCTTTTTCAGAGTAATATGCAATTTTAAAAAGGAAAGCATTGGCTATAAATCGCAATGCAAGCTAGAATCATATTCTTTCAAGACGTGCAATTGAAACAAATGTCCAGACGCAAAGTTCCATGTCAATAAGTTCCGCAAGATCTGACCATTAGGTGTGAACTTGAGTTCAGGTCATGTCTTAGAAACCATCTAAAATCTGAACAAATGCAACACTCTGAAGTTGGTAAGAGTTCATAACTTCCACAATGCAAGCATTTCAGGTTCTTCGGCTGAGGAAGGGAGGTTCTGTTCTGGTAGATGTTGCTGAAGGGTCCACAGTATCACTTTGAGGATCAATGGTGACACTCTGAAGTTCATTCGGATTCGAGTTGAGGTCAATGGCCGCAGTGCAGTTTTGGGATCTTTTAGATTCAGATAGCATATGAAAATATGCATGAGGACCCCAACCTGCATGCCAATCAAATATGAGTTAAAATTCACACTTAAAAAAACAGACGCAAACTGGGACTAAAGTGGATAAAGTAGTGAGACTGAGGACAATGATTTATACCATGGGTGTGGTGTGGGAATGGAAGAATTGCAAGTAGCAAAATGAAGCAATAGTCAATCCTGCAAGACCATAAATAGAGAAACCTATGTTAAGAACATGGGAAAGGCAATAGAAAAATATATTAGATAATAGATCTAGAAATTCGAGAAATAAGAAAACATCACCTATTAACCCCCCAGCAAAGACGTCTTGCCAATGGTGCCAATAATCGTCCACTCGAGAGACAGCTATAAGAGCTGCAACGAGTAGCGGAAAAAAGACCAGGCATAGTTTCGCCACATGGCCTTTTCGATTAAATGCTCTGACCTTTCCGGAAATGTACCAAGCAAAAAAGCCCAATCCTGCAAATGACCCTGCAAGTAAAAGTATAACTTTGTGAGTGTGCTAACCATGGTAGACGAAAAAACTGGTGATTTTTAGACTGAAAAATCTACAGGAAGTGTGGCCACTAGGGAAGCTTTTGTGTCCTTCCCGGATCACGCTCTTAATTCCTGTGCACATGACATCTCTGGTGATGGGATCGAAGACCTAAAATTCAACCATAAAACTCGCTTGATAATCAGTAAATTACCCAACCTAAATACAGGAAAAAGTACATGAAAAGAGATTTAAATGTCACTAACCGCCTTGCCATCAGGAAAGCAGCGCCAAAAGAAGTCTGGCCTGGGACGGCCAACACCATCTTTGATAGCATCAGTTATAACACCAGTCAGTAGTATAGAATACAAAATACCTGAAATTCCAAAAACTCAGATAACTTCATCAACTCACTCAATTTCCATTGCAAATAATATAAAAACGCACAGTACGAAACAGGTACCCAAGACGGCATGGTGAAGATCGTAAACATCTCTTCTTCTGAAGTAAAGCACAATGAATACTATTATAGGTAACATTATAGCAATAACCTGTAACAAAAAAGAACTCGCTTCAGAAATAATCCAACAAAAAAGTTAAAATACAAAATCAACATTCAAGTTTCCACAAAAGCGAACAATTTCATTTAATATCGTCTTACAGGGACAGCCGCAAAGGGGATGGTATTCTTTTTCAATGGGTACTTCAAGTCAGTATCATATCCTCTCCAACAAATCGGTGAAATGGTTCAATAGAATTCAAAGCAATCTCAATGACAACCAATAGTACAAGTATCAGCCAATCATGCATATGCGTCCTCAAGACCTTAACTCCATGTGACTTAACTGTATGACAGTCACCCATTTCTCCAAATCCAGAGGAAGAAAACGGTCTCATTTCTTGTCAAGACAGCAGTAATCCACCTCAACAAAACAATAATTCTACAAACGAGAACTAATCAGCACAATTCTACATCTGGCATAACATCAAACACTTACAGTGCACAAAAAACAAACAAAAATCAGACCTTGAAATTGCAGGGAATGCGAGAAGTTGAGCTCGGAGAGTTTGATATGATATTATCAAAGAAGATTAACAAACGCGGAAAATGCTGATTTGGGTAGCCAAATCGACAACCCGAGGAATTGATCACTGCCATTATTGTAAAAAGGTAGCAAAATGCCAAAATCCAAGAATGGGAAAAAATCTCGAACAATTTCGAAAATTGAAATCCTAAAAACATCGAATCAAACACACAAAAAGATCACATTTTTATGACTAACAAAATCATTCACTTCAGTTCATTCACCGTGTTTAAATCGTGCGTTCTGCATTGTAAAGGGTAACATGGTCATTTTATTTATCCACTAAAGAATGAATTAAACGGCAAAGGAGCAGTTGGATTGATACGATTCAATAGTCCCCACCGCTAGCTGACTATCGAAACGCCATTGAAGACCGTCGTTTTTTCCACAACCGCGATCTCTTCGCACTCCTTCGCGTCGCGTACCTTCGAACACCTTCCGACTCTTCGATGGCGACCGACATCCGTTCTGTGCTGCATCTCACGACCGCCTTCCGAAGCCTAGGGCCTGCGCCGGACGTTATCGCTCGCCGGTTATCTACTCGCTTCGCCACAACTTCTCGATCGGTTTATTTACAGGCTGTCAGAGCTTTTAACAGTGGTGGTGGTGGAGATGATAGGAAAGCGGTGGTTGAGAAGGTGTCGAATAAGCCTTCGGTTTGTACTGCTGATGAGCTTCATTATGTTTCGGTTGCTAATTCTGACTGGAGGCTCGCTCTCTGGCGCTACAATCCGCCTCCTCAGGTTCGTTTTATTTTATTTGATTATTTTTCAGTTTTGTGTGTGAATGATTTGAGTGGAAATTGCAGGCCCCGGCGAGGAATCATCCTTTGCTGCTTTTGTCTGGAGTTGGGACTAATGCTATTGGATATGATCTCTCCCCTGAGGTGAATTTTTGTTCATGAGATTATCTCAATTTTGGTTTCTGTATACTGTGGTCTTAAGTTCCTAACTAATCAACCTTTCTGAGTTATTGTTATTCTCCATGTTGTTGTGGTTTAGTGTACTGGAAGAATGAATTCCGTGTTAGTTGTGATTATCCTTGGGAGGTTGTTTGGAATGAATCATCTCATTGTTTGTATTCTTAATTACACTGGACATGTAGGTCCAGTTCCTTCTGCCTGCGTCTCTATTTTTAAGTAGCAAATCTCTTGTGTGTTTGGATGCTAAACAACTGCACATGGAGACGGGGCCTTTGCTGATTTGATGTTGTATACTGACCTTGAACTAAGTTTTAGATAGTTATACAATGAGTTTGGCCTTTCCAGATTGGGAATTTCGGTATGAATGTCTCTTCTATTGAAAAATCAAACTTTTAAGTGCTTATTGATTTCAGTTTAATATTAGATCGCTGTTGATTGTTTGTTCATTTTTGAATGCAGTCCTCATTTGCTCGGTATATGTCAAGCCATGGATTCGATACGTGGGTACTTGAGTTCCGTGGTGCTGGTTTAAGTGTGCGAGGGTCAGACTCTAAACAAGTGGAGCTGTCTGCAAATGCAATATCTGATGAGATTGAAGCTGTTGCGTCAAGCGCAACGAAGGATATTCTTCCAGTGATAGGAGAGCCATTGAATGGTTCTGCTAGTGTACCTGAATCCAAGTTTTCTGAGCTTGAAGGAGATCTTATGGTGACCTCAACAACCAAGGTAGATGAGTCTGAGCTTGAAGCAAATTTGGCTGATATATTTTTGAGCTTGTCTGAGCGACTATCAGGTTTTCTCAGTGATACTCAATTAAAGATTATGGCCACCAAATTTTTTGATCAGATATCAAAGCTTTTAGAAGACACTCAACTATCTGGCCGATTAAATGAAATAAGGGAAAAGCTTTCAAACTTATTGGAAACTCGTCAAAACTCCACTATTGCGGGACAAATCAAGGAATTAAGCGAAAGGATGATCAACATAATTGATGAAGCCCAACGTTCTGTCTCACCTCAGTTGTATGGCTTACAAGACCGTTTATATAGAACCGTAGAAGACTTCCAGAACCAACTTGACTTGATTGTGAAGTATGATTGGGACTTTGATCATTATGGAAGAGGATGTTCCTGCTGCGGTGAGGTGACATTTTTGCTTGGTACATATTATCGGCAGTTTACAGTGCATTTACATAGCACATGCTGCATTTTCTTGAAATTCAGATAGAGTATGTGAGGACTCAAAGCATGCCTAATGATGGTAAATTGCTTGCGATCGGACACTCCATGGGAGGAATTTTGCTGTATGCATTGCTGTCACGTTGTGGTAAGATTTAGTGAAATGTATAATCAATCTTGAATTTGAAGTTTCACTTTGGTTTGTAGTTTGTTTTTTGACATTTTGTGCACTTGAGTCTCTAATGGACACCTGATTTATGAATGTGTCTTTTTTTTAGCTGCTGATGGGCGTGACTCTAATTTGGCTGGGGTAGTTACCTTAGCATCTTCACTCGACTATACTACTTCAAACTCTACTCTTAAGCTACTTTTACCGCTTGTAAGTGGATGGATACTTTACTCAGTTTGCTTTCTAATACACTAGGTGCCAAGCACCTTCGTAGGTAATCAATCAGATGACTATTTATGATTATTAACTTAATAATGCACCCTGATTGCACTGATGACAGGCTGATCCAGCTCAGGCTCTGAATGTGCCTGTAATACCTTTGGGATCATTATTGGCAGCGGCTTATCCGCTGTCATCACGGCCTCCGTATGTATTATCTTGGCTAAACAATCTAATATCTGCCGAGGGAATGATGCATCCAGAACTGATGGAAAAATTTATCTTGAATAATTTCTGTAAGTCCTCTTCTACAATTACCAATTATCCCACCTATTTCCAAGTCCTTTCTGATTCCTGCTGGTTGATAATTATAGCCAGTAAGACAGCTGAAGTGTCCACAGTTATCATTTTGTTTATTACTAAAATTTTGGAGACAGGTACTATTCCTGCCAAACTTGTCTTGCAGCTGACTACAGCTTTCCGGGATGGCGGATTATGTAACAGGGAAGGATCATTTTTCTATAAGGATCATCTCCACAAGATCAGTGTTCCAGTTTTAGCACTTGCAGGAGACCAGGACCTGATTTGCCCACCCGAGGCTGTGCTTGGTATGTTCATTTATTGCGATAAAGAATGTAGAAATTTCTTACAGTTGAACTTACTCAATTGCATGTATAATGATGCTGAATTTTATCCTCATAATCCAGGAACGGCAAAACTGATACCTGAGCATTTAATGACATGCAAAATTTTTGGTGAGCCTGATGGTCCACACTACGCACACTATGACCTGGTTGGAGGAAAATTGGTACACTTTTCTTATGCTTATTCCATATCTTCTTACGCTTTTTGGAGTCTTCCAAAGTTTCTTATCTAAACTAGCAGCTCATCAAATTGCAGGCTAGAGATCAACTATATCCTTGCATCATTGAATTCTTAAGTAAACAGGATTCAGCTGCTTGATCACTCATAGATGGCAGAATGCCGGTCAAAATCCATTTGCGAAACTATTTTTGTGAATTGAATCTATGTGTATATGTAATTTATACAGTGTATTACGGCTAACTTTACACACGTTACTGTTTGCCCATTCCCTGATATACTCTACGGATTAAATACAGGAATGATCGTCTATCGGATGGATTTACTTACAAAATTCAAGAGTCAAAGAGCTTGGCCGTCGTCAAAGTACCCAATAGAATAGGTAGCCGAGCTTAGTGTTAAGGAAAATAAAGTCGAAGTTATTTTTTTCTTTCGATAGCATCACCAAGTTATTTTAATCAACGATAATAAGAATATTTCGATATTATTATTAATTATAATATTATATACTACGGAATTAGGAAACTGGTTAGCGTAGATTTGAAGTCAATTAAATCAATTTAGTCCCGAGTCAAGCCTTTGCTTCAACGTCTCCTCGATTTCCAATTTAGGGCTAAGTTTCTTTCCGGTTTACTTTTGTTTCAATCTATTGAGGTGTGCGGTTTTTTTTATTTCAATATCTTTAAAATGACGCCTTTCAGAAAATGGTGGATAAACCCTGAATGGAGATCTGCAAATTCACATTATGAGGTTCTTTCTTTTCTCACTTCTCTCATATCCGCATATCTCTGCACTGCTAATGTTACGTGTTTAAACTTTATTTATTCCCTGCAGTTTTTTATGGTGGTACATGTACATGGATATATGAAGGGGATCATATGGAGTTCTGCACATTACAATTTCTAAACTGGTTCTTGCTGAGTAGCATTGCAAGAGACTAAGATTTCTGGTCTACGCATGTCCCATCAGTCAGGCCTTAAAGTTAAGCAGATTAACATTATTATAGGAATGTGTTCTTTCCTAAGTTTGGTAAACAGAAGATTTATTGGTTCTTTCTTAGGAGCTCATTATGCTGGAACTCCAGCTCTGGTCTATTTTTTCATTGCAAGTCTCAAAAGCAAAAATGCAATGGATTTATTGAAAGCAGTTGCAAATGTAATATTTCAAGTGTTTTTGTTCAACTTTGCAGGTTCCTCTTACGGCAGTTCATCCGTTTCTTTACCTTTTTTTTTTTTTGAATCAATTGGCGAATTTATTCAAAAAGGGTTAATAAGACACACACACAACGGACACCACCCATAAACAACAACAAACCTAAAGGCTCCACAACCATATTAAAGTAAGAACCTACAGCTTAGCTTGCAACATTCACCATTTAAATCAAAGAGACTTTCGCTCTTATCCTTTTCCCTTTCCCTTAGAGCGACGGACTAAGGTCTTCAAATTCAAATTCAAATTCATCTCGGAATCCTCAGATCTTTTGTTATTTTTCCGCTTCATTTCCTTCTTTTTTCTCTTCTTGACTTCTACAAAGGGGACTTCACTCATTCCATGTTCATCAAATTCAGAGTCATGACTAGCCTCATTAGTGCTATTATCTTCAACTAAACCTTTGGCTTTCTGTCGACTCTCAGGGACAATAGAAAACTGAGTATGGTTACTACTGTCAAATGAATCCTCAACAATAACCTTTGACTCATTCTTTTTCTTTCCTTTTTGCTTCCTCTTTACTTCCGTGAAAGGGCTT
This sequence comes from Sedum album, assembly GCA_006409495.1. NCBI lineage: Eukaryota > Viridiplantae > Streptophyta > Magnoliopsida > Saxifragales > Crassulaceae > Sedum > Sedum album. Next base: position 54,047 of record QZGG01000081.1, read on the forward strand.
TCAGTGTCACCACTTCTCTGTTGTAATCACCCATGTCATCATTCTCAACTCTCAACTCAGAATTACCTTCTTTACTGCCGGTTTCCTTACTCACTTCAATCTCTCTAGCTCTAGACACAACCTCATCCTGAACATCCTCAATTTCATCCACCTCTTGGGTTTCTGGAACAACCAAGTCAAGGTTCTCTGCACTGGTTCCTTCAGCACTCATCTCTTCCTTCTCCATCCCCCTTTTCCCTTTCTCACCTCCCATTTGATGCTGATTAGTATCAATCAACACTCTGTCATCGACATCATCCTCAACATCAATGTTAATTCTCGGCCATTTGCAATTCTTCTCCGTATGCCCAAAAGATTGACAGTGGTGACATCTAGGTGGTAGCCAGTCATATTCGACCCTTTGGTTAAAACTTGTGCCTCTCGGACCTTTGATCGAGACCCATTGCTTAATTTCTCTAGAGGCAAACACTTCCACTAGCATACGAGCATACATTAGTTTAGTCCTCCCGTTCGTATACCCATCCGTCCGGATGGGCCTCCCCACTAAGCTGGCAATCCTACTAAGGGCATCAATCCTCCGAAGGTGAGGCCCCAATTTAGGAAAACGCACCCAGACAGGAATAGACTCAACGCTGTCCAAACTGTAAACTTCATCAGGCGACCATATTTTGAGCACTAGTGGCCTATTGTCAAACGTCCAAGGCCCTAAATCAACAATACGATCCCTTTCTTCCTCATTCTTGAAGGTGAACAAGAAGATTCCTAAGTCTGTCTGTGCAACTGTAACAACACTAGAGTCTCCCCAACGAGTCCGGACAAATCCCTGAACCCTACCTAGAGTAGGTCTAGAGCCAAAGAAGAATCCAACCAAGGACGCAGTCCAATCCTCCGCCAGATCAACCCACTCTTCTTCCGAAAACTCAACCTCATCCTCCCCATAGAGCTCTTGGAAGAACGTAGCTTTCTTCCCTGAGTTCGCCGATCTGTTCTCTTCATTCTTCCGACTCCAAAAAGCCTTAGCCTTCAATCCATACGATTCCCCTGCTCCCTCCACCTCAGCCGCCTGCGGACTGCCACCTTCAACAACTCCTCCCAGCACCGCCTGGCTTCGAGACTCGGGTGGAGGATCCCCAGCCAGCAAAGCCGTCGCCATCCCGTTTCTTTACCTTACTGCTGGCATCGCTTATTTTCTTACATGGATTGCACTGATCCGGTTTGCCACCTAACTGCCACAGGACTCCTTACGCTATGCACTCCGTCGACCCACTCAATCCACCCAAAAGCTGACAGCCCTGCCTCAAGACCTGACCCGGCCACACTCTTAAAGGTCACCTCATACGACAAAGTCTCCTTCCCTTTTCCAAACACCAGCTCCTTAGGCTCCACATTCACCTCCACGGACTGAGGCTCCTTCACCACCACCTTATATACAGCATCCACCTCTGACCCCACATTTGTCACAGTCCTCTTGTATTTAACAATCCCATCTCGTGATTCAAACACAACTGACAATGAAGGGTAGTTCAAGTCACCAGGACTATCGAAACTCGACTCAGAGCAATCCACTTTCTCCGCTGGGTCACGTACAAACACCTGAATCCTTCTTGGAGTGTATCCAATGGAGCAGAGGAATGAAATGTAGTCTCTTGGAGCAATGTCATACACCAGACCCGGATTCAGTGCCTTATTCGGGTCAACATGACCCGCTCCGTGTACAAAAGGTGACGAATCAGCTCCAGTGGCAAGATCCGTAATATTATGACCTGACGTGTCTAGATTATAAGCTGTTGTCATTAATGCGGACTTGATCGCCGACGTGGACCAATCAGGATGCGCCTTACGCAACAGAGCAGCTAAACCACTCGCGTGTGGACACGACATGGAAGTACCGGAGATGATATTAAACTCCACTCTCCTCGGGTCGATGTCCAAATCGGTCGGGCCGACATTCCCGGTCCAGCCGGCTAAAATGTTCACTCCAGGAGCAATCACGTCCGGTTTGAGAATTTGGGGCGTTCGGTAATTCGGTCCACGGCTGGAGAAAGCCGCGACCTTTGGAGCTGGTTCGGTTCCGTAGACTGTGCCTTTGAAGACGATCGAACCGGTTGGTGACGTCGTCGTTTTGATGTAGCGTTTGAGTTGGTCTCCAGCTTTCTGTCCAAGCATCGTTGCCGGAATGAGATGCGAATCGGCGATGAGCTCTTCGCCACTGTCCTCCGTATTCGTGAGTATCATTCCGATCCCGCCAGCTAATTTGACTGCGTAGCCTTTCTCGACTCTCGCGTTCCCTCCCCGATCGCAGACGACGAGCTTCCCGGTAACCAAAGACGAGTTCAGATCGCCGGTATAGCAATAACGGCTACCGATTTCGGCAGCGTAGACGAGCGGATATTGAATCGATTCATCGAGTGGTTCACCAGAGTACAACGAAACTCCATTCAGAATCGTGCCGTCGCCGAGGACAGCATCGGCAGGGAACTCACGGTCGAGAGTGGAAGCGCCGACGGTTAAGATCCATGGAGCAATATTAACAGCGGTGTAAGGTCCGGGACCGGAGTTTCCAGCGGAGCAGGAGACGAGGACGCCGTGTTGCGCGGCGCCGAATGCACCGATTGCGATGGAGTCGTAGTCGTATGAAGGTGCGTATCCATTAGATCCAACTGAGAGTGAAATCACGTTAACACGATCTGCAATCGCTTGATCCATCGCTGCGAGGATATCAGAATCGTAACAACCTGAACTCCAGCAGATCTTGTAAACAGCAATCCTTGCCTTTGTAGCCATTCCTCTAGCGATTCCAGGAGCGTATTTGAAGAAGCTAGCGTTGTTTACAACAGATCCGGCTGCGGTGGAGGCCGTGTGGGTCCCATGACCTTCTGTATCTCGCGGCGAGTACGATTCACTGCCTTTCTTATCTCCGCTTTTTGCGGAGAGGTATCCTTTGTAGTAAGCTCTTGCTCCAATGATTTTACGATTGCAGGCTGAAGCTGGGAAATCAGGTCCAGTTTCGCACATGCCTTTCCATGAAGAAGGCACTGGTGAAAGCCCTTCATCTGAGAAGCTGGGACGTTCTGGCCAGATACCTGTATCTAAAACACCTACGATGACGTCATCAGCGTAGTCAGCATTGGGCCAGAGGCCGGAGGAATCGGTTAGGCCGAGGAAGAGTGGTGTCCGAGTAGTGTGGATCTGATTGGGACAATCTGGGATTACTGAGAGGATGGCAGGGTTGTGTTGCAGAGCTGAGGCGGATTCTTGTGTTAGGGAAGCGGAGAAGCCGGTGGCTGAGTGTGAGTAGGTATAGTGGAGAGTGGAGGGGTGTGGGAGGGAGTGAAGGATGGATTTGTACCAGTTGTGGTGGGTGGTGAAATGGTGTGGCTTGTGTGAATTTGAAACATGGACTATGAATGTCTTGTATTCTAATTTCCTGTCTGAATCTGAGGATTCAGAAGAAGAGATAATTGAAGGGATGATGGTTAGGACCAGGAGGAGAACAGGGAGGTGGATTGGCCGGTTGGAATCTACCATTTTGTTGTTCGGTTGTACTGTGTAATTTAGGATTACAAGGGGTTGGATATAAAGTGTGGGAAGTAGGTGCTAAAACATGGATGAGAATCTTACACGTTGGAGAGGATGGGTGGAGGCATTATGCATGAATGATTGAGTATTTGAGTGTGCATTGTGTTGTGCAAATAAATGGAAATGTTTAAAACGCAGTGGCGTTATGGATTTGGACTGTAGCTAATAAAACTACATTATGAAATGGGCCCTATCTGATCCAGATCCAGTTTCCAGCTCAGCCAGGCTATGAATTCGGTTAGATTCATGACCAGGTTCATGAAAGCTATAGATTCAGTAGTAACATTATCTCTAGTTTTGGTGATTTTTGGGCACCATATCTGCTAAAACCCTCCATCATAGGTCTAAGGCATTCACAGATCGTGGTTGGTGTAACATGGAAGAATCATTTTGTTACGAAAGATCAGCTCCATGTTAGGCTCTAAGCATGATGATGTTAACTATTAGGACTCAGCTTTGCTATTGATCAGGGCCTAAGTTGCCTAACAGAATGAACATGACAATGGTAAATGTTACAGAACAGACATTTTGCAGGGGATCAAGACCTTGCCTACTAGATGCTGTTTGTGCCTGTAAGGTATGCTGCAAAAGTTTATATGATATTTTATTGATTGCAGTTAATGACTAGGAATTCAATTATAAGCACGAAGTATTGCTATTGATCTTCATTAACCAGAAATGACCAAAGTTGGTTCCTGAACATTGAAAAGCATTCCCTTTTTTATGTCTAGAATCTAGATTAACTTTCTTGCTTGTTAGCCAAAGAGGAAACTTTGTTTTACATTGCAGGTAATTGATTACATGAATGAGATCTCAATTCTCAACTATAATAATGTCATATATGAAGCTGTTTCTCTGGTTATAGTTTCAGGTAATTCAGTGGGCCAATAGCAGTCCTTTGAAGATATACATGATTTGGAAGAAAAAGGGGAAAAGGCCGAACTTGACTTCTGCATTAATCCAAGTCAACTGAAGGTAATGTGTCCGTTGAGCTCTTTTATCTGTTTTCAGTCAATGCAAAGCATGCATTCTGTGTTGGGTGTCTGAAACTGTGTATAAATAATGCTGTTATATTGGATGCCTGTGTGCTTTGTCATCTCAATACGAGCAGTAAAGGAACTCTACAGGTAAATGTTTATAAATGTGCATTACTATCAATCACTACATTTCAGTTGTGGAACTCTTTTCATTCATACTATTTATTTCCCTCGTCTCTCAGGTCCAAATGTCAACAAAAATGCCTAATTCATCCGGAAGGCATTCTTAAAAGTGAGTGGTGTTGGTAAGATTTGCATATTTTTTAGCTAAGTTGAATTCGACATATGTTAGTTTGATTGTGAAATACTGGTGATGGTTCAAGTGTACTCTATACAAGGTTGCAAAGTGCATCATGTAAAGTAACATTTTCTGTACTTGCTGATCCATTTTTTAAATGTGTCACTTTTTGTAGACTACAGTCTCCACTAAAACTGCATATATTTCTTGTGCATCTTCTTAGAGCAGATGATTCGTGCTTTCTCATGGTTCCTGAAGCTCCTGAGGTCTTCGTGTCAAAGGAAAGTAGGGCAGACGACACCGTTTGATAAGTGATGAATGCAGTGTTGAATTGAACGGCTCGAAACTATATCAAGTTGAGTATTGGGCCTTGACATCAACAGTAAGGAAATGGCCCAATAAAATATCCAAGGTAAGCAGCCTATAAACTATTATTTAAACCGACATCGTTTAGTAAATGAGTATATGAGGTCTTAAGCGACGGTTGTTTTGACAATGCCACTTCTTTTTCTGATGTTTGATTTTTATCGGGCCTGATATCAGCCCACAAAGCCCAATGGGAGCTTCTCTGAAGTCTCTTTCAATCGTCGATGTTCACAATTGAGAAATTAGGGCATTCCCGATCCTTCGAAGTTTCTCGATTCGACTCGGACGGTGGGTATAGTTGAGTCTGTTACAATTTACCGTACAAGTCAACGTTTATCTATTTAATCGTATTTGAAAATTTATGTTTCAGCGCTAAACACTGCCGTTTTATGTAACAAACCGATGGCGTGGAGTTCAAGCTGCTAAATAAGCAATCTTCCAACGGTCACATTATTACACCATATATTAACATCTGGGGTGAAGCAAAGGCTCTCATCTCAGTCATCTGTATTCTGTAAGCTTCCTCCAATCTACTCTTCTCTCTTGATTCATGATCTTTCTATCATTTTTTCAACCGTGTTTTCTGATAATTAGGAATTTGGGGAATTGTATGGCCTTTATTTGGAAGACTGGTGCTTCTAAGATTTTGGATTGGGCTATGAGGGTTATATTTTGGAGTCTCTGATTCCTGGATTACCTTGGTATGATTATGAAATCAAATTTTTGTGATTCATATTTACGCAACTTGGATTTAAATGAGGGATCTTTAGACAGTGTGAAAGTTGCATGAGTTAATGTTTGGAATTTTATTGATCTTGTCGGCATATACATCTATTGATGCAAGAATCATTTTCAAGTGGTTGGTTGGTGAATCTGTTTGGTTGTATGCCCTTGTTGAACAAAAGGAGTTCTCTTAAACTTTTAATCAGTTTATCATATTTCTTTAAAAATGGAATACGGAAACTCATGTATCAAACTGTGTTGGGTTGACTTGTAAGCGTAAAATACGTTCGGTTGGGTGTGTGATGAGGGGATATTGTGTGGAATTGTTTTGATTTGGTATGAACTCGGGCCCAGTGACTATTGATAAATGATCATACCAAATTGAAAAGGGGTTTCAGGTTTGTGCAGCCATTTGTTCATCAGATTGTTCATTTTGGCATGGATCATGGTTAGTCTTATCGTGTTGTGTTTCGATTTGAAAGTGTAAAATGTGTTTTGCTGGGGATTTGGTATATAATGAGTGTAAAGTGTGTTCTGCTGGGAATTTCGCAGCAACCGCCAATTTATCATGTTGTGTTTCGATTTGAAAGTTTAAAAAGTGTTTTGCTGGGGATTTGGTATATAAAGAATATAAAATGTGTTCTGCTGGGAATATTGCATCAAACACTCATTTATCGTGTTGTGTTTCGATTTGAAAGTGTAAAATGTGTTTTGCTGGGATTTGGTATTTAATGAGAGTAATGTGTGTTCTGCTGGGAATTTCTTATCAAACGCAAATTTATCATGTTGCATTTCGATTTGAAAGTGTATAAAGAGTTTTGCTGGGGATTTGGTATTAAATGAGTCTAAAGTGTGTTCTGCTGGGAATTTCGTATCAAACGATAATTTATAATTATGCGTTACAATTTGAAAGTGTAAAAAGTGTTTTGCTGGGGATTTGGTATTTAATGAGTCTAAAGTGTGTTCTGCTGGGAATTTCGTATCAAACGCAAATTTATCATTATGCGTTTCGATGAAAGTGTAATTTGCTGGGGATTTGGTATTTAATGAGTATAAAATGTGTTCTGCTGGGAATTTCACTTCAAACACTCATTTATCATGTTGTTTTTTGATTTGAAAGTGTAAAAAGTGGTTTGCTGGGGATTTTGTATTTAATGAGTCTAAAGTGTGTTCTGCTGGGAATATCGTATCAAACGCAAATTTATCATTATGCGTTTCGATTTGAAAGTGTTAAAAGTGTTTTGCTGGGGATTTGGTATATAATGAGTATAAAAATGTGTTCTGCTGGAAGTTTCGCATCAAACACTCATTTATCATGTTGTGTTGAGCTTGGAATACCAGTGCTGCTGCCACTGAGCTCGTTAATGATGAGTCACACAACATCAATTGTTGTATATATTGCGAAAGAATGGCTAGTTTTGAATTGAGTGGGATGTGGTGTTGGAGCTTTAAACTGAAGTTGTTCATTGACAAGAGTGCTTATTAAGGCAATGTCATATTTTCTGTAAGTGGAAAGGCTCTTATTTTGTGTTGGTTTTTCAGTCAATTACATCTGACTATCTGAGTACTTTATTACGCTTGGACAAGGGAAGGTGAGTTTCACGTGTCTTTGGATCGCTGATATTAAGCAACTGTCATTTGTTTAAGGTTACCAGAGAAAATTTGTATTATTGTATACATTATTACTTAAGTTTTGCTCATTTCTTTAAGTGTCGTCTCTGAACAGCTGCTATTTTTTGTATTTTGATACATAAAATAAGCTGAGAGCACATTTCTATGCTACGTTGGAGTGTTGCCGAGTCAGAATGTTGGAGTAATGTTACAACTTGTCTATGATGGAGCTGAGAGCAATTCTGATTCAGAGTTTGGCTACTAACAACTGTGGTAACTCTTATCATTACAGTTCTCTATTTGTTCTTATGCAGGTTTTTTAACGACCATCTGACAGATGGATTAAGGCAGGAATACCTTGAGCCATGTTCCTAATCACCTCCAATATGTTCCTTAGATGGTTAATTAAGGGAGTGCCAAAAGCTAGAGCAGTGTAGCAGTAATCTCTACATATGCAGTGAAACGGTCATATGTTTAAACTGATTACAAGGCGCAATAAGATATGTATCAGTACTATGGTTAAATTGAACCTGATTGTAATGTCTCAAAGGTAAGTTGTGTTTCAGATCACGTGAAATGCACCAGAGGGGAAGATCTGGCGGATAAGAATGTTGCTGAAAGTATCCTTTTCCAAGCAGTTAGATTGTGAATTTGTTCATCTATGTGTTTATGTTGATCTGCACTTTGGAAAATGAGTTGTGCCAACTTCGAATCAGTTTGTGTCTTGTAAGTAGGGTGCTTTACATTTTCTGAACGGTTTTAAATCACCTTTGTGCAGATACTTGGCACCAGTGGGAAAGATCTGGCGGATATGAATGCTGCTGAAAGTATCCTTTTCCAAGCAGTTAGATTGTGAATTTGTTCATCTATGTGTTTATGTCCGTACTTTGGAAAATGAGTTGTGTCAACTTCGAATCAGTTTGTGTCTTGTAAGTAGGGTGCTTTACATTTTCTGAACGGTTTTAAATCACCTTTGTGCAGATACTTGGCACCAGTGGAGAAGATCTGGCAGATATGAATGTCGCTGAAAGTATCCTTCTTCAAGCATTTAGATTTTGAACTTGTTCATCTGTGTTTTTGTTGATCTGTACTTTGAAAAATGAGTTGTGTCAACTTCGAATCAGTTTGTGTCTTGTAAATAGGGTGCTTTACATTTTCTGAACAGTTTTAAATCATCTTTGTGCAGATACTTGGCACCAGTCACCAGTGGGAAAGATCTGGCGGATACGAACGTTGCTGAAAGTATCCTTTTTCAAGCAGTTAGATTGCAAACTTGTTCATCTATGCGTTTAGGTTGATCTGTACTTTGGAAAATGAGTTGTACCAACTTCGAATCTGTTTGTGTCTTTTAAATAGGGGGCTTTACATTTTCTGAACTGTTTTAAATCACCTTTGTGCAGATACTTGGTACCAATGGGGAAGATCTGGCGGATATGAATGTTGCTGAAAGTATCCTTTTCCAAGCAGTTAGATTGTGAATTGTTCATCTATGTGTTTATGTTGATCTGGCGAATCAGTTTGTGTCTTGTAAATAGGGTGCTTTACATTTTCAGTTTTCTTGGCTTTTTTCTCAGTCGAGTGTTGGCTGTGATCATGAGTTATAAATTTCACTTATTTTGCAGGTTTTCCCAAAGTCTTACAAAATTGCTGATTCTTGAACTTAAAATAGGAAGTCCTGGAATTGGAAATTTAATTATGAGGATCATATTTGGGACTCATGTATCTTCTTGACTACTGAACGAGCGGTTATTTCAATGCTACTTGGATCAAGGGGAATGTGGTGCTGAAGTTCAAACCTTGAAGTGAGTTTCTTGACAAAAGTTGTTCTTAATCTAGTTCTAGCAAATAAAAAAGTTCATACTTTTGAGTTTTTATCATTTTGCAACTGTGTAAGTTAAATCTTGTGCATCTTTGATTAAATTACTTCTATGTTTGTTGGTGCTTCACAAGCAATCTTAACTGGTAAGGTAAAGCGTCGTATATTTTATAGCCAATACTACATTTAGTTGTAGAACTCTTTCAGGGTCTTTACAGGTGCAATGTAGTGTTGATGAGCAATGCAAGGCTGTGGGTGCCATGTGTTTGTGGTTTGAACATACCCTTTTAAAAGCAGTACAAGCTTATCAGGGAAATGTAAGTTCATACTTTTCATGCTTCCTTCCCACATTTTGATGAACATGTCGTCTGTGATCACTGCCCATGTATGTATAAATTTTGTCTTCGCTACTCGATATAAGCTGATTGCACATGTTTGTTCCGTATTGTCTTGATATATTCTTCACCTTTTTGTCTATCTGGAATATTTTGGAACTATGATGTGAGCACCTTTCCTGCAAAAAAATCTGCTAAGTGATGTTATGCTTCTTTTTTTGTGTTGTTGACAGTGCTTACTTGGGTTGATGAGGATTTCACTCACACTGTTTATTTTCCACTTTTCTCTCTGGATACCAAGTGTCAACAAAAATGCCTATTACATCTGGAACGCATTCTTAAAAAGTGAGTGGTGTTGGTAAGATTTGCATATTGGTTAGCTAAGTTGAATTCGACATATGTTAGTTTTATTGTGAAATATTAATGATGGTTACTGGCATATATAAAAGGTTCATAGTTCATAGTTCATAGTTTCGTACTTTTGTGATTTTATCATTCTTTAATTGAGTAAGTTTAAATTTTGTGTATCATTGATTAAATTACTTCCATATTTGTTGGTGCTTCACAAGGAAATCTTAACGACAATGTAAAACTGAATTAAGATTGTATATTTTTTGGTCGATGATCCATACACGATATATGTTGATTTTAACACACATCAGTTGTTGAACTGTTTTACGGTCCTTTACAGGTGCATTGTAGTGTGGACTGTGGAAGAGTAATGGGAGGTTGTGGGTGGCATGTGTTGGTGGTTTGATTTTACACTTTTAAATTTAGTACAAGCTTATCGTGAAACATAGGTTTACATTTCTTACTAGTGAAACTGTGTGATTCCTTCTCACATTTTGATGAATGTGTTTCTAACATGTTTTCTTTGATCACTGTTAAATATTTGTGATGACTAATGGGATAATTTTCTGATGTTGTTGGTGTAACATTTTTCATTCTTGTTGATCCTTGTTTAATATTTATAGATGAGAAGGTCACTCACAAAGTCTTCTGTTACTCCTTTTTGTCTTTCTGGCTGCCAAACGTTGAAGAGGATTGAATTCTCAGCAAACATGAATATGGTTTTCTCTAGGCTGCATCCTCCAAAACTTTTGAATGCTCGGAGTATTGGTCGTGAGCCTCATATTGGTTAAACTCTGACTTTGTTATGGTTTAAATTTAAATAAAAAATAAGCATGTTAGCCAAAATTGCATGTGTTAAACTTATTTGATTATGTTAGCTCATTTGATCCTGTAGTGCTAAGTGAAATGCGAAATGTGTGTTTTGTTGCAAAATATTTGTGATGATTACAGGGATAATTTTCTGATATGCTATACAAGGAAGCGAGGATTCGTTTTCTCATGGTTACTGAATCTCCAGAGTTGAAGAAAAGTTGATTTTACATCAATTAAAGGGTATGTTTTATACAGCATCCAACTCCTCAAGGTTAATGTGTGGTACCTTCCTTATACTTTAGTCAGCAACTGTTATTGTTGGAGGTTATTTTCAAACAGGATTCGTGAACCATACAATGGTAATGAGTTGAGGTTATATGTCATCAGTCTGCACCAAATTCTTGGGTTCATTTTCAACCGGTGAAATTCTTGTTTCATGAATCATATCCTATTAAGAAGGTTAGATTAATTCATTTGAACTACATATTGAATCCTTTTAATAGTCTTACAAATTCTTTAAGTCTCTCGTGTCTTTTCAGAATTACGGATTTGCAAATTTATGAATTTCTGTATGCATTTGGTTTCACAGGTTGTTTTTGGGTTTTTCGGTCCTGTATTTCAGAACTACATAGTTTGAGTTTCCTTACCTTGTCATTTACAATGTTACTTTTCAGAACTACCTTGTTATTACATGCTCCATATTGATTGGTAATTTATTAATAGTTCCTCCTTTCCTTTACAGGGACTCGTGGAATCTTGTAAAGGACTCTTGAGTCCAACTTTTTGAACATCTTCCTGGCATCACGGTTAACTCTGTGTGCGAGGTAGTCAATCTCATCCTTGTACTTCACATACAATGCCGGCATTGTTTCTAGGCACAGGAAGCCTAAACAAAAACGGTAACAACAATCATCATTTCGATTAGACATAAAGAAAAATACCTGCATGGTATGAATTAAGAAGCTAGTGGATTTGGTAGGTTTAAGGGACTTACCAATGTATAAGAGATTCAAAGTACTAAAGTACTTTCCCAGAACCGAAAATATCCAGAGTGTGACGATAATCTGATGATATTTAGCAAACAAAATTGAGAATTGAGAAAACTTCTTGCATTTGTTATATCTGTGAGAATTTGTAAAATTGAGAGATGAAGGTAGTGATGTTGGTACCACAACAAAGAGTCTCATATCCCTTCCTTGTGTGATATCATAAAGTATCTCTGTAAACTTAACGATTTTCCTGAATAAGTTTCTGAATGCTGATTCTGATAATCCAATATCAGGGAGCCTTGGGGGAGGACTGCAGGTGAAACGGCAAAATATGTCTTATCATTGAGAATAAAGAAGTCGTGTATAAATGTTCTGAAGATGGATTAGCAGGGTGATTACCAGTTTACAAATCGTGCTGCGTTGGACCAGATAAATAGGCCAATCATGAGGAACATGATTGAACGACATAACAAGGTGATGAAAGTATAGTCCAACACTTGGAAAAGAAACCATATGAAGGTGCACCCGAGCAGGATCCCTGCAGATAGATTTTTCCTTCTCCATAACAGAATGTCAGCAGCTGCAATATGGGCAATGATAATGCAAGCGTCAATAATTTTCGTACAGACAACGTTGTGACAGTGAGGTTAGTTTACCTTTTCCCCTTCCAAGAATACTATACATAGACTTTTGACGAGAAAAGAATTTCTGTGACGGGGCATTGTAGCCATTAGAATCAGATGAGAATATTGGCATGATGATAATTCTGTTTCTCCAGTTGACAGGGATAACGGTTTCAGTTGCCCTCTTATGTAGAAAAGCCGGTAAGTATATGAAGAAAGGAATACCTTTGGGATGGACCAGTAGATTTTCTCGTGCAAGTTTTCTCATTCTTGTAAAGGAGGACTGGGACACCTGCACGTACCTACAACCCACGTTTCAAGTAACAACAGAACGGTACATTTTTACTCTTGCAGGAAATTTGGCCACACAGAATACTATCTATTATTTAATGCCACATGGGTAAAAATTTCATCCCAATCTCGATGGTCGTTGCCTTGACGCTGGGCGTCAGCAGATAGGGATTTCCAAATGGCTCGGTGGTCCGAAAATCCGGTAAAAGTCCGACGGTCAGGTGAAAGTCCGGTCCAGTCGGCCCGACGGCGGCACGAACTTGAAATCCGCTCAGCCCGAAAATCTGGCCCGATCCAAAGCACGACAAAAGTCCGTGCGTATAAATTATACGAGTTATGAATTTTAGTGTCGAATTCGTATTATTTGAAATATATATTGTTTGATTTTTACGACAAAATAAACTAAAATATGTACATTTAGTACATGTTCAAATATTTTTATTTTTCAAAACAATATTTATAAAAAAAGAGACATGTATTTAATGTATTATTACAAAATATTAGATATATAAACAATATTGTACGCATGCAAATTATGGAATTAGATCCAGTGCAGCTAAAGCTATTTGCTGCGAGCCAAAACTACGTAGTTTTGGTAAATGGTTCACTCAAAACGGTATAGAGTTATAGTAAAAAACGTCAGAACGACGTCGTTTTGGCCCTCACAGCAAATAGCTGCACCGAAACCGAATCCTGCAAATTATGACTTTAAAATTATTTATCAACTCAATATTTTGTTTTTTTAAAGAATAGATGGTTATTTTAAAAAATTATTTGACGGAGTATATTTTAAAATGATATAAATATTAAAATTTTATTTATATATTTTTAAAAATCAGTAAAAAGTTCGATTCGGTCCGGTCAAGCCCTAAGTCAACGGGCTTTCAAAAGCCCACGAGTGGGGTTTTGAATTTTAGGGAGGGCCAGCCCGGCTCAATTTTTTTACGATTTTTAGGGTTCGGGCTTGACATATTAGGGTGAGGTTCGACCCGACCCGATATACACCCGTATCAGCAAATACTATTTTTCGACTAATAAATTGGGCCCGAGTTACTACTGGCTTCAACAAATGATATTTTTGGCTGACCGTTGCCCCAAGGTTTATACACTTTTTTTATAATAATAATGGGTTGAGATCATGTGAAACATGATATATATGTAAGATAGGATAAAATCTGAGCCTTTGATTTTAATAAATCGACGGTTGAGATTAAAGTTGAGTTTTAATTAAATTAGGCGGTTGGATTTGTAAAAAAACACGGGGCCGTTGGATTTGTAAAAAAACACGGGGTCGTTGGATTTGACGGTTATTTTATGTTAAATCTCAATCGTTTGATTATAATTAAAGAACGATCGAGATTGTGTCCTACGTTTTACGAAAAGTTAATCGTCCTCCTAAAATAATACCAATGTTTGACCTAACTAGAATTTAGAAAAGTGCATCACTATTCACTACAGTAAAAACTAATAACTCTTAGGAATCCTGGTCTGCTTCAAGCTTGGATTATACATTGCCACTGAACATGCATGTTCAAAAAATTCGGTCATTATTTCAGATGTATGAGTGGTTAACCTGGTGATCATGTGTATTGATTCTATGATTACCGACTCAAGAATGAGCATTGAAAACAACACCGGTAAATTTAGAGTACTTAAGGGATGCTAATTACTCCAATTGGGATACTCTAGCCACGACGGCCTAACCAGTTTTTATAAACATTAGCGCAGATTCTGTGCTAGTATTTAATAACCTGACGTAGTGTCTATTCTAAATTGGTACGATGATGTTTATTGTAAATCAACCTAGCCATTTACCTACATGTTTTTTCAGTCGTACCAAGATGAGCATTTATAGTACATAGTCTCAGAACTCATTAGTTAGATCCTTAATTGACGCAGCTAGTTACATACCAATGCATCATGCATGCCATTTTGAGCTACTCCATCAAATCAAACCCAAGTTTTTATAGGGCTGAGGGAACGAGTTCTCTGGCTCTAACTACGAATAGCTAGCTAGTAGCAAGAATGGTTTCAGCTCGTTAGAGATTAAGTCAAGCTTCTGATTTAAGCTATTACTAAATCTTTGGTTGGGAGTTAACTAACACATGACTTGAAGTTAATGATCCACTCGGATGTACCAATACCACAAATAATACAAACACTTGCTCGCATGCCATGAAGTTGAAGGGTAAATTAAGGAATTAAACAGCAAGTAGCTGACGTCATCTAATGCATGTATACTAGGGTTACCGACATCCATATTCCATACCACGATGTTTCTCCACCAAACGATGTCATTTAGTCAATCCATATTCCCTTACTTCTATCCGTATGGTGAACCTCATGCATAACATGTGAATCCAACCCTGAAGTATATTTAGTATTCGTTTCATCCGAGTCTAACTTAACCAATTAGCTATCAATATCCTGCTTGATAGTGCCCATGATCTCTGTCTCGAAGAATTTAAACAACAAATATATCTGCTGGTTACATCGTACTTGAT
This sequence comes from Sedum album, assembly GCA_006409495.1. NCBI lineage: Eukaryota > Viridiplantae > Streptophyta > Magnoliopsida > Saxifragales > Crassulaceae > Sedum > Sedum album. The sequence continues at coordinate 69,323 of QZGG01000081.1, forward strand.
TTAAGAACCTTGAAAAAGTTGAGAGTCGGGCCTTACTTTCATGTGCTTTGATTGGCCCTCGTCTGGTGGTTTCAATTATGATAAATGTGACTTGTGGTGGAGACATCATGTGCCCTCATATAGAATATTATAGATCTTATTATCGTTCGTTTTTTGACAGTGGCATGTCTGAAGCACGTTTTGTTCTACAATCCCTCTTCATTATAGTTTTGTAAAATATTAAAAAATGTTTTATTTGCTTGTATCAGCAAAATAAGTTCAAGATCGAGTTCAAATCGTCTTTAATAACTTGTTGTATATATGCATGTCCATCCTCGAGCCCTCCGATCCCTAAGCATCTAGCTTTTAAGTTTCAAAGCCTAAGAAAACCCGGAGATAGGGAACCCTTCATAATGCCCTGTGATGAAGACTTCAAGTGAATGTTAATGATGCTGTGACTTCTCATACGGATAGAACCAACGAGCTCTGTCTCGAAAAAATAAAATATGTATGTAATACATTAATCTGTAACAAATATAGTTTTAAACGATCAGTCGTAGTTAATGAGATCTCAGGAGATCTCCAAACCTGATGAAAGCAATCACGAAACAAAAAACTGATTTTAAATTAGGGTTCGAAACGTCTATCACGCAACTCTAATGTGCAAAATCTCAATAAAACAAAGCACACCAGTGCAAAAAATCAACTTCAGAGACCACGTAATGCTGCATGGGACCCCATGCAACCTATTTAATGAATATACTTTATAGATGAAGCCGGTCTAGGGTTAGCAATTTATAATGAATATATTCATGCCTATTCAATTTAAGATTTATTTGGACCTGCACCTGCTTGGCCATTCAATGTACCTTCGAGCTACCTTATCAATTATTTTACTAAGATTCATTCAATTATTAAAGTTGAAGACTATGTAAGCCGATTAGATTTGGGAAACTAGATGCTAATCTCAAAGCCTCATATACTTGGCAATTTGTGCTTGTAATTTGGCTGTATTGTTAACCAAATTGATCCTCGGACAAATGCAAGACTGGCACGTATACCATAAACTCAGTGCCTGGATTACTAGGAGCGGGTCCTGGTAAACAAGTGATCAAACCATAGATGATGTTAGATGTCTACATAAATATTTAGTTATACTTCCTTATAAAATGCATATATCCTCCAAACTCATGCAAGTCATGAAAACGATGATAATTAGGTTTTATACTACTGCATTACTATGTTGATGACGATGTATGGAAATGTATGAAGAAGTCATCCTAGCCAATCAATGGAGCTTTGAATATTTTGAAGTACACAGACGAAAAAACAATATATATGACTTGCAAGAAAGGTCCAATCCAGCTAATAACGATTACTATAAATAACTTATTCTTGTCTGTAAACATATTTGTGCGTAATTAATTTAAATATCTTAGTACATGCTCACATGCAGTACCCATGTACTCCTTGGCTCCTTAATCACTAAAACCAATGCTTCAGACACATGTATATATAAAAAGCCCTACCTATGGTTATGCATATATTTATAACTAGCATAAATAGGTGTTCCACTTACAATTGTGTTTACAACTCAACATATATTAACATGGAAGGTAGGCTTACTGACCCACTTGAAAACCAAGAGTTGATTCTCACAAAATCAGACTTTACTTTGACCTCACAGGGATCCAGTTTGGTTCCATAATTTATTTAGTACCTTATGAAGTATATATAGCACAACTCAAATGATGAAACATCTCCTTGTACTCTTGCTATTTGGTCCCTTGACTCCTAATCAAATCTGCTCCCATCATTCTCGAAAGTCATTCTCTCTCTAAGAAGAATTGCATACAACAAATCCATACATGGCTGAGCTTGACATCCACCACCACAAAACACCTACTTCAACCTCATCCACAGGAATCCAGCTCTTTGGCTTCAACGTCCACGACCAATCCAACACATCTTCAACGATCCTTTCCAATTCAACAGCATTTCCTACACCCTCCATCGGCCGCAAGTATGAGTGTCAGTACTGTTGTCGCGAGTTTGCAAACTCGCAAGCACTCGGAGGCCATCAAAACGCGCATAAAAAGGAGCGTCAACAGCTAAAGCGAGCAGTGTTTCAAGCTTCACGCAACGCAGCTTTTTCAAATGTTAGAATCCCGGCTGTATCTTCCTATGCACAACCCTGGCCATGTCAACATGTAGAAGGTTCATCTCCTTTTGTTTTATCGCCTCATGGAACTCCGCCGTTTCATATAACGCATGGATCGATGATTCATCAGTCATGGAGGGGCGGAGGGGAGCCAAAGAAACCGAGTTGGAATCGGCCTGTAGTGAATACGATGTCGTTCAGATTCGGAAGGGATGGCGGGCCTATGCCCAACTTTGATGACGTCTGTGGACTGGACTTGAATTTGAGCCTTGGGCCAGCCGCGCCATGAAAGCATGTTTTTGTATTTGATTTGGCTCGGCTCGGCTGATTAATATAGGAGTAGAGGTTAGCTAAGCTTCGTGTTTCAAAAACTTCAATTATTTTTTGTAAATTTATCTTAATTTTTTCACCAGGTAATTTCTCATAATAGCGACTTATACAAGCAATTTCCCTTGAAAGAGACATTCTCCAAAATATATTGGAAATCATAAAATCAATATTCAACTATAGACAAATGGGTTATTACTAAATACTCTTGTCAGCAGATTGTGTATGTTTAAGCTGACAAATTTTGTTTTCATTAAAAGGCTTCTCCTTAGAAATAGCCGGCATACATATAGAAACTCACTAAATGGCTACATAAGCCTGCAAGTAAAAATCAAGATCAAGATGATGATGAGTCTGACACCAAGCACATTGCAAAAAATATGATGCATAAGGCAAACCTGAAAACCCAAATTGGGCTCAAATTCAGTATTTGGATTGCCTGTTTCAAACACTAACACTATTACTGTGATTAGTCTGTAACAAATAGCTTATAAAAACAGAGCTGCCTCTGTAGATATGAGCAGAAGACACTGAACTGAAATATTACACTCTCACCTGAAGGGGTTTGAGGTGGTTTAAAACTAGAACAAGGATCAAGGAATCGAGTTCTAAAAGAAACGAGTTGTCGGAGTTCCAAGCAAGTATATGGCGCCTGGCAGTATAATTATGATGGTACAGAGTCTAGACTCGAGGGGACACAAGGCCTCCATATAGTTTCATTGCCCAAGTCCATGAGAGAGATGCCCTTGATCGTCAAATCTCTCCTGATTTTGTCACTTAATGCAAAATCTTTATTTTTCCTAGCAAGTGTTCTGTCTTCAATTAACTTTGACACATCGTCCTCCGTCATTTCTGCTCGTTTCAATGCCTTCTCTTTTAATTGTTTAAGAACCTGCCAAACAAAGGACAACATGCATTCGGATAAGAACACCCACAATGTATGAAAGTAATTATTTTTCTCATAAACACTATTGTAGTCACCTCCGAATAAGACAAAGTTGGTAACAACCCAAGCACATCCAGAACCTTCGTAATTTCTCCTTTCAATTCGGTAAGAGACTTTACCATGGATTGCTGTGTTGCTTTTGTTGTTTCTTCTGAAAGATTCAAGACAACTATTTAACAATGCACGCTGGAAAGAGTATGAGATGGGGAAAGTAAATATTACCTTGAGCATTGTGAGGGAACTATTGATGAACCTCAGAGCATCTAATATGGTGGATGTGAGTATAGGAGGAGTTTGCATATCATCTGACATCTTGTTCTGAAACTCACTTTGGAGTTTCTTGATGCATTCTTGTGCTGCTGGGGTAATTTGAGGGGGTTTACTATTTGGTTTGGTTTCACCTAGGCTTCCTTCGGCGAATGGAGCCAATGCATCCTCACAATCTTGCAGAGTCTGACATATCACATTATAATATGCATTAACATGAGCTATAATGCTTTATACAAGGTACAACATTTTATAGATAGCAAAAAATGCTTATTTTATAACTTATAACTTCAAAAAATGAAATTAAAGATTCTAGCAAAACAAAATAAACAGATGATCCGGTTACGATGGATTAAATATCTAACTGGAGCCACCATAATACTTAATAAGTCATAATTGTGTGATGTGGTTTCTGACAAAATAAATCAAAGTTAAAAGGGAGTTACCTGATAAATGTAGAAAACTGCTTCAGATGCAAGTTCCAATTGTAAGAATGAGTAATTAATTTGAGATCGATAGTGCGCACTCATTAAGAAATGGCGCAAAGACAGAGGATGGTAGAGCTCAATAATCTGATCAACAAAAAACGATACTAGTCACCAACAATGCTTAAGAGGTCAATATATAACAATAAGACTGAAGGCACCAAAACACAACATATATTATCCCTACTCGGCAAATTAACTTTACCTCCCGGATAGTGAAAAAATTCCCGACGGACTTCGCCATTTTTTCGTCATTGATAGTGACATGACCATTGTGCATCCAATAAGATACTTTGCTATCTTGGCAAGCAGCACAACTCTGTGCCAGCTCATTCTCATGATGTGGAAATATCAGATCTATTCCCCCACCATGAATATCAAATGAGTAAGTGAGATAATGTGCACTCATCGCACTGCATTCAATGTGCCATCCCGGCCTTCCAGGTCCCCATGGGCTTTCCCAACTTGGCTCACCAGGCTTTGCAGCCTACATGATATCAATAGTTACGAGTAAGATTTGTAATTAGCATGAATAGACCTTATATCATCAAGAAAAGCAAAGGTGGAATAAAATCAGTACCTTCCATAATGCAAAATCAGCAGGGTGCTGCTTCCGAGAATCAACAGCAACCCTCTCACCAGCCCTGTTATCATCAAGCTTTCTTCCAGATAATCGACCATAATCAGGAAACTTTTCAACAGCAAAGTACACATCCCCTTCAACAGTGTAAGCACAGTCATTATCAATAATCTGTAAAGAGTCCAACCATCAGAATTTATTCCGAAGTATCAAAATCAGAGTGAGAATATATTTGTATACCAATAGAATAATTAAAATTTAATTAAGGGCAGACTCTGTTCGTGACTTACCTTTTTTATCAATTCAATGATGTTGTCAATGTGCTCTGAAACACGCGGCTGATGAGTTGGAGTAAGGCACTGAAGATGACCCACATCTTTAAGATACTCTTCACAATACCGGTTGCTCAAAGACATTGGATTTTCTCCAATCTCATTTGCTCTACGAATAATCTGCAGATATCAATCCTTTAAAATTCATTACACAAAGCTCTCAACATATCATTGAATCGCAAATATAGTATTGAAAATTTCAATTTAGCTATTCAAATGAAAAATCTCACCTTGTCATCCACATCAGTGAAATTGCGGACATAAGTAACTTCATAGCCCAAATGTAATAGATACCTAAATCCAGCAACATCAACAAGCATCAAGATCCAATCTTTCAAAACCAAAACCTCATTGATCAAAATCAAAACCAGACCTGTACAGAACGTCAAAAGCGACCGCCGCACGCGCATGTCCAATATGGCTTAGATCGTAAGCAGTAACGCCGCAAACGTACATCCCAACCTTACCTGACTCTCGCGCCTTGAAGATTTCCTTATCGTGAGTCATCGAATTGTAAACTCTGAATTCGGCGGCCGCCATATTGACTCCCTCCGCCGCCGATCGATCGACCTTTTACCTCAATTGTTCAATCCAAAACCCTAATTCTGCGAAAAATTTTTAGAAATGCCCTACTTTTTGAATATACTTTCCCAAATGCCCCACTTTTGAAATACGTTTCTCAAATGCCCTACTTTGTAACCAGTTCGGTCTTGACAGGACCGAATTGTCACAAAATCGCAATACCCGGGCCCAACAAAACCGGACTGTTTGAAAATAGACCAATTCGGTTCCAGTAAGACCGAATTCCTTTCGAAAATAATTTAATTGTTCAAACTGTCCTACGTGGTGCTGACTGGGCTGCCCAGTCAGCATTTTTTAAGAGACCGGTTCTGCTAAGACCGGATTGGTAAAAAAGTAAATATTCAGCGCAATAATAGCAACGATCAGAGACAGTGCATGCATGAACGTAAAAAGCAATAATTCTGTGCAAACCGGTTTTGGGAAGACCGAATTGCTCAGAAATAATTCAATCATCCAGCAATAATTCACGAATGAGACATAAAATTCTGAATTCGGGCTTCATGGAACCGGAGAGCGTGATCAATTCGGTCTTGGTGGAACCGAATCGTGTTAGAAAGTTCCGGTTCTACTGGAACCGGATAGTTTTAGTATAAATTCACTCCGTTTTTCATTTCTACAACACACCAAATTCTCAATTCTCTATCAAGTTCACACGTGGAGTTTACTAGCGAAGTAGTAAGATTTTGGACCACACCATTTTCTGCACATCACAAATGTTATACATAATCATTAAAACGTAAAATTAGAATAATAAATACTACATATCATCATAAATCAATGATATAAATAGTAGAATAACTTACGAGTATGACCAACCACCCCTCATGAAAGGATCAATATGTGGAGCTTCCAACTCCTCTATCTCATCCATACCTCTCGGCCTACCAATAGTCAATCTCTCCCAACTCCAAAGCTGTAGTAGAATAAGACAGCCTCCCATTTGTTTGTGCCCCCCACACGCTGCGTTGCACAATTGTCTATAAAGGAAAGCAAGCACTGCACTCCCCCATGAATATGAACTCACTGCATCTAGATCCGCCAACAACGGTAAGTAATGCAGTGGTACTTTATCTCCGCCTAAATCGGTCATCAGCGAAGACGCTAACATGCAAAGAATATACGCTCTGGCGTATCGCTGTACAACCTCCTCAGTAGCATCATCTGGTACCACTGTCATATGTTCTAAAAACCACTTACGTCGCGCTAAGGTAGGGGACTTGGGACACTCAGGATAAGCCCCTAACAACTGGATACACACGGCCTCCCAATTATGATCCTCCTTACCGGAAACGACCTCTCCCTCAATTGGCAATCCTGAAAGTAAACCAACGTCTTGGAGAGTGATTGTGCACTCTCCCACTGGTAGGTGGAACGTGTGAGTCTCTTGCCTCCACCGTTCCACCAGTGCTGACAACAATGACCAATCAATTGCAATATTCTGCACCTGACTCCATGTGTAAAAACCAGCTCTAACTACATATGGCACAATCCTGGGATCCATCTGCCACAATCGACGATGCACTAACTTTAATGTTTTGTCCATCTGCAAAATTATATACAATATCCATTAACAAATGTTGGAAAATTAACTATTAAAATATTATGTGAAATTAAATTATTAACTTACCGGATTTTTCCACACTTCTTCCGAACGATGGGTACGTTGCTGAGTTAACACAGAACCATCAATCGGTCCGGGAGTAACAATATCGTCAAGATTCATCTATACCATTAAACAAAAATGACGAAACATATTAACAATATATTCAATCTAACACCTAAACATATTACAAAACATATTAAACACAACAACATATTTCATCTACCACTTAAACAAACAAATATCACAACATATTAACAAAAACATATTCATTAATAAACCCTAATAAACAAAATTAAAACATATTAACATCAACTTATTCAATTCAACACCTTAAATCAACAAATTACAAACACATCAAAAACAACAATATATCCAACACCAAATAAACAACAATATATCCAACACCAAAAACAACAATAATTTACAACAATTCAATAATCATAAACAATTATAAAATCAACAACCCTAAACCCTAAAATTCAAAACCCTAACATCACAAAAATACAATAACCTTATACCATTAAAAAATCAACAACCCTAAATCATTAAATTCATAATCCTAACATCACACAAATCCAATAACCCTACTAACACTCACAACCTACAACCCTAATTTCACTACTCAATTTCAAAATTAAAACCATAATCTAACCTCAAAATCATTAGCATGCCATCCTGCCATGTCGATTAACCACCAAATCGCTTCGTCGGAGATCGGATTGGTGCAAGAGAGAGGCCGGAATGAAGGAAGAATGAAGCTGCTGCGTCGAGTAATATTTCAGACCTAACCGGTCTTAGCAGAACCGGTCTCTTAAAAAATGCTGATGGGCTGCCCAGTCAGCACCACGTAGGACAGTTTGAACAATTAAATTATTTTCGAAAGGAATTCGGTCTTACTGGAACCGAATTGGTCTATTTTCAAACAGTCCGGTTTTGTTGGGCCCGGGTATTGCGATTTTGTGACAATTCGGTCCTGTCAAGACCGAACTGGTTACAAAGTAGGGCATTTGAGAAACGTATTTCAAAAGTGGGGCATTTGGGAAAGTATATTCAAAAAGTAGGGCAATTCAGAATTTGGGGATTTTCTAGTTTTAACGCCGCGTTTGGAAAACGCCAAATTTACTTAGAAGAAGTAATTCTTTCTTTGACTAATTTATTTGGTAAGTAAATTACAAAATTGATTTTCTTAATTTACCGACATGTACATGGTGTTATGTAAATCGTGTAAAATTAATAAATTCTACCATTATGTCTTTTTATTACGTTGTATATGTAAGAATTGAAGTTGGGCCGCTATAATTTCAAAGCTAGTGTTGGAATTGGGCTGCTTTATATATGGGCTTTAAATATCAAAAGCCCAATAGAATATTCAAAGTCTACTACTGATCATGAAAAGAAAAGAGTTTTTACAGCTTAGATGACTGAAATTCATATTAATAAGAGTATAAATCTTGTTTGAAACACAACTAAATTAAAAGTCTATGAATTGTGTTGACATTATGATGTTTGGACGAACAAGGAAGCAAGGGTTTGGAAGAGGAGAAGAGACAAATATGCCTAATTTCAGAGGGGATGATTAAGCACGCAAAGACATGATTGGAACTATGTAACCAAATATGTACAAGAAGACAATACACTCGATGCAAAAGCTCAATAACTTCTCTGCTGATTCTTCTGTTCATATGAAACTTCATCAATACCACACACCACTGCTACACTCCAGGACTCTTCTACTTTCTCTCACTACAGTACAACAAGTCCACCACCTCCAACTTATTTTCTGAGATCATCAACTGAGAGAAATGTACACATACACACTCTTACATGTACAAGTACAGGTTGATGTGTATATCTGAACATGTGAGATAGTATATGATAGAACTATGAAAAGGATATAACATGGAATTTAAGTAATAGCATTAAAGATTACACATTAGAAACGCAACTAGACCACAGATTGTTCAGTGATAAACTTAATGACAACTTGTTTAAGTATTGTCCATTAATGACAAGCAGGATAGTGAAAAAGAATGGTCCCCTAAAGGATTCCTGAATGGTCACTAGTTGCAAGCTCTCACGGTGCCCCCTGCTCAGTAAAAAAGTGACTAAGCTCATGCACAACCTCTCTCAAGTGTTTTTCTTTATTGACCCCCTCCCAGACCCAGAGATGAATGATGCATGCTGCGCAGCCTAGTTGTTAGGGTTAGCTTTTATTTACATTTCAAGCTCTCCAATTGGCTTTCTCAAATGACCATGATTGTTAGTATTCAGGACCAGAACAAAGTAAGCAAAAAACTTGCACTAACTCTTAGCATATTTACGTTTCTGCTTCACGCACTCTTGGTATTCACGCACTCTTGGTATTCACGCACTCTAGTATTGGCACACACAGATGCATTATGTGATTTGAATTTGAATAATAAAATTTCATGTAATTATATGTTTTAATATTTGCGGTCTACTGAATCAATTAAGAGAAGCTACTCATTAGCCAGCAGTAGTCTTAACTGGTCGATGTCTTGGTGATATCTCAGATTATATCTCTAGCAGTGCTTTTGTGAATGGAAATCATATCAAATAAAATAAACGCTTACTAAAGTGCATGGTGGACAGACACTCATAAGCAGCTTTAAACATTCTAAGCTGAACTGTGACTCTATAGCTTCCTGTACATATGCACACTCATTCATTCGTCTCTCTGCAGACCGTACTCTCTCTCCCTAATGCTAATCACTCGCCATCCTCTACCTCAATTTCAAGTCATTCATATTTCAGACATGTAGCACTGTGGCTTCATTAGTAGCTTTTTCATTCTAATGAATTAATTTTAGTAAAATATTGTGTTTATGTAGGCATGTAGGGTTTAAATGAGCTTAACTTAAAGTAGATGTGTTTTTCAGTAATTTGAGTTGCTAAATAAGGTCAAGCAAGTTGCGCAGTTAGTGTTAGATTTCGTAGTGTATTTAGTTGACAAAGATTGACATGGATTCTCTCAAAATTGCAACTAACAACAGTTATTTTTGTAGGGTTTAGCTGCCCTACCTAATACTAGTAGGCAGCCTCAAGCAAAATCAATACTTATAATATGCATAATTTATTACAGTACTTTAATTGGTTTAGGGTCAGCTAAAGATTGAGTTCTCTAGTTGTATAACAGTGTGTTGATTTCTGAGGTGTCATTTCGTATCTGTGGCTACTACATACCATGCGGCTGGTTGAGCAGCCAGCACCAGTGTTGCACTTGCAGGACTTGCAGTAAGTTGTTCCCACTTCAATTTAAGTAGAAAAATTACCTAAGCCACCTTTACTTTATGCTGCTAAATTGATTCCTTGCTTTACCTGGTTTTCAAGGTTTGGATTTTAACGGATGGATGTGAAGTGCAAACATAAAGGAAACGATATAACTATGTACGTGTGGGTTAAGGAGACAAGATGAAATGTGGAGGACCCATTACTCACACTCCTGTCAAAAATCATATGAAAATTCAAGAACTCAAAAATAGAAGCAAAAGCTGGCACAATGCAATTATTATTTAGATTGTAATCATGTATAAAAGAATAATGGATTGAAGACTGAATGTGAACTACGGTTTGAACTTTCCAGTTCATTTGTAACTTAACATGTCGATCCTTTCCCTCCCTGCATCTCTCCTTAGTTCTGTTTCAACTCTAAAACTTGAACTTTCCATCCACTTTACAAAGATATGCATCATCCACATATAACAACAACTTCAAGCCAAACTAGCTGACACAAAGACATCAACCAGAGCATATCTTCCTACATCTCAACCCAAAAGTTAGTCGTGCATCTTGATTTTTTCTCACTCAATAAAAACCCTGATATCGCATGCCTGTTTTTCGTGATATTAAGTTGCTACATATGCATGCTAGTGACGACAGAAAACCAGTCAATTAGTCTTAATGTTCAAGTATGAGGATTGAGGACTAATAATAGGAATAGAATATAAGATGATAAGTTTAAGGTAGTGTTAGGTGAAATGAATAAAGTTCGAAATAACTGAAATTGCATCAAAATAGATATGAAGAACATATTTGATTGTTCAACACACTCGTCTTCTCATCGTCTCTATCACTACACCTCTCTTAAAACCTCTCCTGAAACCGGTTGATTGCCAATGAAAGATCCAACCGTGCAGCAGGTTGCAGCTGTTGATGTGACGGCCCCCCAAAGCCTCTCGTTCCCCAACTCAATCCATCATCTTGAATATTAATGCTGCCGTGATGACCATTCGAAACACTGATATGCATTGATGCTCCGTTATCTCTATTGCCATTAGCATTACCCAAGCTGTTCGGTCCAACAGGAGCTCCAATGCAGGTGTAGTTTGTGGTCTCTGGGTTAGTGATTCCAAGAACATGTCCAACATAGTAGTCATTAGAGGGATAATACTGGGAAGGGTAGGACACCGAGTTATGCCTTGATGGTGAGGGATACAAGTATGGCTGAGGCTGGTTTTGCTGTACTTGCAAAGCAGCTAATGACTGTGTGCTTGCAGGAAGTCTCATTGAGGCTGGTTGTACAGGATACGCTGGTCTAAAATGTAGGGTTGGATCCACCATAGGTTGATGAAACCCTCTGTTGATTCAAATGGACACTTTCATAAAATTGCTTTAAATCGACAGTATAATTCATTGTAAATGAAATGAACTACAAACCCTAGTTGATGAGCAGGTAGTCCATGAACGGTTGATACACTGTTTTCATTACTGAAAACAAGCATACGAGCTTTGTTTAAAGTCTCTGTCTCCCTCTCTGGACAAAACCCAAATGAAAACGAACTCACAATCAAATCAATCATGTCAAGCTAACTGAAAAAAGAATATCCTGATCGTCTTCTCTCACTACTCTTGTTGGGTTGTTTTGAGAATGTGTAAAGTGAAGACTAATTAAGCTAGAGTAGCTTGCCTGGACGATGGCGGTTCATGTGGCCTCCAAGAGCTTGAGATTTGCAGAACTTGAGAGAGCAAAACCTACACTCGTACACCTTACCACTCTCATCATCTTTCTTCTTTCTCCTACTGCTGTGACCTAAATATTGTTTGTACAGCTAGATTAACAAACGAAATTAGAGTATGTGAACTAGCTGAGGTTATGAAAATTGTGCTTCTGAGTACCTGAGGATGAGCTGGCGGCTTCAAACTGGGCTTGCTTGCCATTTTCTTTTGCACTGAATTCGACTGGAAGATTGTTGAGATTTAAAGGATTGTCAATCTTATCATCCCTGCAAATCGATCATTTCAATATACAGTTCAGGCTTAGAGTCTTTAAAATATTGAGCAGAAAAGAATACACGGGGAAGAAGAGATCGGAAACTGAAGGTGGTTTGCTAGGCTTACATGTTGAAACGAGATCGAAAAAGATGGTGGAGAGAACAACTTGAACTTGATACAGTGTGGATCTGCCAGTTCCAGTTTGGACCTGCAAATAGGGCAGTTGAGTTGAGGTGTGTGAGTAAAAATTAATTTAGGGTAAGGATTGAGCGAGAATTAGCTACTTGAAACTTCTCTAACAGTTCTTTCTGCCACTCTCTCTACCTTTGTCTCTGTCGCTCCCCCACAACTTGAATCTTATTGCCAGCAATTTCCCCCTCGTGACCATTGTATTTAAGGGCAAAGAGGTGTACATTAATTAAACCCCAAAAATTGTGTATGACAATCGATGTCCTTATATTTAAAATCAATAAAAAGTTTGATTAAATCACATATAATTGTACAGTACTCCGTTGTCAGTATTAATATATCAGATGGTATAACATGCTATTGAGTTACCCAAATCAAATTTTGTTGTGTTGGATTAGAAATTGGGATCCACATGATTTTATTACACAGTTTGATTGAATAGTTGTCGTGCTTTCACCTTTAGTCTATTTGTGTCTGGCCGGGTTTTTGATGGTGTGATCCAGGTGATTATGTGACTATGTAGTGTGAGATTTGTGGTGAGGTTAAATTCGAAAGATACGAATATGATGAGATGAGAGGGAATGAGAGGGACAATGCATGGATTTTTTTGGCTTACTACTGAAAAAGCTAGGGCTATAGGGAGCCCTAGGACAAACAAAACCAAACTAGCAGTATACAACAAACATAATATGTATATTTTTTAGAATCATATATGTGCTGCAGCTACACATATAGCTACACTACACTAGTACTAATGCACATAAGTACAAAAAAAGCTATATGTAAAATCTGTCGACAAGATATGAACAACAATCTCACAATAACACTTGCTGTGCGTCTTGTGCCCATCATTTAGTTGCAGCAGTAACTGAATTAAGCTACAATTAGTTCTAAATAAAAATATAAATAAACAGATTTATTCAGGCTAGAAAAGATGAGCCAAGGACAACCCATAATTCAGCAGCTGAAGTTAGAGTGAGAGATTATTAGATCCACATGTTGAGTAGGTAGCTAGTGCTAGCTGATGTTGCTGGTTGTATATACATGGATGGTCTCCTGATCTCATATACTCAATAGATATACTAGTACCCTGGGGAGTGGGGTTACTTCAGAGATCATACAAGTGTGGTTACTTTCACATACCCTAAGAGATTGAAGTGCCCTACCAAAGCTAAAGGACATCCTTTTATGTCTATTTAGGTTGAGTTCGTGATTGAGCAGTGTTTTAGGCTTATGTTGTGGAGGACCAGTTTGAGTCTAATTTCAGCTAGTTAATAAAGCTCATCCGCCATTACTTAATTCGACTACACACCACATTAATAAGGCAACCCAGTTCTAATACACATGCCAACCCCATGTTTATACTTTATATTATTCATGCTTGTTGGCCTTGAATCATTTGGCTCTAAACTTGTTTTTTATACATGGGCATTGCATCATTATAACACATGCACGAACACTTATACTAACACAGTTTAACTTCCACTATTTGTTGTTTGTCAAATCACCTTCATTACATCTAAATATTAGATCAGATTATCAGAAAGTACTGATTAAAGGACTCCGGTTGCTTAGTTATAATTAGGAGAACGGTTCCCAATGGACTATCATTCTGTGCTATCCGTTAATATCTTGCCATCGAGTTTGAGACTGCTACAATAGGCTTAATCACGGAGAGACGTTAATGAAATACCTAACTTCTCTTATTCTTTTTCTGAATCTTTTTATAGATGTAGCTGAAAAGCAGATAGCATTAGCGCAGCAAGAAACCTCTACATTTCATACAATGCGTCCTCAAAACCATACGGAGCTTGTATCTCAATATTCAGAACGTTGTTGATCTTCCTCTCTTCAATTTTGATCTAAATCAAATGTATAGTCAGACTACATAATTTAATAATAAGAAACTCCTTTTCAAACTGAATTGGGCTTGGGCCCGGGAACTGGCCCGAACTAGCATTGGTGTTATAAATCCAGGTGGCATAATTATATTCGCTACGAAATGCATCGTCGAGTAAAAACGATGTAGACGATCAAAATCGAAGCTCGTCAATCTTCAGAGCTTCCACTTCGTATTCTTGATGGCTCTAATCTCCGTCACGTCAGCTCCTCCGCCGCTTTTTGCACTTGAAAATCCATTCAAGGTTCCTCTTATCGGAAGTTACTTTGGTTTTCAAATTTTACGATCCTTATTCTCAATTTCGGTTGATTCCGGCAGAGCAATGCGGCGCAACTGTTGCGAAATAGCGTGGAATTTCTGGAGGTAATCAACTAATCATTTATCTAGTTTCGAAATCATGAGAAAGGATATAGGGAGTTATTGTTTGATTTAGGTGATTATTGACCTTTGGGTGTGATGTGATTTTGATTAGAATGTGATTGAAACTGTTGCCAAGTGTTTGAAGAAATGCTGCATTCATGAGACTCATTTTTGCCTTGCTTCAGTTAAACACGGGTTTAATTTTTGGCTTCATATGTGTTTGATTTACATTGTGTTCAAAAAATGTAGTTTTACTGATGACTATAATGTCTGATTTCTTTTACCGATCATCTGTATGAAATGCAGTGTTTCAGCTGATAAGCTTTAGCAGCCGGTAGATGTTCATACAAATATGTAATATATACTGCATTCATTGGAATCTTTGCCTAATATCCATGGTGTCACAACTCAAATTTAATGAATATCTATTTAACCTGATGTTTTTTGTATGATTGCCATGTTTTACATGCTTTATATATGTAATACACAGTTCAGTTCTGTGTATGCAATCAAGGTATTGTTACATTTAAGACTTACATGTATTTAACTGTAGCGATAGTAGTAATATTGATGAATAACAGAAGGGTAATGATATCACGGATGGTTCTAAAATGTATTATATAAATCCATGCTATTTAGGCTAAGTCATTGAAAGCCGCTTGTTGATTAACTTATTTATGCTTTCATAGGTTATAAATTACTGGATTAGCTCTTACCATTCAAATTTAAAATGAGATGAAGACGTAGAACGGGCTTAACGTTGTCTGGGATGTGTTAAACAACATCTGATGTTGATGGTAAAGATATGAAGGCTGGATAACACAAGTAGATGAACGTCCCATGGTCCCTGGCATCCTTAAAGACATACTGCTGGATTGGAAGAGGGCAAAAAAGGTTTCATTGGAGACTTTTGAAGGACAGAGGGTTGATCAACCTGTGTGATTCTCAGAGAAAGCTGCCCTGAAAGGTTATTATTCATTGCTAATTGATTTCAGACTTGGACTAGAACTATGGCAACCTGTCTAAATGACAAATATGTTGTTTGATTGTCAGTTGTGGACATTTGTAATCGCTATCACTGAAGGTCTAGCTTATATTTGGTTCTGATTTCACATTTTGTGTAGCTTTTTGCGATAAACACAGTATTCTTTAATCTTGGTTATTTCCAAATATCAACAGATCACTTGCAATGCGAGCTCGTATTCATAGCAACTGCTTTCTCTGCGTGGCCATAAAGAGATAGCTGAAGCTGCTGGTTATACACTCTCTGAATGAATTACCCTGACAGAATGAAATGAATGAAGCCATCGGTTTTTAATAACGTCGCTCGTGCAGAACAAGCATTCCATGAAGAACATCTGATTCAACTCTTGTGTGCTCTAATGTGAGCAACAACATCTACACCAGGGTTGCTCTAGAGGTATTTTTCTTTTACACTGCAGTTTCATATATAGTTCAGTAGTTTTTTACAATTTACGGCTCTAGCATCAATATTACATATACTCAGCTGTTTTGTATTCTGATGAACAATATATAAGTCCTGAATCTTTTCCCCACCATCTTCAGTGGACCATTTGGTTGTAAAAGGCATGGTCCTACTGGTTTGCTGTTGAAGTGGTGGAGTGCCTGGAGGCCTGGACTTATTGACGTTAGAATCATTCCAACTTTATCTAGGTCAGATATGAGAATCAAATAATTCCATTTCCATCAGATAGTGAAAGATTGAATTATTTCTAGTCTGACTCTCACATATTCATATTCTTATTCCGCATTTATCGCTTTACAATTGCATTCATTGAATTGAAACCACCTGTCCGTTTACTCTTAATGATTCCATTTGTTTTTATCATATGCTTCATATCATTCAATTTTCAAACTTCCTAATGATTTGATTCTTGGACAACGATTGGATTAGTGAACCAAATGGGTCCTCCCATTAGCTCATCACGAACCAATCCAACTTGCCCGTGTAGCATTCTTAGCAATGAGCTTTCTCTTAACTATGTTGTTATATAAATTAAGATATCTGCTTCCTTTTTTCCGCAGAAACCAGCCTCTCCTTGCTGGTACAAATGGTGGAGCACTGGGGTCTGGGAAGGATAATGTATCAAAAGAGTTATAGGTTTAGGCAAGTAAATTCTCCATTTGTTGTGATTCATTTTCTTACCTGCTGCCAACTTTATTGACATCCCCAGTTAACTTTTTCCCTTGCCTATTAGGAACCTTTCCTAACTCTTCAATGTCGACTCAAATGCACACATGAAACAACCGTACAAAACAACCGGATAAACTTATTATTCTACACTGTTTTTTTATGTTTTTTGTAGACACAGGTGTGTGATCTTCAGTCGTGCAAGTGTAAAATGCTTAACGTATACTACTAAAATTCATTTTTAATGTTAACGCAGCATGGTGGAAATATTTAATTAATTAACCCAATTGTAGCTTTAAAAAAAACTGTGAACTTGTCGCAAGTGGTCACTCTGTAGTCTGTAGACTGTGGGCACTGTTCTGTATCTCCAGACAGCCCGACCCATCATTAACGGAAAACATGGTCTCTTATTCTAAACTTTAATTCCATTACAATCAGCAGTAAAAAACATGGTTTTGATTAAACTCAGAATCTCGTAAATGTAATTTTCAATAACCTCCACCATCTATTTATTTCCCATTTTATAAACCTTCTGTTAAATTTTATAGCCTAGTGGCAGTGGAGGTTGTATTATAAGCCACACGTCATGGGGTTCGATTCCTGATGGGTGCTAAAGCAATGGGGCTTTAGCGGGGTGGGTTTTTTAAAAACAAAAAAAACAAAAAAAAACTCGGGACTAAATTTATTCATTTAATTTCGAAGGTTAACTGCACTTGAGCACAATGACCTTTCATTTAATTAGCTTCTTAAATTCCCAAATATGTTAATTAAGAAAACTAATTAAATTCCATCCAGATGGTGTTTTTAACTTAGGCAATATCGATGCGGCATCTCGCATGATGCACGCACCGCTTACATGACTGACTTAAAGTTTTTTTAATTAAATATTTCAATTTTAAAGGCGAGTTTGGAAGGGGGTTATATCAAACCATATAAAATGGATTATTAATGTCGATAACCAAACACGTCCTCTTTTGCCAAGCATATAAATCCAACTCGCTTCCGCCCTTTTTCATCTTCCCGTTGATTGATTGAATCTCTTGCTGCCGACTTCGCTCCGTAGTTGATCTGCTGTTGACTGAGAGTCTCCGAGTTTCAATTTTTAGGTATGCCGCGTTTTTGTTTTTACGGAATTTGAAATCATTTTGTTTGTATGGATTGAGATACTTTTTAGGGTTCGATCTGATGTGTGGCTACTTTGAATTCTGATGCATATATCTGTTCATTTTTTCAGATTTTGTTGGTAGTGCTTTGATTTGAATTACTGGAGTTTTTGTGTTATTTGAATAAGAGAGTTGATTTGAGACTGTTTCTGCTTGAAATGATTTGTTCTGAGGCTGTTGTTGTTTTTTGTTAATGTTGCAGGGCTAATATTTTGAAATCTAGTGTAATATTTGTGAAGATGGATATGATGAACTTCTGTGCTATACGGCAGAAGAGCGGATATGTGCCTTATTCAGATGTGGGGAGGGAATATGTTGTGTGCCCTAAACCTCGTCGTGCAGTGATTTGTAATTCTGTTGCTACACTGGCTGGATGGTGCATAAGGTTGGTGTTTTTTTCATTCTACTATATTAGTAGGTGGATGAATTCTCATTTGCCGTGGATCTGATTTTTTGTGTGTTTCATTTTGTAGTCATCAAACTGACATTTATGACACAGATTCCGGAAATGAGCTCTTCAACATCTTCCTATCAGAGGTATATTTTGAGAATCAGTCTCCACTTTTGTAAATTGTTAGCATTTAATGGTATGAAGATAATAACATGCTGATTTCATTTTTTTCATAATATAGGATGATGATCGGGATATTGAACATGATTTTGCACGCATGCCCTCGCCGCCCCCTTTTTTCTGTGGGTCGCCGCCAAGCAGAGTGTCTAACCCTATAATCCAGGATACTCGGTTTGTGGATGAAAAGCAACTTATTTATGCAACATCTTCCACCCATCTGAATCATACAGCAATGCCAATTTTCAACTCTGGTTTTTCCTCACAAACATCTTCATCAAACAAAGGTGGATTTGCAAGTGCCAGTTTTGGTAGTAGCCCGGCTGTAAGGGTTGAGGGATTCAAAGCGCTAAACAACAATCGCCGCAGTTGCAGCATTGCTTCTTTGGCCTAGAATCCACCACCCCTCATAACCCAGATACCCTAATTTCAAAGATTAAAAGAGTACATAAACCAGAAGAATAGACTGAATTCTGCCCCGAACATGAGATGAGTTTTGCTAGTTCCTACTCTTTCACTAGTTTGTAAATACATGCTTGAAAAGAAATAATACACTATGTCAAACAGGTCCTCTGTAACTCTAATGAGCTGCAGAACCAGGTGACCCTTTGTCAATAGAAGAGATTTGTCATGGTTGAAATTGTTATTGTACCTGTTTTTCATGTCTGATGGCTGAATCAGCGAGTGTCATTGTAATGTTAGTTCCAAATTCCAATGATGGTATCCAGTTTTATCTTGAATTGACATTGTCCATAGCCTGGCCATGGGGGAAGATGAGACATTGTCCATAGCCTGACCTTGTGGTCAGCAACTTCCTAAGACCAGCCAAGTCAACTTAACTAGGAATTTGGGCCGGCTCATCCCTACTCGCCCCACAAGAGAATCTGGCGTCCAGCTGACATGCATTCAAAGGCAGACATCCAACGGTTGTTACTTACAGTGTTTTTATTAAGTGATGCTGTCATTGTCATGAATTCGAATCTCTTTCTTTTTCACGCATGAATTTTGAAACTATAGTACGGGTTACAACTTTCACCAATTTTAAATTCATTAACATCAAAACCTAAGTACACAATAGCCGCAAAAAGCAACACTCAACAAGTTGAAACCAACCAGCTCCGCCCACCAGACAGACTTGTACTGTCAACGCCCGCTCAAAACCCAAAGCCTACTCCAAGTCTCCAAGAGACAAACAAAACTACTGTCAACTACGTCCACCACCATCTTTAGAGATTACCTTTGACCGACTTACATTCAATCACCAGCCGCCACGTGTGTAAAGTAGCTCTCTCACATGCACCCTTGTCCGGTATTCGGTTATAGACATGCTAGCACTTAGGTCAGAAAAAGACCATAATGACCTTAGTGTATTGTACTTAAGCCCGATGGCTTTTGATGTCGACTGAGGGTAAATTGGTCTTTAGTTCATGAGAGAGTTGCCATGTGAGGAAGGCAAAGATGTTGTAACTTGTAGATATTGTTTTAACAGCTTTCATCTGCTTGTTTCCGTCACCCGTTTTTCTCGAACACTCAAATCTCCCCACTCACCCACTTTCACAATCAAACCCTATAAAACCGCAACACATCAAAAGGAAAGCAGAGATTCAAACAACAAAAACTCAAGACCTCAAAAGGAGAAAATGAATCAAAACGACATCATTCAGGAACATCAGGCAGCAGAAGTTAAAGCCGTTGGTTTGGTCGAAGGAAGGAGTGACGTAGAGGTGGAGATGGGGTTGCTTCCGTGGTGGCCATCTGATATGATTGATGAACAAATGTCTTGGTCAATGGTTTGGTTGCCGAATTGGGATGCTGAGTTTGTGGGCAGAGCATATCATTTGCTATACGGTGACGTCGTTTGGGATGATGATATTTGGGGTCTCAAATCCATCCACCAAATTCCTACTTCTCATAATTCTATCTAGCTCTCTTACTCGCCACTTTTGAATGTAATTTAATTCCATTTTATTTTATCACACAATTCTCAGTCCACAATTTCAGACTCTAAACACAAACCTCGTACTTCCAGATTCAGAATACTTACAGACCGTAATCTAAACGCAAACCTCGTACTTCCAGATTCAGAATACAAAAGTTACAGACCGTAATCTAAAAGCAAACCTCGTACTTCCAGATCCAGATTACAAAAGTTACAGAGCGTAATATAAACTAAATGGGCCGTGGAAGTATTGGAATGGGCCGTTAAGGTGTTAAATGGGCGGAAGCCAAAACAGGATTGAAATAAAAGCCTTTTATTTTATGATGTGGTTCCTTATAATGATGTACTCCCTCCGTCCCACCGAATGGTTCTCATTTGGCAATTTCAATGTAAAATAAGAAATCAATATTTAGGAATAAAAAATTCTGATGAAAATATGATTAAGACTAAATTTTTCCACCAAAATTTTGAGACCAAAATTAATTTACCAAAAGTAAACTTTCCCACCAAAATTTTGAGACCAAAATTTTGAAATCAATATCTAGGGTTGTTGGGGGTGATTTTTCAATTTGGTAGTTGGTTTAATTCAATTATAATAATTAATTAGTTAGTATAATTAATTATGTTTAACTAGTAAATGTAATTAGAGTGTTATATTTTAATATTTATTTTTTGCCAAAAAAGGAAATAGGAAGCATTCGGTGGGACACCTAAAATGGCAAAAAGAGAAGCATTCGGTGGGACGGAGGGAGTACTTGTTAAATACTTTGATAGTACTTGAATATTTAATGTAAATAAATAGTGTAACTAACAGCATTTGGATTTAGTGCTGGTTTGCGTCAGTGTTATTGGAATGATCGTGTAAGCAGAGCGGAGAGATATGTTGCTTGAATAATTACTATATATTTGTTAATAATTGGGTGAAGGTGTTGTTGCGACCAATGTTAAAAATAATTAGAAAAAGATTTTCATGGATGAGATCACCCATTATAACGCTATTAAAATATACGTAGTATTAACAACATCCTTGAAGCTTACCTATTTCCAAAATTAGATAACTTCGAGGTTTCAAAATGCTCAATGTGTGGAATTTCTTGTTCAGTTTGCCCGAAATGTAGTAATAACGTGTGATATCAAGACACTACGAGAACACGTATAAGCTACATACGCATGTATGAAAGTCATCTTGATTTTCGATTGCTATTTTTCACTTTGAGAATATTTAGGAAGATTGAAAATAATTATTGAGTTTGAATTGTGTAAAGAAAATGTGGAATGCATCGTACTAAATTGTTTCACCCTAATAAGCATATTTCATTAGAACACTTTCATATTTAGTTAGACAAAATTTTGTTGCACGACAAGTGCAAAATATTGTTTTGACAACTGTTCATATCTTATATATTTTAAACGTGTATTATTTTTTCAATGAAATAATCAACTCCTGAAGTCTTGAGTAATTTTGCTTTGAAAATTGAGCAATCCCAATTTATATGCATTGGTGTTGAATTTAAATATATCATATTAATATCTCCACAAAGTACGGATGAGACACTTTTTCTTTAGTGAGAAAATCGATTTCCTGGATAGAAGTTAATTTATATGTATGTGGATACTCGATTTTTTTCAGTTTCTATCTCATTTAATTTACAAATTAAAACGAATTAATTTAAGAGCAACAAAAAGATTAATGTGAAATGAACTTACATTGAGGCGACTCCATGTGACATGGAATATGTAACTCCTAAATATGTTCATGGTTTTCTGAATAAGTGTATGTTTACATGCTAATTATATTAATTGTTGGTCTAACTATAGGAGTTTGTGCTTGATTGCTATCTTTCTTTTTACATGTTAGTTGAGCATTCTACACGAATCTTATTTCACATTTTGTTTGCAATATTAATGAGAAAGATTGAGACACATTGATGTTAACACAAATGCCATTTTATTACTAAAATTTACCAATATATGGACTAAGTTTTAACTAGTTTGATGTCACAAACAATTTATCTAAATTTCAAAATATCCACTGCAAATTTATCTGTAAAATTGCTACATTAATTTTAAAGTTAATGAATCAGATTACAACTAAGCATACCTAAAACCACTCTTATATTATCTTCGCAAACTAATACTGACTATTTAATTAAGTTAGATGAACCCAAACATCTTGAAATTCCGATTTTTAAAAGAATAAACTATTAGAAATTTCAACTAAGTTACTTTCTAAATGCTATTCAGAGAAAAACTACATTTAACAGTTGTCCTTTTTATCCTTTTCAGATGCAAAATTCCCATTTTAATTGAGTTTAATCTTTTTAAATGACTGTTTTTAATTGTTTGCAATTTCATATCAGAAAAACCTACTTAGCTGAATGGCTCATCTCAGTTAGCATCACCCATCATTTAATTTGTTAAAATAAAAATATAAAAAAATGGTTTGACATTTTTCATTAAAAAGTAATAAAAGTGGTAGAATATTAACAAAAGTGACACATCACTCATTCACCAACCTTATTTAAATACAACATGTTTCCATCTTCTCCAATCCATTTCAATTTATTCTCACTCCAATTCGCAATGAGAACCAGTTGCAATGGTTGCCGCGTCCTCCGCAAAGGATGTCCTGACGACTGTAACATCCGTCCTTGTCTCAATTGGATCAATTCCCCTGAAGCTCAAGGCAACGCCACTGTCTTCTTAGCCAAATTTTACGGCCGTGCTGGCTTAATGAACTTCCTCAACTCCACCTCCGATCACCACCGCGCTGGTAATTCATCTTCACTTTTCCTCACTGCATGTCCAAATCCGACATTTTCGGCTTCTGGGTATTTTGTTATGATGATAAAGTTTTGGTCTTGAACTTGTTTTATTGTGATAAAGTTTGTGTCTTGAAACAGAGATTTTCAAATCGTTGTTGTACGAGGCTTGCGGTCGGATTGTCGACCCGATTTACGGCGCTGTCGGTCTACTCTGGTCAAACAACTGGCGACATTGTGAAGCGGCAGTCGACGCAGTCCTAAGCGGCCGACAAATTGTCCCAATTCAAAACCCACAAAACCCCACTGGTCATCCGATTGCAGCGCTGAACTCGTTCGACATCCGACATGTTGCCAGACCCGGCTCTGTTTCCGACCCGAATGTCGCGACTCGGTCTAATATAAAAACCAAGCCTCGCTCCACTCGCGTGTTTAGAAAACTACCGGTTCAAGCTAATCGAACCGAGTTGGGTGGCATTGGACCGAGTGATGGAAGTGGTTTTTCTGTGGAGACTGTGGAAGGGTCTGTAGCGAATCGGGTCAGCCCTAACCGTATCAAGGATCCGATGATAATGATGAGATGTGTCTTGAATTGAGCTTGAATTTAGGACCTGGACCATCAGGTGATAACAGGACACAAGTTTATGCTTAGGTCATTTGATGTCTAGACAATGGTTGTAATTGCCTTTGGAGGATGTTAGCCTGATAGTCGAAAGGTGTAAAATTGTGCTAAACACAATCTTAAACATGCTATAATTGTCTATTGTAATTGTAGAGGTTTGTGAAATATTGCAATGTATTTCATTTAGTGATCCATTTTGATGTCTACTAAGAGGTTGCATTCATTATTGAACATTGAAAATATTCACCAAGCCTTCTAAACCCTATTTGTGTAACCTAGATATCATTTTTAAAGGATTTCAAGTCTTAAATGCGTAACATGTCTAGTCGGTCGTTCTCGCAAGTCCAATCTCATTGCAAAAAAGAGTATTTATCTCAATCAATTTAAGATGAGTAAGAAATATAATCATCTCAATGATCACAAAATAGGATGCATCATCAAAAACATTGGATTCAATTAATTTGCACCAATTTTAGTTTGCTTGGTTTACTAGTTTTACTAGTTTGTTGAAAACTGACGAACAGGCTAAACAATGTCATCTTATGAGGAGGGTGTTCAGGATGAAAGTTCAAAAAGAAGAGGAAAAGGGGAACAAGTTGAACTCCATAAGAAAAGTTTTCACACTGAGTGGTTGAATAACTGATAATGGATTCATTGACTAATTTGAAGGAGAAAGATGACACGTGGAGCCATGCAAAGAGGGTAAAGGGGCGTCTGCTTGGCATGCATTGGTCCCTGAGTTTTGGAGAAAGTAGGTCAAGAAATGAACGGATGCCCAAGTTTTTTGAAGTACACAGATTTTGGAGGGCACAGATTTTGATAGAGAGATGTGAGTAAAAGTGGCATTGGCACCGGCCTGCAGGGCAATTGCTCACTTTTGCTGCTTTGATTTCAGGTCTGATGCAGGATTTTATTGGAGGGCATTGAATATTGTATTGGTACCAAACATGGTAGTGAACAATTTAAGCACCTAAGCATATGAAAGTTTGATTTTAAGTGAAATGGTTTTACTTAATTTTGATAATGGTGCATTTATGACATTTGAAAATTATATAAACCTGCATTGGTAAGCATTTTGATGTTGGATTATAGCTTAATTAAGCCAGACAAAGGTGTTTAATTAGTAGTTTAGAGATTCTTGATTACGAAATTTTCAAATATTTCAAATTGTAAAAATCGAATGTGTTTTACTTAGAAAGCATTTATGGGTTTGAAATTTGCGTAATAAAGAAAAATAGGGCATTTCGTTGTTGGCTGGCAAAATTCAACACTAATCTGTGGGCGCCAGTAGGAATTAGCAAATAGGTAATTAGGCTTTTGGAATTTGTGGAATCTGGCTCATATGAATTTTGGATTCTTTTATAAAAAGTTGAATAAATATTCACAGAAATTATAATCAACAAATCAGAAAAAAAATCTTTAGTAATGATCCATTCATTTTTTACTTATTTAGGGCTTCCATTTTAATGGAGCTGTCTTGGTATCTTCAAGTGTATAGTTTTCCAAAAAAGTTACAAATATTACGCAACTCCAAAACTAATGAGAATAGGTAAACACGTAATTCAATATAAGCATAAATGCAGTTCAATCCAATCCTCTTCCGAATTCGTAAGCTAATAACAATCTAGTTAAGGATCTGTTTAGATATCGGAGTAGAGAGAACTAATTTTAAGGTTTGGAGTTTAGGATCTAACTTGGAATAGGCGAGAAATAAGCTTTCACAGGCTGGAATCTAATCTCAAAATTTTGAAAAGTGTACAAGTGGTTCTCGTCTTCGTAATGTGATACTCTGTAAGACAAACCCTAGCTTTCCTCTCCACGTCCACTGCCATTTGTAATAAATGGTAATCAGAATGATGTTACGTAGAAACTTGATAACTTAGTGACACATCTAGGACTCTTTTTGGACTCTGATAAGTTAGGCCTAAACTAATGAGAAGCGTTCCCCATATGATACACAAGTGGAAACTCCTTGGTTGCATTTGATTAAAGTTTACGGGACACTGAACGGCGTACTTAACTTATCCTGTTAGTCACAAGTCTATGTCGTAAGTACATTCTTATTTACTAGCACCACATTTCTAGAAACGACTAAGGAGCTTTATATGTACAAAAGTCACCTGAGTTTCAACTATGAAACTCACAAAAGCTGGGTCCAATCTCGAAAACAACAGAGTATATCATTCATACATACAAAGTATACTTCGATCATCATGAAGTTCACCGGACAAGGGTTGTCGAAACAGGCTCCTCGCCGAATGTGGTACTACGTTTTACAAACCTGCCTTTCATCCTAGGTCTCTTTTCTGCATTCAACTTCCTAACCTCATACCTTATTTTCTTCGAAAACAACCTCGTCCTTCGCTTCTCTTTATACCTAGAAACCCTAGCCTCCCTCTCCGCCTTCCCAATTGTCCCCTCTTGTCCCATTCCCGGAGCTCTCCCTCCATCCAGATGATGCCCATCAAGTCCGCAACTTCCCTACATCATCAGTATTCAATTTAAAATTAACAATGTAATTGAGTTTGGAGTAGTTTTGGAGTTTCGACGTGTCAAAAACATAGACGTGAATAAAGAGCCTTGGACTTACCATGCAAGAAGGCCAGCAATTGGCCGGATCAATATTGGGCCGAGCACCACAAGCCCAAGGACACCTCAGTCCACCCCAAATCTCAATCACTCCCTCGTAATCTAAACTCAACATCTTCCCACAAGATGGCGTCATCTCTATCGTCATCATCTTCTCCTTGCTCTCTTCATCAACTTCCACTTCATCCTCGTCACAATTCCTCGAACAGTCATCGTACTCAAAACTCAACATCTCAAACGCATCTCTAGCTGTCGTTTCGTTCTCTTCCTTAACAATCTCAACAAAACCCAACCCTTCCATGTTAAACGACTCCGTTTCCAACCCTCTACCCAACAAGCTCTCGACGTCAGCAGCGAACTCAAGATCCATCTCCGTTTCCATAAACCCATTTAATCTCGAAACGTCGTAGTTTCCGGTTGAATCCGTATTCTGATTCGGGTCTACAACACCGGAATTATTGTTCTGGTCAAAGTCAAATTTGGCTTCTTCATTAGAGTTAGTTGACGTACACAGCTCGGCGACAAACGGGTCGTAAACCGGTACCCGACTGTAAACTAACTGCTCATCGCTCTCACAAACCGACGTCGTTTCTTCAACACCTACCTCCGGAACTAACGAAAATGGATTCCGGGTTGACCCGTATTCAGACTTGGGTGTACCCATGTTCTGCTTTCCTCTAGGCGTCCTCGGCTTCCGAGTAACATCACGTTGCCAAGACGGCATCGTTTCAGCCATAAGGGCTTTAAAGCTGGAGGCAGTCTTTAGTCTAACGCGCTCGTGTCGTCTCGCTAGTGAGTTCACAGAATGGACTGATGAATCGCAGGCTTGGCATAGGAACGCATCGTCAGCTGCGCAGAACCATCTGGCGCGCTTCTTCATGCAGCCGTCGCAAGCCCTCGCTGTCTTGCCTCCGACTGCGCTCGCCATCTTTCTATTCATATTTTCTGACAACCCAGATCGAGTCTGACGCTGATAGTGTTTGGATTTGAGAGTTCAGAAGTTACAGTGATGAGCTGCAGAGTGCTCTGTTTTTATTTGAATATGAAAAATGGAGGAGAGCGAGAGTGATGGCGATGGAAGCAAGGGGTTAGTGGGCTAGTTTGGGCCGGGCTTTTGGATTACACTTTTGGGCCCACAAGAAGGCCTTATCTGGTTTTTAATTGGTTGAAATTTCAAGTCCATCTTCTTTGCTGAATTCTGATTGGTAGAGAATTTAATATGCGGATTTCCTGTGGGGTCTACTTACTGAGGATGAGCTTGAAAGACCTTTTTGCATCCAGGAAAATTATCCTTTTTGTGTAATTATTTATTTCTCAATATTATTGCTTTTGTAGTATTGTGATGTCTGGACATGTTACATTAATGTATTGTTACAATTTCATCTTTTTTGCATCGTCTACTTTTTACATTTTTTACTGTACTTTCATATCCAATTTTATTAAGGAACATGTAAAGCTATAACATTGTGTTTCATTGTAATTTTTGTTCAATTTTTTCACGTTATACAAGCTTGTCGCGACGCTCGCAAATGGTATCGAATGTTAGGTAGAATATATCGACATTGGAACATCTGAAACGTAATTACTTGTAGTAGTAGTAATCTAGAAAAGAGTGGATAATGTAAATAGGATAAGATTATGAGATTTTCTTAGGCAGGAACTTATCAAAGTATGCAATATATGATTTCAGGGATTGAAGAGAAGGACAGTTCAATATTGCAATATTACCTGAACACACACATGTGCCTAAAGTAAGACAAGATGGGGAACAAATATGTATGCACACAATTTTGAAATTATATGATTAACAAGGAATATAAGGTAGGCCGACAGTACATATTAATTATTTCCTTAATTTATTTATACGGAAAGTTTATTAATTGAGATGAAAATGTTATAAAGATGAAATATATCGACAAGCCAATTTATGTCATTTTCGATATCGGGTGAAGAATGGGCGCAATCAAGTGACCTTTGGGTATTTGAATTTGCAGTACAAATTCTTCCTAATTGATAGACAAGTATTTGTATGACACACACTATGTGGCCATTAGCAGTTTATGAGTCTCAATCATTTTGTTTCCATTTCTCTACTTGCATGTAAATGTTTGAATAGTTATGGATCTTGATGAACAATAATTCTATACAAAAACAAAAGACAAATGGAAATGGGAAGGTCATACACTTGATGTTGTACGTGTTGAAATCATCTCACTAGTTGATCTATGGATCGAAATCAGTAACATGTTGATTTTTTCAATAGATTTACTATTAATCGAACATATAGAA
Source organism: Sedum album (assembly GCA_006409495.1). Classification (NCBI taxonomy): domain Eukaryota; kingdom Viridiplantae; phylum Streptophyta; class Magnoliopsida; order Saxifragales; family Crassulaceae; genus Sedum; species Sedum album. Next base: position 98,350 of record QZGG01000081.1, read on the forward strand.
TATACCTATGTCAGATGCTAAATTTACAACCATTGATAGACTTCAGTACTTGCACACTGTTAATCATCTGAGCTAGTTTTTGTAAACCCTCAATCTGATTCTTGAGATCACGTGGTTGAAGGTTATGGTTCCACCTAGGGTTTGCAAAAATATCATGCATAGTGGGATCATGGTAACACTTGAGGCTTACAGATAATCAGAATTCAATCAAACATTTTACATAAATATCTACCATTTGTCTTCAAATATTGAAACCTAAGGTCGAGATCAACTCTATGAACAATTATTCATGTATTTATAGATCGAATCGAACAGTGTTAACATCTTAGGATTGCCATCATTGTCGAAAATCAGCAAACAAACATTGTTGTACAATTAACTGATATTAACATCCAGACATCTATCATGATCAAAAACATTAAATATCGGACCTCGGGGGTACAAAAAATGAAACTTATACGTATAATTAGATTCTCAATTTCTTGTATATACATCAATAATTATTCTAGAAAAATCATATCTATAAAATATGGGCCTCGGCCCATTTGTCCAAAAAGCTCTTAATTAGTATTCACTACTCAAAGTGTAGCTAATGTCAAAAACATGAACTCCAAATGAAATAATTACATTCCAGTACAAAATTCGGAACGAAGAGGCAGGAGACTAGGCGATCGGAATCTCAAGACGTTGGCTTGTCGTAGAGGTAAAATCGATAATCCTGCAGCCCCTAATTGTTCATTAGTATCTAAATCGCAGTGATGACGATATATGGATTGGATTCAGATTGTTTGATGCTTAAATTTTAGGTATTTTAGAAATTTTAGGGTTTTTTTCGTGTCGTGTAATCTGTTGTTTTGTGCAAAAGCCACTCTTATCGGATTAGAGATATAGCTGCGTTAAGTTTGCTTAGTTTTGGGATGTATATTTTAGTGCGACATACTGCTTTTTGAGAGATCCATACTGTAACAAAGGTTTTGGGAGAAGATTGAGCTGGTGAGAAGAGTTAGCATTTTTGAGTTGCAGGATTCTCTGGCTGGATAGGAATTAGGATTTTTTTGAAAATAGATGAATGGATTTTCTAGTTGGATGGATTTTATTTATGATTGTCGATTGCGGAGAGTTTTAAGACTTGAGCAGAATTATTGTCGGAAATTTCAATGCAGCGAACTTATTAGGCTGTGGAAGTTTTATTCATCTTTGTTGAAAATTCTTGAAGAGTTTGCAAGTTGGATCCAAATTATAAAGCCGGTTGCTAGAAGTTTGAGTTTGGGCCGAAGCTGATTCATTATTGGAGTTGGTTTGTGATGGTGATGATAAAAGCTGAAGAGAAAATTGCGATTTTGAGGTAGATTGGACCTCTTCATATAAAGGCAATTGCTGAGAGTTGGATTTGACTTGAGATTTAAAATTTGTTGATCATGTATGGAACGAATTTCGGAACTGCCAGTTAGGTGTAGTTTTTCTGGCTGCCAAGGATTCTGGAATTTGCAAATTTGAAGATGAAACAATGATGCTGTTTGTTTAGACTTTAGAGTTTGGTTTCGCAACGACTTATTGCTTTGCTTTTGTTGCTGAAGGTCAAAGCTAGTGGAAATTGTTACATGCTGATCCTTCTCTCTAACCGGCTTTCCGCTCATGTAATCAGTGTTCCCTTGATATCAAGCAAGCTTTTTTGTGTTGTAGATGCACACATATTTTTTAGGGAGTCAGTTGTTCCCAGAAAAGGAAACTCTGTTCCTACTAATTTGTGCAGTACGGACTCTAAAGCTGTGCAGCTGTGGATAGCTGTAGTGAAGGACGGAATCTAAAGTACTTTTCATTCTGACATGGAATTCAGTATCAATCCATTAAAAAACTAAAAGGGTCGCTGTCGGTGCAATCACTGTTTAATGGAAGAAAGAATTAGTTCAACATATTAGGTCTATAATATCCATTTTGAATCTGATAGTAATCTTCCGTGGCCCTTTTTAAAACCCCATCATTGCATACTCCATTGAAGGAGCTCAGTCAGGCTATTATAGAACCTTGGCGCTTTCACATGGGGCAATCACTGCTTGTAGAGCTCAGTCAGGCTAAATGATGTGATGTGAAGGCCAGGCTATTAAGATTCCTGCTATCAACAATATCACAAAGCATTTTTTCCACTAGAATTCTAACAACACTGTTGAAGTCCAAAGGAGCTGGCAATGGTATGAAAACTTGTACATCTAAACATTTAGCCAACGGGATTCGAGTAGACTGTGGATGGTGAAAGTGATGTTGAAGAAATGTGATCAGGTGATTGGTTGAAAGATGTAGTTTTGGACTGGAAGAGTCATGAATTTATATTTGCAAGAAAATGTTCTAAATTAGCCTTTCTTGTTGCTTTAGAGACTTGAGAACCCAAGATCATCTATTCTACTAGGAAACTCAATTCTTCACAATCTTAGGGGGTTTAGTTAGTGGTAAGGGTGAAACGTACTTCCATTCTTCACTAGTATTTTGTGGAGGCGGAGATTTGGTGTGTCTAGTTGCACATGAGTTTGTGTTGTAATGAGAAAAATAAGGAAACAACAGTTGATTTGACTTTGGCTGTAAGATGAGGGATTAGGATACCAGTATTTTCATGCATATGAAGTTACAATATTGTGAAGCTTCTGCCCAAAAGTGATTGCAGCTGGAAATCCATCAGTTCTCAATCTTAGATGGGATTGGTGATTACGTCATATTTGACCTAACTTGGCAATATCCATGTTCAAGAGGTCATAAAGGTGGAGTGTACAGTGCTAATATGGAGATAGAAGAAGGTTTTAGGAATTGATATTCTTGTGTTAAGGCGAGTCTCCAAAGTGCTATTCAAAGTTACTGCAGCAAACAAAGAGCTTGGAACTTCAAATCTGATGCACAACAAGTAGCACCATTTTTAGTCACTATAAGTTCCTTGTTTGAAAGCAGACTATATTTCCATCTATTTAAGGTGTGGGTGCGAATTTTATTCTGGTAACAAATCTGCTTAGCCAACCATCTACTATGAGGAAACAAGGCTACGTTAGAGTTTAGACTGTGAAATGTGGTCACTGGTGTGGAATTTAGAAAATTTAGCACATTAGGTAATTATAATATCTTTCTGCAGGAAACTGAAATGGCTGGACGATACCAAGGTTCACATTATGGAGATAGCTATAGAGGATATCGAGATTCCCCGCGCAATGTTACGCACCATAGACCCTCCCATATACCCTTTCACCCTACTGCTCTGGAAGAAGAGCTGAAACTCCAACGTAGGGATATACAGAGGATCATAATAGAGAATAGGAATGTATCGACGAGAACACACTTCTACAGAGGGAATTAGAGGATACAAAAGATGAGATTCATAGGTTGAGTCAGGTGATTCCCATATTACGTGCGGATAAAGAAATGCATGCGAGAGAGTTAATGGAGAAAAATCTGACATTAGATGCTTCACTACGTGCTGCGGAACCTTTGCGTTCTGAGGTGAAGCAGTTAAGATCAGAGGTGAAGACGCTAAACATCTTGCGACAAGATATGTTAAGTGAGGTTCAAGTTTGACCAAGGAAGTCTATAGGTTACAAAATGATAACCAGCGGCTCAAAGCCATGAAGAGTGAAATCGACTTGCTGCACAAAGATATTGCTGATGCCAGGTTTGAGTTAAATTACGATAACTGTTCTGCGTTATCATCTGCTTATGCTCATAGGCATATTAGATAAATGTATCATATTTCCAGTATATTATTCAAGTATTGCACTCATTACTATCATACTTGAAAGTAGTTTTAAGGAATCTGTGGCTTTGTTTGCTAAAATACTAGTTCGCTGATTTAGGAGAGCCCTCCAGTATGAGAAAAAAGCTAACGAGGATCAAATTGAACAAAAGCTTGCAATGGAAAAAATCTAGTTGCTATAGCTCGTGATATTGAAAAACTCCGTGCAGAGCAAATGAACTCAGAGAGAAGGAATGGCCTTGGTATTACTCGCCCATCTCCTTTATTCATTATACTGTGGACAACCTTTATCTTTTGATCACTCAAGTATGAAAATGTAGTTGGTGGTGAAAAATCAAATCCTACTGAATCCTATTGCTGTTTATTTATAGGTATTGGGGCATATGGAATTCCCAGTGGCAGTCCTGATATGAGTTATCATCCTGCTTCTTATGGCGATGGCTACACTGGGCCTTGGGCGCATTTTGACAAGCGTCCTCGGCATTGATTCATCAAGGTTGATGCACAATCTTCATCATAGAATCACTTCTAGAGTCATTAGTGTATGACATTTACAATGTTTAATTATCTTGTATGTTCTCATGCAATTGATGCTCTGTAACAACTATTTTTACATTATATATCCAAATTCACAGGATGAGGGAGCCTTGATGCAAACAGCTGGGAACTGGGGCAAATGCATGGACCTCCATACACCACGATCCTCCGTACAGTCATCCCACCTTGACCTCATCTCTAAATATTAATCATCATCGGCTTGGCTCCAGCTGACCCATCCCAATAACTTCCACCAAAAAACTCCAACGCCCACCCATCGGAAATGCCTCATCCAAACTTATTTATGTCCAGCTTGTTGCTCATTTTATTGTCAGGCAGCTAGCTATTAAATGCCGTGATCCAGCTGTTAAGCCGCTCATGTAGTTATACACTGCACACATCATATAATACTCCTTGTAATAGTTGGTTGAACGTTAATGGTGATCAACTGTTTGTTCGGTGTGAAACGGCCTCCTGAATTGATGAGACACTGCTTGGCCGAGACGGCTGATGCCAGAAAGCTACAGCCAACCTTACCCTACCCTTTTCCAGATGGAGCAATTCATTGTTCATACCCAAACTAGTCACACGAGATATCATTTACAGACAGCTCCACTGTAATTATATCATTGCCAGAAATTGATCACAAACTTGTCTGGGTGGCCATTAATAAAGATTTTTATTGCACAACAAATTATTGTAAACTCTGAAGTAGCAAAACATTCACTGACTCTTCGGTAGTTATTGTCGTTAATCTTCATTTGCTTTTTAAGACAAAACAGTCGACAAAATAGTGACTGCTCCAAACATCAATTATTCTTAAATAATCGAGAAACATATCTTAAAAACTTCATCAATTTGGTATACAACATGAATCATAATCACCTTATAACAAATACAACATCAAATCGTAGCCAGTTTTCCAAGTAATAAAACGACACAGTTTAAAGAGCCAACTCTTCACCTCAGAGCTTAACGACCTCCGGGATATGAACTGGATACCTATCAATACAATCAGCCCAAGGCCCATCAACTGGAGTCTTAACAGTCCGATTCGCGGCCCAAACCGCACTGTTACACTTAAACCCACTCCCAAACGCGATTTGCCAAACTCTGTTCCCTTTCTTCATCCTCCCCTTTGACTCAATATAACTCATCTCATACCAAAGCGAAGACGACGACGTATTACCAAATCTATGCAACGTCATTCTAGAAGCTTCCACATGCTCTGCCGAGAGCTGCAGATTCTTCTGCAACTCATCGATCACCGCCCGCCCTCCGGCGTGGATACAGAAGTGATCGAAAGCTTGTTTGAAGTCCGGAATGTACGCTTTTCGTTTCCCTTTGAAGATTTTCCGACCTATTAGAGTTGCGAGGAAGAGAAGCTGCTCCGACGCCGGAAGGACTAACGGACCGATTGTGGTGATGTTTGACTTAAGAGCTTCGCCTGCGATGCGCATGAGGTTTTTGTCGAGATTGATTCCGACGTGGCCATCTGGATCTTCCTGTTCAAAAACGCAACGGAAGGCTTTGTCATCGGCGCCTTTGTGTGTACGGACGACGTGGAGGAGTCGGTATTTAGCAGATCGGGAAGCGGAACGGCGATTGGTGAGGAGGATGGCGGCGCCACCCATACGGAAGAGGCAGTTAGGTAAGAGCATAGCACGTTCGTTTCCTTTGTAGTAATTTGGAGTGATTATTTCGGTTGAAACGACTACCGCATTTGAGTTTGGGTAGGTTTGGAGAAGGTCACGTGCGAGATCGATTGAGATTACGCCGGCGCTACATCCCATTCCGGAGATTGTAGCTTTTGATGTTGCTACGGAGTTTGTATTTGTTGATTACCATAGCTGAGAGAGATGGTGTTGGTGAGAATAAGCTGCAGTTTACTATCAAGATGTCTATGTCTTTCGGCTTTAATCCGTTTTTTCAAATAGGGAATCGATTGCGGTGAAAATGACTAGTTCTGCTTCGGCTCGTGCTGCTTCCATGGTGGGATTTGGTGGGATGTAATGGATAGCTGGAGGTAAGCATGTTTCCTCGCCAGGCCAGAGCGTTCGAGAATCCTCATTTGGAACTCGACACTCTTGGGGTGATCAGTTAGGATGAGTCTCGAGTGCTCCATGAATGTTGAGAAAGGGACTCTGCAGGTGACAGGGGGTTTGTAGCAAGCGTAGTCTACCAGGTAAATAGTTCGAGGTTTGGACATGAGATAGATTGTTGCAATGAGAACGACCAAGAAAGATGTGCATAAAACCTGTACTGTGTCGAATTGGAGTGAGTTCCAGATTTTGAAAAGTTCTTCTACCCCAGTGCGATGCAATTGGAATCCGATGGCAAAGAGTAGTGGTACTAGAACAATGGTGAGGAAGTTATTCACAAAGTACTGGTAGCCACGCTTGACGTATTTGTGCTTGATGGAGGAGCTGGAGCTTGTCGGCGAAGAGGTACTTGCCATTGCTGCTCTCTCCTTTTTTGTTTCTGTGTGTTTATGCTGTCTTTTTTCTACATATAAGATAATTATCAAATGCCTGAACAAGGCTTTTGTTGAAATGAGGAAAGTGAGGTGGCTTTAAAGAGCAGATGGGGTGGTAAATGAATGAGAGGCAGATGAGATGAGTTAATGAAACTTCACCGTCACTCAACGCTCGCTCACACTCATTAATTGAGTTTTTTTGTTTTTCAATAATCTAGAGTAGCAAAAATAAACATTACCACCTTCTGCATTGCTTTTATTTCTTAACTTGACCTTATGAAATTGAATGATTTAATTAGATCCTTAGTATTTGGTAGCTCACATGCTGGAAAAAGTAATGTATGTGTTTTAAATGTTAAGCAATGTTATAACAATCCGCAGTTTGGTTGGAATTATAGAAGAAATTTTAGTTTTACAAGTTTTCAACTTCATGAAGATTCTGTTCTTTGTTTTCAAGCCATTGCGTAAAAAGTTGCCTGTTTGGGGATTGGGTGTAGATACCATAGTATTCAACGATGGACAGATAAGTATAGTTACTGTTATTTTGAAGGGTGTAGCAGACCATAGTATTCATCTCTGCTGTCGACCATACTCGTTTATTTCTTGAGACAGTAATGATATAACCAATAACCTTCCGATGGATATGCAATATCTCTTCCCTAGACAGCTCTGATTAAACTGCATTGAATGTGCTTCCCTATTTTGAGCAACCTAGTTTTTACTTGATATATAGAACTGTAGAATTCACTGGCATATACAAAGCAAATTTCTACCTCGACCCATTTTTTATCAACCATCGATTGAATAAGTTATTAATAGAAACTGATGTTAATTAATAATTTGAATACAGGCTTTGTCACCCAAGAGGTATTCTTTTTCAGTTCTCCCAAGGGAGCTCTAAAGTACTATTTTTAACTACTGTGTGCTATGCACTTGTTTCATCTTAACAATGGACAACCTGTCTTCAGCACAAAATGTCCCTGAATCTTGTTTATAAATGCCTTTTCCTTACATTTTGGTTGACTGTTGAGTGTTGGTTCTGAATAGGTGTCCAAACAGTTGGGTGATATAAGTACAATGCAGCTGATTATCATTTCATAATGCCATGGATCGTTTAATAACATATTAACTAGTACATTGAAAATTGATTTGATAGCATACTTAATAATGTGCAGGTTAAATTAAGTTTCATCAAATGAGGAACTCTCTTTGAGAAGACTATTATCAAGCTGAGCATATGGCCAATTACCAGGCACCAAATTTGAAGGTATGTTAAAGAAATCTTCTTCTTTGAGGACATGTCTGAAAACTTCTTTATTAATTTACATTTTGGCAGAGTTGCCAGATTTGTGATTTACTGAAATGCATTTATTTTCAACTAGTAAGGTACCGCGTGAAGTAGATTCATTACTATCGCAGATAACTCCCCACCCATGCCTTTTATCCTTTTAGCTTCTCATGAACAGTGTGCTTTATTGGTCAAAAAGAAATTTATTTAAATCTAATTATTAAGTTATGACTGGTTTTGAAGTTGCATTCCCGTTATGGAGGCAAAGGCAATGCACACATGTTTAACCAAAAAGTGGTTAACTTATTAGAACCTCACTCATTTTTTATATTGCCATCAGCATCAGTTGCCTTGTTTATGTGAGCAAATATTCTCCAATGAGCTTTGAAAATCCCAATGCCCTTTGAGTGTGCAGGTGCTGGGAAATTCCTTTCAACTGTGGTTACCTTTTCACCGTTCCTGGACTGTCATAAGACAGAGTTAGTACTAATCTAGCTAGTTTAGGAGGCAAAGTAGGTTGGGCATGACTACTGCACTGCTTAGTGACAATGGTCCACAAATTTAGTGGAACTTATTATTCAAAAGAAGTTGGATCCGCCAGCTACCATCCAAGTTGATAGGATATATGGCTTAACACCATTATCATGAATGATGCTGATAGGCTTATTCTTTTCTGGCAGTACACCGACTGAAGTAAATGCCTATGGTTGGAGAGGTTGCAGATACGGCTCTTATTTTCTTGACCTTGAAATTGAACCTCCCATAGTATCCATGATAAGCAACAGCAAGAGAGTTTTCTGGCATACATTTCTCCAGATTACCTTCAAAGAAGACAATAGGTTAAATATATACAATTTTATTCCTGCCAAACAAACATTATGAAGTTACTTGTTTCTTGACCGATTGGTTATGATAAACAACAAATCAGATTTGATTAAGAGTAGGTGGCCAGGAAACAACTTCACTTCAACGGGGATTGTTTAGGTTTCAAGTAGCATCTCCTAAGTCAGCAGCTTCCTCTCCGAATTTCAAACAGGTAAGCAATTATTTGAGTGCCTGTGCTGGCTTGAATCAACAAGCATAAGTTGAATATTTGGTATACACGTCTGTATGTGACATCAATGTAGTACTTATTCTTTATACAGTTGTTTGGATGAATGCGATAAGAGTCTAGACGATCAATGAAGAGCTAGCATTAATATAACTAAAGAGAACACGAGTGAAGCGAACCCCATGCAATTAAATTTCAAATGTCGTGCGGGATATGGCATCGATAAATACAATTAATGATTGCCATCACAGGTAGCTGATAGTATCAATTGTATCCGCGGGGCGTGTGTCGGCCGTTACTGTATAAGCCCCAGGATAGCAGGCCCAGAGATGCAGCCAGGTAGGACGACCTCGTTCTGGCCCATTTTTTACGGTCCACTGTTTACGGCCCATTACACATTATGGCTCGATTAGACATTTGTACCTTTACTCTTATGACGGGCAAGTAGGAAGAAGATATTTAAGATATGCATGTTGTCCTGAGTAATCATGGAACCATTTTTAGGCCGTCCCCATTTTGTCTTGTCTCACTATCTGCCTTCATATTTATATAATGCTAGCTAACATTGAGTGGACGATTTTAAATATCATGCAAGGGTAGCATTTCTATAGAGATATTGGACCCTCAATAATAACATGACATGTAGGGCTGTGGGTTTTTGGAGTCCCACTGGTCAGTATTATGTTCACAATCTTAATGGCCCTTATCCCTCAATCACTTGGATTGTGAGGATCATATCTCCCATACTGTATAAGTTGCTACGTACTGCTAATCTAAATCATTACCGTATAGATTTGTATTGTAATGATAGTTTTCAAATTTATAATGATTGGTTTATAATACATTCATCAAAGGTGGCAACTGACTCATGCAATAGATAAAACATGTCAATTACAATAGCAAAATATTACTCCTCCGTCTCATAATGTTCAGGGAGGGATCTACTAGCCCAAGTAAAATTTAACATTTTAATTTTTTTTCTCAATTTTATTCTTTAAATAAATATATATATATAGAATAATTTTTCAGAAAAAATTGAAAATAGCCCAATTTTATTTTCGGAAAATAAAAATAGCCCTACTAGTTTTTGAATTCTAGATCCATCTATTTTGGGTGTCCTTTCAAATTTGTTCATTTTCTTTTATTCTTCACCATACTTTTTAATTTTTTACTCACATACTTATTAATTATTTAATCCCAATCACATATTTTTACTTTCATTTTATTTTAATTATCGTATATTTTTTATTTTTGGACAAACAAAATAGAACGGAGAGAGTAGTACTACTGCCTCCGTCCCAGTTTGAGTGATCCATTTGAGAACTTTCACGGTTTTTAAGAAAATTGAAAAATGTGAGATAAAAAGTAAGAAAGAGAATGAGTGGGATAAAAAGTATGAAAGAGAGTGTAAATGTATAGGTAAAAAAATTTCTATTTTAGGGAATGGGAAGATCATTTTGGGACATCCAAAAAGGAAATGGGACACTCATAATGGGACGGAGGGAGTACATCTTAATGATGTTCTGAACATTAAACGTGTAATTACTGTTGAATAATAAAGAATGTCAGCTGTCAAGTTGTCCCACATCGAGTAATTGACTGGTAATTGCAAAGTATATATTGAGTCATTAACCATGACCTACGAGACCCTCAATTTTGGGTGAGACCCTGAGACCCCAATCATGGCCGTTGATTGGGTTTGCTTTTAGAGTCCAGATTGTGCCACTTGGAGGTGAGAGAACAAAAGCATCAATTTCTCTCACCTCCGATTTTTGAATTTCTCTAACCTCCACGTGGCACAATCTGGACCTCAAAAGCAAATCCAATCAACGGTCATGATTGGGGTTTCAGAGTCTCATCCAATAGTAAGATGGATATTTCTGCAACGCATGATTCAGATCTGAGAGACAGGCAACCACGTGATTCGACATAATATCTACACTCAGGCTTTTAACGTTGAAACGACATCTATAACTTACCGACATCTTCACTTGCACCACGTGTCCCCACCAAACCTTAATCGAATCTCGACTTATCTCAGCTCTGGTTGCCAACTCTCTTTTTCAAAATTCAAAAAACCATTAGGGATTGAGTGGGGAATGGATCTATTGAAACAACGTGAACTGTACGTTGGATTACATCGAATTTGGGATGGCTAAGATATTTATTTGATTAATTAATTTGAGAGTATTTCGTTTCTAAAAGATACTCCCTCCGTCCCATTTTGAGTGTCCCATTTGAGAACTTTCACGGTTTTTAAGAAAATTGAAAAACGTGAGATAAAAAGTAAGAAAGAGAATGAGTGGGATAAAAAGTATGAAAGAGAGTGTAAATGTAGAGGTAAAAAAGTTTCTATTTTAGGAAATGGGAAGATCATTTTGGGACATCCAAAAAGGAAATGGGACACTCATAATGGGACGGAGAGAGTAATAAATTATCATATTATGCATGACTTTTCGAATTGAATATTAGCCCAAGTCCACATCAATTTATTTCATAGGTTGAAAATTAGTTGTATTGTGGTTCCATTTTTGAATTTTTCAATTGGCATAAATATAATTGGCCGCTATACTTGAAAGCGGCATGGTACACTCATTCTGTCTTCTTTGTTTCTCGAAACACATAAATTTATTGGACCACACCACGCTGTTTTCAGTCTTTTTAGGTTTAGGTTTAGATTTATATTTAGGGTTTGCTAGAAAGAGTCTGCATGGAGGCCAGCCAAAATAATATCGTATGTGATTTGTCACAAATACATTTAAACAATTTCGAGATAAAAAGAAAAACACTCCGTTGATTTGTTAAGCTAAGTTATGGCATATGACTTTTATGGTACGTTGAAAAGTATAATGGGATACAGTCAAACTAATTTATACAATATGTAACGTTTACTAATTCAAATAGACCGGCCTTTAATACTCCCTCTGTCCCATAATGTTTGTCCACTTACCATTTTGGGTGTACCCTTAAGTTTGTCCACTTTACTTTATTCTCAACCACACATTCTACTTTTTACTCATTTACTTATTAATCATTTATTCTCAACCATACATTTTATACCTTCTTTCTATCTTAATTACCGTGCATTTTGTGTTTTTGGACAAACAAAGCGGGACGGAGGGAGTAGAACGTTAAGAAAACTCAGCTGTTGGATTTTATCTAAAGTAGAAAATGCAACTTATTATATTGTCAATAATGTAGAAAATGCATGGTTGGTGAAATTTAACACAAATGTAGAAACTCTCTGTACCACCATTCCATTTTACTTATTTATTTAATCGTCTAGTGTCATACTCCTGTCACTATGCAAGTTATTTACTCCATTTTTCCTGCTCCATGTACACATTTTTTGCTCTATTTACTCTCATTTGTCTAATCCAATCTGTGCTAGCATCCCCATTTTTGAGTAATATCAAATTTATAGAAGTTGGGGATTGTAATTGCATTGATATGAATAGTTGAAATGGAAAATAAAACATGGTCATTGATGGAGTGACTACACATTTGAGTGGACCCTCTGGCAGCTAAGCCGGACTTCAAACCAATTCTTGAATTCCATTGAATCCGAAAAAGTACCTAAAATTGCAAAGTCATTTCCTTTCTCGTACACCATGAGTCACCATCTCAATAATTCACTTTCTTCATTTTCAACCCATCACTAAAAATAGATTACCAGACACAAAAAAATCAAAGTGCAATTAATTAATCAATTTTTAATTTAATTTAGAGACATGGAAGTGTAAGTATCTGAAGCCGTACTAGACACCTTCGTCTTGTCTCCTACGGCTATAAAATCAATATCCCGATTCCTTCTCTCTCACTCGTTCATCCATCAAAATCTAATCTTTTAAACATTTTCACACACCCTTTTGCGTCTTCTATCGATGGCAGCTGAAAACGGAGCTCAGAAACGCACTCGTGAAGAGAGCTCAATTGACTCGCCGGAGGAGAAAAAACTCCGGTTTGAGTATGATGAACTTTTGTTAGATGATATATTAGAAAACTTAGACGTGGATTCGGTTATTGAGAGCTTGGAGGAAGAAATTTCCGAACCCGTCGAGTCCGGGTCGGGTTTGGTGTCGCAACCGGAGTTCGGGTATTTGTTGGAGGCGTCAGATGATGAGTTGGGTCTGCCGCCTTCCACGGCGCGGAGTTAGTGGAGGGAACAAATGAAGTTTTGGTTTGTTGGAGAACTGGGGGTTTCCGGAAGAGACAGAGTTTGAGTTTGGAGCGGCGGAGTTTGGGTTTGTAGACGGCGGCGCCGAGTATCTTGCTTTGGATGGTTTGTTTGATTTCGGTTCGACCGAGTATTCGTGGCGGTCCGAGTCAATGTCGGCTAAGTAACATAATTGGCAGATTTGTAGTGGTTCGGAGTTTTATGTTTTCTAAAACCGGAATTTGTAAATCTTTTAATAGTAAATTTAAAATATATTGGTTCGTTTTTCTTGTATTTAATTTTTGTGTCTAAATCAACCACTCATTTATTTTATTTAATAATAATTTATTCTTATAACTTAGATTTATTCGTTTTTTCTTTTAACTGAAATAATCATAAATAATCAACTCCAAATATTAAAAAACGTCAATAATGTATCTCCAAATTACAGATTTGCCCTTAATTAATATGTATTTCATGTGTCATTATTTTCAGTACAAAAATTGTGAAACGTCTCTTTGGGTAGATAAGCGACACAAAAGCCCAAGCCCAATATAATAATTTTATTACTTTAATTTTGATAATATAATATTATTCGACTCGACCGCCAATAATAAGTCGTCAGCCGATTACGATCGTTAACGATTCGTCGGTTGGTTTGATCGGTTCACAATCCGTCTCGCCGGAATCGAATTCACCGGAGACGAAGATGAAAGTGTTCATCAAGACGGTAAAGATCGCCGGTTTAAGAATTGAATCGACTCGCGTGAACACAGTACGTACAATTCCTGATCAAACCAGCTAGGGTTTTTCTTATTTGATTTTTGCATTTCCTTTGCTTGAACATTTAAATCTTTAATTTTTAGTGTGAAATTGAAACTTATTTTGATGTTTTAAGGCTGCTGATTTGTAGAAAATGTTTGAGGCTTGCTGAAGGTTATAAATGATGATACAAGGCTGAAATGGGATATAGAGTCAATGTGTACTGAACTTTCGCATATACATTTCTTGTATTATACTGATTTTTGGAAAATTTTATATAGTGAGAGCTCAACAGGGAAAATTCCGATGCAACAAACATTAGTAACCCATCAAATAAGGTAAGAACTGTTGAATTTACGATACTATTTTGTTATCAGAGGTATGAATGGTAATGGACTACATATTATTTATCATCATATGCTTTTGAAAATTTATCAGTTGCAGTTCTATAGGTTTAATTCCTTCATTTCAATCTCCAGTTTCCAATAACGAAGAAGATCAGTCAGCTCTTATTCTTATTTCGACATTTCGTTTTATGTGTTGAAATCAAACAGGTTCGAAACTGGAACTGGAGTGACGTCATAGCAAGCTGCTATTAGCAACTTTGAGGGAAGAGTTTAACAAGTTGATATTTGTGGAGGAGCTTGGCCTCTTGGAAAGAGATATTGTTATTGGGTCTCCAGTTATTTAGGTAACCCTATTCAAACATTTTGAAACCATCCTACATGCCAGAGGTCTTAAAGTCAACTTTTCAGATTATGCAATGTTTTACAAGTTTCCTATTTTAAAACACACATTTTTCCTCAGGTGACAATGTGAGAAGTTTCTGCTACCGACAACATCAAACCCGGATTTCAAGTACCTTGAAAAATTAACCCATCTCATGGGAATCTTCCTCTATCATTTCTCAGTATGAAAAATCCTTGTAAAAACTCAAAACAGCCAAGACTCAGTCATTGGGACAAATTAGTCCCATGTGGGAAAACTCAGACACCAAGTGGACCCTGCCAACCGCGTACATGTCCGTGTTCGCTTCCTTGCTCCAAATCCCAATACTTCCTCACTAAGCCAAAAACCAACAGACACCAATATAAACCCAACTTTTCTACTTATTTGGATTTTAAGATTCTGAATCGCCCCAGTTCTCATTATTGGTTCCATCTGAGGTTTGATTAGTTTCTTGATTCATATCATGGGCAGAAAGATTGATGCTTTGTTGAAGAGATCAGATCTGAAAGCATCCAAATTCAAGCCACTGGTTAACCTGGCTTTGCATAGGCTTGCTGTGTTGAAGAACCAGCGACAGGTGCGGTGCAATATCGCAAAGTCGGATGTAGTTGAAATCCTCAAGTTGGGTCTTCACGACAGGGCTCTGCTGAGGGTGGAGCATGTCATCAAGGAGCAAAACATGTTGGTTGCGTTTCATATGATTGAAGGCTATTTGAATTTGGTGATCGAGAGGTTCCATGTCATCGAGCAAGACAGGTAAGTAGAACATTTAGTAAAATCTTATTTTTTAATTTCAGAACTGTGTAGGATTTGATGCTATTGAATTCTATCGCAGTTCTGACGAGTTTTATAATAGGTTTTGTCCGGATGAGTTGAAGGAAGCCATTTCAAGCTTGTTATATGCAGCTTCTAGGTGTGGGGAGTTTCCTGAGCTTCAAGAGATTAAAGCAGTTTTCACTTTGCATTATGGGAAGGAGTTTGCTGCTAAGGCTATCGAGTTGCGTAACAATTGTGGAGTTAGTGCCACGGTAAAGGACTTTTATTTACTATCTTTTCCGTTAGTAATTTTACTATTTTTGTTGTTGTTGGATCTGACGGTGTTTGAATTATATGTTCAGTTGATACAGAAGTTGTCGACGAGGATGCCTAGTTTGGAGAGCAGGAAAAGTATCCTGGAACAAATTGCTAATGAAAATGGTGTCACTTTACAGCTTGGAGAATCTTCCGTCGAGACAAGACCAGCAACTCCTCTTGCGGCAAGTCCCAAGGCCGAGGATGATAGCATGGACAAGGAAAGATTTTTTGAGCCAGGCTATGGTAAGAGGTATGAAAATGCGGCTGATGCAGCACAGGCAGCATTTGAGTCTGCAGCTCATGCTGCTCAGGCAGCTAGAGCAGCAGTGGAGCTCTCTAGAGGAGACTATTTAAATGGCTCAGGCAGTCCTTTTCCATTAAGAAGAAAGACACCTGATCAACTTGAAAATGGAAGACTTGTAACCCAAGCAGAGACTGAAGAAATATCAGGTATTGGAGTTAACACTCCAGAAACAGAAGAAGCGCAGGCGGATCTGAAGAAATCCATATCAACTTCCAGCATCTCAACTGACAATATGGATTTAGATGAAGATGATGCGAGCCAGACTGATAAAGTGGACCATAACAATACACTGAATGATAATCTTGTGGATAATACACTTGAGGAATCTGATGATCAAGCTCAAGGGTATGAAGTTGAGCATAGCAATGCAATGAACAATCCCCGTATGGACATTGTTATACATGATGCAGCTGTTGAACAAGCTGAAGGTTATAAAGTTAAGCAAAGCACTGTAATGAACGATCCTCATATGGACATCACTATTAATGATGCAGCTGATGATCAAGCCAAAACTGTAAACTCTCAAGGCTTGTCAATGCCAGATGATCCTCCAGTGAACCAGGCTCATGAGGAATCTTGGGTTAGAAGAAAGTGGAACTCGAAGATTGAGAAGATCAAGAGGCCATTTTCCCACAGGTCCAGAGGTGTAGCTACACATTGAGGCTTCACCAAAAACATGAATTTATCAGACATTCGCATTCTTACATTTTCACAAGTTTTGTATTTTGATCGAGTTGCAATGTGCATTATATTTTGAAATAAGTAAGAAATGACGCATCAAGTCTTTTCAAGGAAAATATGGATCATCCATTTTTTTCTCTATACAGTTTTGCTCATCTTACACATGAATAGAAAACTCAAGTGAATCTAAGATTTCTCTGCAATGTCCTGCCGTTCCAAACAAATTCGAATAAGCAATTCAATAAGATCATGAGTCATGTATTATTCCATGCTTATTAGCTAACTAGAGAAAACTAACATTATCGTGACGGCCTTAATCATGCTTTGTACCTCTAATCATGCTCATCTGAATAAATCAAACAAGTTACTGGATACAGCAGATTACCTAAGAACATTCAACTTCCAGTCGAGTTCCAACTCAGTGTCCATATCTCTTAAAAACCCTTTCACCCACCTCAAAAGCCTAAGACGAAAGCGTCTAAAACACACGTGAACTTCCGGAGCCAAAAGCGAGACTTAATCCACATTTACATAATGAAAGTCACCCCAACCTCAAGAACATTTCTTCGATCAAAATTGTCTGGCTGAAACTGAAACTAAAACAAGATGAATTCGACTATACTCTAAAGATACCTTTTCTAGTAGGGCCGTTGCACTTTTTTAACAACCTTTCAAAAACCTCATCCTTTCTTCTTGTCTTGCTGCATTTTCTAACATCCCTTCGACACAACCAACCCTTTCCCTTGTCCCAAGAGTTGTTATATTCCCTCAGTCGACCTCCAATTTACCTGGTTAACAATCCGACATTGTCCTTTTATCAATTATTCCAGCTTCTTTAATACTAAAAATACATAACTTAATTGCAATAATCCAAAAAAACTAACTACCAGCATAACAGATCATCAAAACTGATCTACCAAATTCTGACAGTAATCATATAAAGATCAAATCTTTTAAAACACCCTATTGTCTAAATTTGCCAGAATTAGGATGATATCATACTTTTAGTTGACTCAACACCAGCATCAACTTTTTAAAGCACGACATTGGACACCCAAACTACCAACCGGATGATTTAGCAACGACCAGATCGTTTAAAAGCTTCCACTTTCCATCAAAAGACAAGATTTTGCATTTGGGTTTTCGATTTCAGCAACAATGGGTGAGCGTGTGGGTGTTCTCCCGCCGAGTTATATGGACGGGAGTAAAGAGAGGTTGTTGGAGAACCGAAGCTATGCGACGGATGAGAGAGCAGAACGAGTCAAGTGCTTGTGCTTCCGTTGGGTTTCTGATTGGATTGTGAATCGATGGAAATTGGTTAGCGATGTGTTTGTTGATTTGTACGAAATGGGTCGTGCGGATCCGAGGAAGTTTGTATTTGCTTTGAAGATGGGGTTTGCTTTAGCCCTAATTTCCTTGGTTATTTTTTTTAAGGATTTTGCTACGTTTAGTCAGTATTCGATTTGGGCGGTGTTGACTGTGATTGTCGTGTTTGAGTACAACGTAGGTAAATTTCAAACATTCATGTTTCAAATTTGTCATATTGATTTTGTTTCAGACTCAGAATGTTAGTAATAAGATGATCTATGTCTGTGGTGATTGATTTACAGGTGCAACCCTGAGTAAAGGGTTTAATCGTGCGCTTGGGACGTTGTCCGCCGGTGGACTTGCACTAGGCATTGCTGAGCTTTCGGTGGGTCAGTATCAGGAAGTTGTTACCGTGATCAGTATATTCTTTATAGGTTTGAGTTCGAGCTTTTCATCTCTTGAGTTTGGAAATCCATTGCATGTTTTGTTACATAAGGATTTTTCTTTTGTAGGATTTTCGGCCAGTTATCTTAAACTGCATCCAAAAATGAAGCCATATGAATATGGGTTTAGAGTATTCTTGCTAACTTATAGCCTTGTCTTGATATCTGGAAAAAAGTCTTCAACTACATTTTTCACCACTGCTTTCTACCGGTTGATGCTAATTGCTATGGGGGCTTTTGTTTGCTTGATTGTTAATATATTCGTTTACCCGATATGGGCTGGTGAGGATTTGCATAAGATAGTCGTGAAGAATTTCAGGGGAGTTGCCAAGTCCTTAGAAGGTTAGTGACTAATTTCCAGTTTGTTCCGTCCATGAGTTTTGTGAAAGATGAATTTTGGTTTTGAAGTGTAAATTGTTTTGTAGGTTGTGTAAATGGATACCTTCAATGTGTTGAATATGATAGAATTCCTTCGAATATTCTGACTTACCAACCGATGGATGATGCATTGTACAGCGGCTATAGAGCTGCTGTCCAGTCTTCAAGCGTTGAAGACTCTCTTGTTGATTTTGCGATATGGGAACCACCACATGGTCCTTATAGAACATTTAATTATCCTTGGAAAAATTATGTGAAGGTGGCTGGTGCGTTGAGGCATTGTGCGTTCATGGTCATGGCTATGCACGGCTGCATTCTCTCAGAAATTCAGGTGAGCAGGGAAGCCTTTTGTTCCGATTTTCCGCTGAGTGCTATTATTTCTACTAGTTTTTTCAGTAAAATGCTACAAGTTTTGCTCAGGTTTGATTTTTGAATGATTAGGCTCCTGAAGAAAAGAGACAGGTTTAAGAAACGAGCTACGGAATGTTGGAGCAGAAGGTGCACGTGTGTTGCGCAAGCTTGGGGATAAACTGGAAAAAATGGAGAAAATAGGAGCTGTGGACATGCTTCTGGAAGTTCACGATTTAGCAGAATCCCTGCAAATGAAAATAGACGAGAAATCATACATTCTAGTGAAAACTGATCGTTGGGATTGTTCGAGAAGGCCTAAGCCCGTCGAAGAGTCAGAACAATACAAGAACTAAAAGAATGGACAACAAAGACAACATTTTTACATCTCTTAGTGAGGCAGTTTCAGAATCAGGAGAAAGTCCTCACCATGGAGGACTAGATTCTCATCAAAGCATGTTTAAGTCTGGCACTGGATCACATCTTCCATACTGGCCTTCATCGGAAAGCATGCTCAAGAAAAGCACAATGCAATGGCCTTCGCACCTGTCAATTCACGCTGATCTTGGAATAGGTGATTTTGTAATCAATGAGCGTGAATCCAAAACATATGAAAGTGCCAGCTCCTTGTCACTCGCTACATTTGCGTCCCTTTTGATTGAGTTTGTGGCAAGACTTCAGTATCTTGTAGATTCATATCAAGAACTCTGCGTCTTGGCCAACTTCAAAGAACCTCCAGTGGAGCCTCCACCGGAATATAAAGTCTAACTAAGACTTTGATCATTCTGAGACTTGCTTGGTCTGTTCTGCTGAAGACATACTCGCCTATTGATTTTCATGAAACCTGCCCAAGACATTTCAGAGCATATGCTGTTGAGATGGTTAATGGTTTTACTGAAGTGAAGGTTTTGTACTTAGGACAATGTTCAACTTTGTGTCTTGGACAACTGTTCTGGTGTATATTTATGTGCCATATAGATTGAAAAAATATACAAAATGGAATGAAAATAAATGAATTTGACTACAATATGAATGGAATTGTGCAGCATGCAAAGATGTCATTATTGTGCATTAGCAATCAGATGTCACACATGGATTTGAATAGGGGTTGACAAATGGCCCTAGGGTCCAGAAAAGCCCGGATTGGCCCGACAGCCCGATGGGCCCAAGCCCGACTACCAGCCCTATGCGACCCGAGCCCGACTACTTTAGGGTAGGACTAGGGCCTTAATTTTAAAGCCCGACCCTAAGATAGGCCCGGCCCGAACTTAACCCGACCAATGCTCATTTTTTCTCAATAAAATGTTTAATATCACGAGCTCAATAAGAGCTCAATTCCTCAAGCCTAGTTCAAGCCCAAGAAACATTTTCATCTCAGCCAATTGGCCAAAAGATGAATGAGTTTTTAGGTGGAAGGGTTCGACTTTTATATACCATTCTCTACTCATTCTTCTTGGAAGTTAGCGATGTGGGATACCATATCCTTGGAAGCACAATGGGATGGAAGACATTGAGATATCAATGTCTGGTGGGCTTAGTTTGGTGAGGCATGCATTGAAGGTGGGCCGGTGGGGTTGTATGTAAAATGTCTGGTGGGCTCCTCAATATGAATGTGGCTAGGGTTGAAACACCTAAACAATTCTAGCTGACAAGTGTGAACTTGGGTCCGAAGCAAGTGCAAGCAGTAAAAGAGGATGATGTACCATTCAATCCCACATCGCTAATTGCTACAAGGAGTCACTAGAGAATGTAAATAAATAGCCAACTCAATCGCTTACAAAACTCAGATCTCTTTTGGCCATTTGGCTGAGATCTAGAGTAGCCCATTGGGCATAACTCGAGCTCTTATCAAGCCCTAATCGAGCCTTAATTGAGCTCAAATTGAGCTTGAATATTATGATTTTTTATTGTCTCTTAGAACATGGCTGGCCCGACTCGGCCCTTATTAATAGGGCTATTATAGGCCTTAGGGCTTGAACTTATAAGCCCGAGCCCGACCCGGCCCGACCCGTAAGGTATACATAGGGCTGTCTATTTTATCAATAAGCCCGGCCCGATCCGACCCGATATAGGGCCGGGTTGGCCCGACCCGGCCCATTGTCAAGGCCTAGATATTTTTTTTTTTTTTTTTTCGATATCAAGAAAGAGGCTAGTAGAGCCTTTACAGAAACACAGATACACAGACACCCAGGACAGATAATTACATGGAAAGGTAACATAGAAGTGTTGTATCCACCCTAGAGTCTTGAATCAATATAGCTCGTCTGACTAATTGTTGATCGGTTCACAGCAGCCGTGATTAATGGAATTGCAAGCAAGTTATCCCACCTCCATTTTTCGCTCCTCGCATAATTTGCCAAGAAGTCTGCAGCATGGTTAAACTCTCTAAAAACATGATGAATCGACCATCTTGGATTGGAAACAATAATCCTCAAGCACTGATCCATGATTTCCGTATTGTCATATATAGAGGAGTACCCCTTGTAAATGGCCCATATCGCTTCAGAACTATCAGAGACTATAGATACCTCCTCCAAGTGAAGATCCTCTGCAAGCTTTAATCCGCATAGGATGCTTCTCAGTTCGCACTCAAGCGCTGATGAGCAATTGGTTTTGAAACCTGCGGACGTTCCAATACAGATATCGTCACGAGTGGCCAAAGCAGCAAAGCCTCCACACTCTTCCTGATGAGCCCAAGAGCCATCACACCAAACTACAGTCTTGTACATAAGATTCCCAGCGCTTTCTTGAGCATCGTTTACACCTATGAGCTTTTTTCTATTAAATTGGACCAACATGCCTTTGATTCTCAGAACGCATTCTTCCACCGACCAACCCTTCTTACCATGAGCAATGAGATTTCTGTTTCTCCAAATCATCCAAGCTGCAACCACCACCGTAGACTGATCATGAGTGCTATCCTCAATGAAAAAGTGCCATAGCCACCCTCCTGCCGATCCTTCTAAATTTTGGTGCCATCTGATGTTAAGGCTATTCCATATGCCAATACTCCACCAACACTTAAAAAATAAGTGTGAAATTGTTTCCTCATTATAACCACAAATGCTGCATTCCACACTGACTTGACAGCCTCTTCTTCGTAGCTTTGGGAAAACTGGTAGACCACCATAGTATAGTCTCCACGCAAAAATTTTGGCACTTTCTGGAATTTTCAATCTCCATAATTTGCTCCAAAACTTTGAGTATAAATCTGTATTAGATGATTCCCCTGCTAAATTTGTCAGTGTATTCCTGTAATGGTAAGCAAATTCATATCCATTTTTAACAGAATATACACCATCAGATGAGTATTTCCATTTATATCTCAAATGTTCATCTCCCTCCCTCAGACCTGCCACAAACATTCTTTTGATACTACACAACCCTTTCCAGACAAAAGAATCATTCTGTCTAGCATTTATCTCGAACAAATTCCCCTCTCTGAAGTATCTTTGCTTGTATAATCTACTGATGAACAACTCAGGGTGGTTTAAGATTCTCCAAAGTTGTTTCATAAGCATTGCATAATTCAAGCTTTCAAAACATCGAAAATCCATACCTCCATGTAATTTGCTCTTATGCAGGATGTCCTTTCGAACCCAATGGATACCACTATTTTTGCTATTGTTTGACCACCAATAATTAATTCCTATTGAAGACAGCCTGTTGGAAAGAGTCTTTGGTAGCTTGAAACAGCTCATTGCATATTGAGGTATGGCTTGCAAGCAGGCTTTTATCAAAGCTTCCTTTCCTGGTGCTGAGAGTAATAAAGCTTTCCAGTTTTGAATTTTGCTCTGTATTCTGTCCTCAATAAATCTAAATACTTCAACTCTGTTCTGTCCCATGATCATTGGAAGGCCTAAATATTTAGAGTGCTTTGAAACAATTTTCATATCAAGGAGGTCACCACAAAGCTTTAACATCACCTCATCCAAATTGTTACTGCCACTAACCTCAGACTTTCCATAATTGATCTTCTGACCTGCAATCAACTCGTAGCTTGATAGAATTCTCTTTAACTCAAGTACGCATTTCAATTCAGCTTTGATGAAAAAAAGACAGTCATCAGCGAAAAATAAATGATTAATGCTTGATATGTTTCTTGCCATTTGCACCCCTTCAAGGGTCTTGTTCTCGCTGCATCTCAACATATTATTCGATAGCCATTCTTGGCATATTAAGAATAAGAGAGGGGATAATGGGTCTCCTTGCCGAATACACAAAAAGTAGAAACTAAAGAATGTCTCGAGATCACTGTCCATTAGTATCACTCACGAGTCCACCCCACTTGGGTAAAAGTGCACCAAATCACCAGTGCATGTCCCTTTTCTAAGCAACATTTGACCATTAAAAATACAAAGCTATTGATTGTCGCAGTCCCCATAAAGCTAAACTCAATCACAACCCATCATTTTCGATATAATCAACGTTACAACAATTAAACAGAAACCCACTTTCCAATCCATCTTTTTAACTCACAGATCTAAGCATGTTGCATTTACTTGCAAGATGTTAACAGATCATATTTATAATTCATAGATTCGATATTAAGTAAGTCTGCCCTAATATTGACCACAATGTCAGAATCAGGGGCAAAACCGTCATTTTGATCAACACTGATTTGGCGAGAATCCAATGACTCCGTTGACAAAGTCAAATCCAACTCTCATCCCCTGCTGCTGCACATTTCCCAATATCGATAACGCCGTTGCAGTCGGCGCAAATGCAAAGCAAAACGTTCCATTTGTATCAACCGGAATCAAATAATTCTTGGCCGGCAAAGGAAGCGCCTTTCCCTCCGGAAAATGAAGCGTCACAGTCGGAACATCCACACTCGTCTTAGTCGAAAAATCATAACACGTGTCAAACAATGCTACTGCCTCCGCCGTCGGCAACCCTTTAGTCCCTTCCACAAAAGCGTCTCGTAGCGAATTGTACACATCAGTCTGCAGCCTCGTGATCGCTGTGCCGGAGTCAACTATAACACCGCCGTCGCCGGTGACTTTGTCTACTGAAAACAGAGACTCCGGAATCGGAAGCATCTGACCCCAACGCTCAGCCCACTCATCCCCACGTACAGAAAAGTATCAATCTGATGGTTTCGTAGCAGCGGCGCCGTCACGGAGTTTGTCGGAAAAGTTGAGTCAAACTCGAGAGTTGACGCATGGTCGGTGTCTCGGTCAACGAGACAATACGAAAAGGATGTCGCATTAGTCTGCGAAACAAACGACAGCGTTCCACCACCAAGCCCTAACAAACCCGCAGCCGCTACGAACAGTCCATTATTACTATGCCCGCATCCAATCGCGACGTTAGCTACGTTGTTAGAGTTCGAAAACGTCACCGTTTCGGTAACGAAATCGCCAACTGTGTATGACCCGTCGCCGTATGATACTTCGTAAAGACACGTGTCGTTACGACATTCGGAGACGTCTAGGGACTTACACTGGGCCGCGTCGCAGGTGAGTGGGGAGAACGAAGTTGAAGCTGATGGCTCGAAGATTGGATCGGCTTGTTGGTAGCAGTCGGCGCAGGGTGCGCATTGTACCCAAGTGACGTCACTGCCCGTGTCTAATACCATGTAGACTTGTTTCGGCGGTGAGCCGATGCCGACTCGGGAGAAGTACTCGCCGCTGCCTAAGCTCGTGCCGGAGATGATCGGGCCTTGAATCGCGGCTTCTGGTTTGAAAACGTCGCCGTTAACTTGTGGCTTCAGATCTGATAGAGAGACTTTGTTGAGAGCGAGCTGGAGCCGAGCTGAGAGGGAATCGGCTCGAGCCGAGTCGCGTTGGAGCCGGGAGAGGACTAGTGAGTTGTAGTCAGTGTGAGAGGGTTTGAAGATTGAGGTTCGGGAGTGGAGTTGGAGAGTGAGTGGAGTGGATGAATCTCGATGACCCATTTGAGTAAACTCGGTTACTGAAAGTGGGTTGAGTGAAAAAACGTTTCTTGCTGAGTGGATCGATGAAGCTACGTCGAGGTGGTGGTGGTGAGGGTGGAGATGGTTCTGGCTGGAATGAGTGGGGGAATGCAGAGGAGGAAGAGGAGCGTGATTGTCGGATGGGCCATTGGTTTGAATGGATGGAGAGTTGTGAGATTGAGACTAATTGGTTGAGTTTGGATTTGATTTGTGTGGAGTTTATAAAGGGTGGAAATTGGAAGTTGTGGAGAGTGATAGATTCACATTGAGATTGTGTGAATGGAAGAAAATGATTAGAGGAGCTTTGAGTGAGTAAAAAGAAGAGTCCTGTCACATGTTTTTGTTTTCTGGGCTGCAAAGGGTGTGTATGTTTGTCTTTCTATATTTGTTTTTGGTCCAGGCAACTTTGGGCTTTATCGATTGTTTTTGTCCCTTGCGCCAGCTATTTATTTCTATACGGTGGAGTTTTTGGTCCATCAGAATTCAGTCTGAAATCTCCCACTTGATAAAGCTCTCAATCTTCCTGGGCAACAACCTTAACTGAAAAACTCACCTTGTCATTTATCTTCACAATTCTTAACAGACATGGGGAAAATGATGAACATTAACAACCGATTTCATCACGTACACAACATCCCAGATATTTACACTGTTGTAGTACCATGCAATACTACAAGATAGGAATGTGCCTCTCATGTAGTATTTAAATGCGCCGTTTTACAGCAGCAGGCGCCACTTTCTGGCGGGAAGAAGTTACAGTGTGGGATGACCATGATGAAGGTTTGAATCCACCAGTGAGCATGTTGGACACTGAAGCTGCATGGATCTTCCTTCTCTTGGATTCAAGTTCGGTGTTTTTAACATTCTTTAAGGCATACGATCCTGTTGCTCCATCAAAGATTGACCCTGATTTAATCATGTCTCGCTTGTTTTTTGTGTTTTTATCGAATTTGGAAGGGAATTTTACACGCGTGCAGCTATTGCTGCATCTTCACTGGATTTGGGAAGTAGACGGATGCCAAGTCCCATTTTCCTCGAGAATGCTTCCTCTTCTGCCACTCTATTCTTTTGACTCTGCGTAGGATATGCATACATAAGTGAGTGAAGCGAAGTGAACAGAAAGTAGCAGCATAATGTTAAAATAAAGAATAAATGAACACTAATTTGCATACCCTAAGTTGTGCACGAAGGTTCTTGTTAAGGGAATAGTCATCTGAATGTCTAGCATCTGATACTCTCTGAAGACGAACAAGAACTGGCTCTGCCTCTTTCTTTTTCTTGAGATCGCCCTCCTGATGTTCAAGGCGATAGAATGGATCTGCCAGCTTCCCTTTCACTGAAACAGAAATAAAGTTATAGCATTATTGTAATACACAAAAATTAACTTGGTTGTAGTATTTGAAGCATGCACCATTCCGACAGAAATAAACACAATAGAAGACATCTTCTTGACATATTAACCAACAGTCCAACGCCCTCAAGCAAATTACTAAAATAATTACAAACCTTCTTCAGCAGGAAGTTCAAGAGTTTCTGCATCTTCTACATCAAAATCCACAGTCTTCTTCTGTGCACCACTTATGATGACATACTCGCAGTTTTTTGGATCAGTCTGAATAACAATCTCTTGTTTGCAACATGGTGCCTTCATAGAGAAGCTCCATATCTGATAAATGGAAGGAAACACGTCAAAATCGATTGAAACCCATAGTATATTTGGCAATCATAATGTATGAAGATGAGCAAGAAGCACAATTTAGTATGACTGCTATCATGTTACCTTTGTAGAGTAATAGTTTCCAACTTGCTTCTTCTCTGCATTAAATCTCACACCCTTTGCAATCATAGAATTGCATCCTCCGCACCATATATGGTAAGGCATCTCAAACCTTATAATCAGGATGCCCTGGTCTATTTTTCTCGCCCTCTCCCTCAATGCATGTTGGCCATTGAATTTGTTCAACGAACCCTGAAAAGGTGAAAATGTCAGAATCCAAACGTATAATTAGGTATCAGAACACAACTCATGCTCGATTTCAGAAGTTAAAGAGCAGCTTAAATGCACCTGATTGGGAGTCCATTCTGGTGGATAGTAAAAGTTATCCGCCCTAGCAGCTGCAAGCGTAGACTGCAGAGAGAAAAGGAGAAAGTTAGCAACTAATTACATCTAAAACAAAAAAAACGATTATATACTTCCAAACTATCCATCATCGATAATATATTCACAAGCACCAATCTGATCCTAAATTCATTAAAAAATCAATAAAAACATATATACATTCAAATAACCAGAAAAAACATTCACCAGATAGGCAAAAACACCTAAATTAGCCAGAAAACCGTAATCAGCAAGGACACACACAACCCTACCAATCAAACAGGCCAATTCCTTCAAATTGAAACAATCAGCACGTCTATATCTTTTAAAACATGCGAAAGAACTATATACAAAATTCAACAAAAGCAACCAGCTTCACGAATACTATCGAAACCCTAATTTGATCACAACAACAATGATTGTAAAAATACACGACACAAATCGAAACATGTACCATCTTTTCTTTCTATGTTCTCAGCGAGAACAAAGTGAAGATACCACAAAGCTTGAGAAACGATACGATGTAGAGATCGTCGCCTGAGATCGGCTCCGGTAACGCGTATAGGGAAGTCAAAATCGGGGATTGCGGTCGGGTCAAGCAAACCAAATAGAAATTTGACAGGTCTGGTTTTGGGCCTTGTTGGTCTTAATGGGCCATATGTAATTGGGAACAATGTGCTTGTTAGAGACTAACTTTATAAATGCAAGATTAGTGATGACCGAATAGCGATAGCACAAGCGTCAAAAACACGCATATCAAAAGTTAAATTTAAAATTGTAGCTGTAAAACATAGCATTTCAACAAAATACGACAGTAAATTAAAAGCTCGAAAGGGCTCAGGAGCAATGGGCTTGGTAATCCTAACTTCAGATTCCTGTTTCGAAGTTGGAGCTGTGTGGGCAGAAAGAGCACACTGATATGCTTGTGTTTATTGTCTTTATGGAACTAATGGGATATTGTCTAGTTGTCTCAATTGGCCATGTTTCGCCCCCTTCCTCTTCCACCATATCCATATCCACCTCCATTGTAGCCACGACCACCACCACGATTGTTGTATCCATGCCCCCACGACCACCACGGTGGTACCTTGGAAGCTCGCCAAAAGTCTAAAATTATGAGAGAAGCTCACAGTTAAAATAAATTTACGCCCTTTTAAATGAAGAGTGTGTAAGACAACATAGTCTGAAATACCTCAGTGTCTAATTTCCTTAGTTCTGAGAATCTAGGCCTTCCCTGAGCCGAGTTGTTATTCATAGCATTGGAAGAAAGAGAATCAAAGAAATCATCTTTGTTGTACACAGGCTGTACATGATAAGTAGAAAATATTACTACAGCAGCCACCAAGGTCGGATCTTTAATGTTTATTGGATTAGTAACTGAAGTTTCGAGACAAACAACACTGACCTTCACGTCTGATACAGGTAGGTTCGTGTCAGCTTCAAGCTGATATTGATCCTCCTCATGAGCATTTTCATCTCCCTCTATGTCTCTTTGACTTTTTCCGAGGTCACCCCATATTTCATCTTTATTGAACTTCTCATTCATTGCAGTGAAATCAAACTCTTCTCTGAAATTCATCGTTGGACTGTAACCCTGCTTCAATGTTATGCCATTTATGTGTTACAAACAAGTTTCTAAGTAAAATTTCCACAGCATACAGTCAAATATTCAATGGAAAAATATGAAAAATTAAACAAATTTATATAGCTAGAAGCATTACCCCTCTCCCTGTTCCTCGTCCACCTCCACGACCTCTATTATCATAGCCACCACCACGACTCCTATTGTCATAGCCACCACCACGACTCCTACTGTCATAGCCACCACCACGACCTCTGTTCTCGTACCCAACACCACGTCCCCTGTTCTCGTATCCACCACCACGTCCCCTGTTCTCGTATCCACCACCATGGCTCCTGTTCTCGTATCCACCACCATGGCTCCTGTTCTCGTATCCACCACCATGGCTCCTGTTCTCGTATCCACCACCACGACCCCTGTTCTCATACTGGTGTTCATTTGACACCTCATCAGGCTGTACAAAGTAGCACAAAATTAACTGATCAAAGTTAAACCCACAAACAACAAAATACTATCAGCCCATCACACTCAGGTTATTTTAATAATTAGAACATATAGATTTGATCATCACCAGTTCAAGTCTTCAAGAATACATTATTGTAGACATGAAACGTTACTGAGCCAGTGAAAGACTTCACATGTAACTGTACTTAAGCAACTACATGTTTTCAGAAGCTATAATTTTCATATTTCTATTCATTTCACATGTCGGGGGATGTGTTTTACAATCCTATACTAGTAATGTGTTCCCAAAATCCAATTAACAAGAAACAATGATTGTAAATATTTAATTTATCCTATGAACTTAAAAAACCATTATTGTCTCAAGGGAGGATTGTTACCTTAGGTACAGCTCTATCTGGTGCAGGCAACGGTAGCAGCGGAGGCTGAGATGCAACTGATACTGCCGGTGTTTCAACTGGTACAGATGATGACTCCTGAACTACCTCCAAATCTTTGTGCTCCTTTACTGGGGACTGCGTGGAAAGGATCTGAGTTGACTTAGTAGCTTGATCTGGTATAGACTGTGCAAACTGGCTATGAGTTGCATGATTAGGTACAGACTGAGCAAACTGGCCTGGGGTTACAAGAATAGGCATGGTCATATTTTGGGTTCCAAGCGCAGAAGCTACAGGTAGGGAGGCACTCTGATTTTGTGAGGTTGCTCCAGAAATGGTTATTGGCTTGAGGGATGTTGTTAGGACTGTAGCATTCATATCTTGCTGCGGGATGACTGAAGGAAACAGAGACTGTGAGACTGCTTCACTGAGAGGAGCAGTAGCAGAATTAGCAACTACTTCAGATCCTATAGCAGTATTTTGTGTAGACAATGGGGCAGGTGGTAAAGTTGAAAGTGTTGCCAGGGACGGTAAGGTGGACGCTATATTGCCAGGATTACCACCAGAAGGATATAAAGAGATGTTGGATGCAACGGAGCAGGTAGCGAAGAACTGAAACCAGGATACTGCATAGGCTGCAGCTGCTGCAAGTTAGGAGGCATCGGTAGGTTGGGAGGGGGTTGAAGTAAAGACTGCTGATACATATGAGGAGGAATCCCGCTTTGGGGCCCATAATATCCTTGCCAATACATAGGCATAGCAAGCCCTCCGCCACTCACATTTGGAGGAGGAGGTGAAGGCCCCCATGACTTCATATTTCCTCCCGGCTGGTATAGAGGGACACCGGTTTGAAAATTTGACCCAGGTTGTCCAACTTGTGCATTCTGTGAGCTGATATTAACAGAAAGAGCAGCAGCTGACGTCGGCAAGCTTGTAGTTGTAGGAGTTGGTTGAGCATACTGAGACTGGAGTATATCACCCAACAGTTAATACTTGGAATATGTTTCAACTTTAAAACATAAACGCAAGAAATAATTCTATATAACCTGAATAATGGCTGGATCATTATTTATAGGTGCAGGCTGGGGTTGAGGTGGAGGCGACGATTTAACCTGTAAATCCTGTGGCCAGCAAAACAAAATTGAGCACAAAGCAGAATAGTGAAATTCAAGCAGAAAGGAGCTAATGATAGTTAAATCCACTACATGCCAGTGGTCCAATTTGGATACCTTAATATCACTTCCTCGAAATAGTATATATTCATATATTTTTTCGCTAGGCTGGACTTGTGGACCGTCCTTTTTTCTCCCCTCAGTTCCAAATGATCGAACTGCCCGGAAAGAAGATTATATCAGCATATGATATCAGACCAATGTATAAGGGTAACAACACAAAAAGGAGAAGAGGAAATTAACTATAATCATTACCCTAAGAAACACAATCAAGGGCACTCCTTTAACATAAAGAATCCAAATAAGAGCACAAGAAAAGAATCGAGAACGTAAACATGATCAAAATGCAGGAAGAGTCTTCCTTTATATTACTAAAAGCGATCGGCACAGTTATATGTCGTTATATCCTCTATAAGAAATGGTGTTATATTCCGTTAACCCATGGTAATCTCGATGTAAGTGGGCTATGTTTTAGTAACATTGTAAAAACAGCTACTAATAACACAGCGAAAAACCTATTTAAATTTTACAAAACAAGTTTAGCAGGAAAGAGCCAAATCATTTAGTATAATGGGCAACCAACACTTCAGCCACATCAGTTCACAATAAGCAATTTCAGATTTCAGATTTCTTAAATACAATTGGCAATCAACACTTCATCAAATCTTACTCAAAACCAACGATTCCAAATCGAAATCAAACCCTAGCACACACTCCAAACAGCAACAATCAATCACATCAATTAGTGCAAACAAAAGAGTACCGTTTCTAAGTCCGATGCTGGACTCTTCAGTATTAATATTATACAAAACACCTTCGTAACGCATCTCGCTTTTCGATGTAAGGCTGATTAAACTGCCGATGTAGGAGTCCGCAGACGATCCCGATCTGGCGCCGTCGGCCGCCATTTCAGGCGCTATGATAGCGAAAATCGGAGAGTAGAATTGACGGAAAAAGATGCACTGATTGAAATCGGAAGAGCGAGAGAATGGCGAGAGCTTTGTGGTGTAGTTTTACGCTTTGCTTTGGTTTTGACTCATTTTGAGTCGAAGACCAGAACAGACGACTGGAGAGAGGTATGGGCATAAATGTCAATTCACATTATTTTTTATTTTTAATTAAAAATGCAAATTTGTTATTTTCATATTTTTGAACAAGCCCAAAACTAGCAGGCCCATATATTACATACCAGCCCATACCGCACTGGCTAAATGACATTCCTGCCCCTTGAAGGCTGCAGAAAACGAGTGCGGTACGTTGCAGAAAAAACCACTCGAGAAAGATTTACAGAAAAAGTTGGGTCTTTCTGATTGAAGTCCGTTGCACGAACCGTCCGACTACCTGCGCCGTAAAGTTGCGAACTTTGCATTTGATTTAAGATTCTTTACTGATTTAACGATTTGGGTTTCGTAGCCGAGGAGGGAATTTGAGATTAGGGTTTTTTGAATTTCTTGGTTTAATTCGAATCTGCGAGTTGGGGTTTGTTTTGATTCGAATTGAATTGGTAGAAGTTTGATTTGTGGGAGATGTTTACGCCGCAGAGGAAGGGGTGGCAGAGTACGAGGAGTGGTGTTGTTAGTGGTTTGAATGGTAGGAATTTGAGCAAGGGTAAAGCAGTAGCGTTTGTTGACGAACATCCTCCTCCGCTTGGGAATTTGAGTGAGAATGTGGAGAAGGGGGTTTTGGGATTTGATGAGGGCGGCAGTGGTGGTATGGAGGATTGGAGAAAGTTTAGGGAGGCTGGGATGTTGGATGAGGTGTCTATGGAAATGAAGGACAGACAGGCATTGGCGGAGAAGATTGCTAAGATTGAAAATGAGGTTAGGGATGATTATTTTCCATTTGACTTTTTTAATTTTTGAAATATTTGTATCTTTCCGTTCATATTTTGATGTAAACTCCCTGAGGTGAGTTTCAACTTAATTCAGTCCGTTTTCCGGTTTTGTTTAGTTTTTGGTGTATTTGTTGGGGGATAATGATATTGATTTATTTGGCATTTTTGACAGCTATATGACTACCAGTATAATATGGGGATTCTGTTGATAGAGAAAAATAAGTGGGAGTCAAAGTATGAAGAACTCAGTCGAGTTCTCGAGGAGACACAAGAGCTTCTGAAAAGAGAGAAATCTGCTCATCACATGGTATTGTCAGAGGCTGAATGCCGAGAAGAAAATTTGAGGAATGCATTGGGTGTTGAACGACAATGTGTTGCTGATGTAAGATACTTTTTTCCGTTTCCGCATTTAGTTTTATGATAATGTTGAAACTTGAAAGTTGGGTACTGCCATTTCTATTAGTGTAGATTGTAGGCTATTTATTATTGTTCATTCATTGATTTCACTCGTATGGGTGAACCAGCTTGAGAAGGCATTGCGTGGAATGCAACAAGAGTATTCTCAAGGAAAGCGTGAGGCTGAATCAAAATTTTCGAATGCTAATTCTTTGGTTGCTGACGTTACGGAGAAGTCCATGGAAGTGGAGAAGAAAATGAAAATTGCTGATGCAAAGCTTGCTGAGGCAGATAGGAAGACTGCTGAACTTGAAAGGAGACTGCAAGAAGTTGAGGCTCGGGAGAATGTATTTCAGGCAGAAAGATTGACTTTGAAAGCCGAGTACGTTGATCATACCTAATTTTATATGTTTTATATGAGATGCTCTATGTATATGATATGATAAGATTGTTTTTTTACTTTAGGCGTGAAGCACACGAGGCAACTTTCTGCAAACAAAAAGAAGACCTACTTGTTTGGGAGAAAAAACTTCATGAAGGAGATTTAAAGCTCTGCGACGGTCGAAGAGCCCTCAGAGATAAAGAAGAAGAACTGATTGAGGTGGAGAGACTTAACAAGATAAAAGAAAGAGAACTCAAGGAGAAATTTGATAATATAAATAGTTCATTGGCAGACTTGAAGCCCAGAGAAGAAGACTTGAAAAGTAGACTTTCAGAATTGATGATCAAAGAAGAGGTGGGCTGCGCGATCTTATTGGGGTTTCACTCATCTTTATTCTTTGGTGTATTAATTACTGGTTTTGTTTGCATTTACAGAGAGTTGATGCCATGAAGCGCACTTTTGAGAAGAAGGAAAAGGAGTTACTTTCATTGGAGGAGAAGTTATATGCTAGAGAAAGGGTAAGTGCTTTTGTAGAGCAAGCTACCTTCATGAAGGGTTTATACATTATAATTTGTGAAATCTTGCTGAAAGCATTCATTTAAGTTGAAATGGATAGTATATTTTATCAAAAACATAGTTGGCCATTTTGTAGAACTTGAAGGACGTTAATGCGTAGTGTTAGTATTATATTATAGTTGTATAGGAGACGTTCCTTTAGGTGTTTTCTTGTTCGAGTTTCCTTTTTGGGACATTGCAACTGATTTAATTATTTCGTTTTCATCTTGTTATCCCCATAGGGAGAGATCCAGACACTCGTGGATGAGCACAAAGTTAAGTTGGATGCAGAATGGCGTCACCTTGAGTTGGAAATGCAACAGAAGAGAGCAGAATTTGATCAAGAATTTAAGAGCAAATTCGATGATATAGAAAAGAAGGAGACTGAGATAATGCATAATGAAGCAAAGCTGGCTAAAAGAGAAGAAGTCCTGGATAGAAAAATTGAAAGACTGAAAGACAAAGAAAAGGGCATTGAAGAGAAAATGAAAATTGTGAAAGAAAAGGAAAATATGTTCACCACGGAAGAAAAGAAATTGGCTAATGAGAAGAAACAATTGGAGATTGACCGGGAGTATCTGAGGAATGTTAAAGAAGAGATTGAGCAATTGAGATCTGATGTCACTCAGAAAAAGTTACATCTTAAGGAAGAAGTAGAAAGGTTACAAGTAACAGAGAATGAGAGAAATGAACATAATAGATTGCAATCAGAACTAAAACAGGAAATTGAGAAGTGTAGACAGAATGTTGAGTCATTGTTAAAGGAAAGGGAAGAGTTGCGGCAGGATAGGGAGAAGTTTGAGAAGGAGTGGGACATGCTGGATGAAAAGAAAGCTGAAATTAGTGAAGGCTCGAGGAGATTAGAAGAGGAGAAAAAGAAGTTTGAAATGGAAAGAGACTCTGAAGAGGAGAGGTTGGGATCAGAGAAGGTCGCAATACAAGATCATCTTCAGAGGGAACTTGATGCCATCAGACAGGAAAGAGAGTCATTAAGCGCCAGTATGGAAAAAGAAAAGTCCGCTCTTTTGGAGAATGCTGAAAATGAACGCAAGGTAATGCTTCAAGACCTTGAAAGGCGAATGCAAGATTTCGAAACTGAGGTTCAAAGAAGGAATGAAGATATGGAATTACAGCTGGCAAAGAAGGAGAAGGCATTTCAAGAGATGCAGGAGAAAGAACTGAATCACGTTAAGAAACTGAAGGAAACTGTTGAATGGGAAACAGAAGAGTGGAAATCTGAAAGGGCTAGGATACTGAAAGAGAAGCAAGAGCTAGTGTTAAATAAGCAGCAGTTGGAAATTAATCAAATTGAAATGAGGAAAGATGTCGAAGAACTTAGTATCCTCATCAAAAAGCTAAAGGACCAGCGAGAACAATTTGTGAAGGAGCGAAATCACTTTCTTACTTTTGTGGAGAAACTCAGGAATTGTTCAAATTGTGGTGACATTGTAAAGGAATTCGTCATAGTGGATTTACAGGTGCCTGAGCTAGGTAACACTCAGATTCTTCCTCTGTCGATATCTGCTGAGGAACTTGTAAATAAACCTTTGGGGGATTCAACACCCTCTGGGAAGAGACTAGTTGAAAGTTCTAATGGGGGAAGTGGTGGTGGACAACTCTCCTGGCTTCAGAAATGCAAGTCGAAGCTATTTAACTCTCCTCCTCCGAGAAAGGATAATCAACAAGCTGTGCAGTCTCTGGCCACTTCGCCCCTCTTTTTGCAGAAAGATAGAGTAGAAATTCATGAACTGGAAAATACTTTAGGGCCAGGGGCGAAGAATGTGAATCCCGGATTGTCTAGTGCCTTATCTGATGACTTGTTCAGTGCCAGAAATGATCAGACAAATCATTTCAGCAGAGTTGATGATGGCCACCAGTCTGAAGTTTCAGCAAATGATGAAAAAGTAATTCAAGGTAGGGGGCGGCGGAAAGCTGGGAGGATACGGAAAGCAGGATTAAATAGAACAAGCACAATGAAAGCAACAGTTGAGGATGCTAAAGCCTTTCTCGGAAAAGATGCAGAGGGGACAGATGTAAGCACATTAAATCTCCATGGCTCTACCAATATGGTTGATGAGAGCCGTGAAGATTCTGAGTACACTGAAAAGGCTGATAGTTTAATTTCGAGAAAACGGGGGCGTGCTCAATCTTCTAAGGGTACAGCCAGTGAAGCAAATGGTGGCTACAGTGAAGGATGCTCTGAGAGTGTTGCTGTAGATGGCCGTAGAAAAAGGAGGCAAACAGTCACTCCAGCTGCTGAAACTCCTGTAACAAGGCGGTACAATCTCAGGCGTCACAAGAAGTAAGTTAATCATAGTTTATGGTTTCAAACTCCTCATAGGTTAACAAGCTCGTCATTAGTCAGCATTTTAGTGTAACTGACGAATGAAATGTCTACATGTTTAACTTATCTATTTTGCGTTTAGTGCTGCCTTGGTGACACCTGCGCAGTCTGCTGATGTGACTAAAGATGTCAAAGAGACTGTTGTCCGCGTAACTGCCGCTGCTGTAAATGCCAAATATCAGCAAGAAGATATTATAGCTGACGGTGAGGCATCACACGCACAAGTGACAACGATCAGAGGTGAAGTTCAGGAAGTGTCTTCTGGAATTGCAGCCAGGGTAGATATTTACATTTCTCTCTAAAAAAATATTTGTACATATAAGTATGCTGCTTTAATCTGTGTATTTCGGTGTTTGGCAAACAGTTTGCGAGAATTGCTTCTGGCACTGGCGAAAGCGATGATCCAGCTGAAGTGGCTGTAATCAAAGAAACGGTTGAAGTTGCAACTAACCGGGCACTTCCTACAAGTTACGAAGAGGACCAGAATGTTAGTGTTATCCATGATGAACTTGACTATGAAGATGACGGAGAAGAAGATGATGATGATGATGACGGTGATGATGATGACCAGCCTGGCCAAGCTTCAGTTGGCAAGAAGTTGTGGAATTTCTTTACTACTTGACGACAAATTCCTCCATTCAGCAGGTCTCCTCTCTTGGTTAGAGTCTATGCACTTATTCACTTTAGTCATACCACATTTTTAATTTTCTCGAGCATATATGAATTATTTTCAGAGGCTTATTTCTGTGAACCGAGTTTCATATTGTGCTCGTGGAGTGTTAGAAAATAGAAAACTCATAACACTTTGTAGGATATGTGATGTATTACAACTTGAGTAATGGGCATCAAATTGACTAGGTGAAAATTTAGCTGCCAACCGCCTTGATATAATTATTCAAAAGCAATTTCATGCATTTTCTTTATGTTTTTCTACAGGCAGTAGTATTTAATGAATAAACAGTCCTTTGCACTTCATCAATTTTATTTCATTGTGATACTTATAGTGATTTCTCCCATACAACATGCTGCTGCATTCACTGACTATAGTTTAAATTGTGCATTGTTGAGATATCTTTGTCTCTGCTAATGTCTCCATTCTTTAGGGCTGTAAAAGATGATGCTCACAAGTGAGTGGTCCATCTCCTTCCCTTGGACCTCCCAGAGCAAGAAAAGTCACAGTTACTGAAGAGGGACTACCACCAAATGGCCCCCAAAGTGGTGACTGCAGCAATTGAATGTGAGGGGGGTGACCACTAAATTGAAAAAACTTTGGTTCATTGTTGGCTTCAACTTCTACCCAAACTACACACATTTGCGTTACTCATCCAGCCATCCACGCAGCACCATCTTCACAATCTACTCTATATTGCATAAAGTAGAAGATAGAGTAGACTGTAGAGAGAAAATGACCTGAGAATGTGCATTCAGGCTCCAGCTACTTCTGTCTTAAGCCCTTAATAAAACTTGTATCTAGGCCTCCCTCCCCACAGCCTTCAACTTGTCCTAGGCTAGTCTATTTAACTGGACCACTTTGATACTCACAGGCCACAACCCCCTCTTCTTTTCCCACTTAATTTATCAATGAAAGCTAATGCTCAGTTATGTTAAAAGCTTGATACTCTGATCACTCATTGATTACCACATTGTCCTTTGTTCTCTTTAAACCACCAAAAGCTAGATTTGTACCCTCAATTGTCATAACATCTAACAACTTTTGAACTTGAAATAAACTCCCCTAGTTGTCCTTCAAGCCTATAATGCTGTTTTTTGGATTCATAATGAATTGTTGGCTTGAAACAGTTGAGTATTCTGGTTTGGTTTTCTGGAAGGCTTTGGTTTGCTTTCTTGTCTTATGTAGTCTGGCATTGAAAAGTAGTCTGATAAGCTCAATGATAAAGAGAAGTTTGGCAAAAGCAGACCAGAGAGGCAGAGTAAAACAGAGCATGATTTATAATTACAATATAAATGCAAAAACTAAGAGAGCCAAGATTGTTGTTTGTCATGTAACTAAAGGAACTACCCCCACAAGCCTCAATTCAATTGGTCCCCTCATAAAAATCCCTTAACACATCCTCCAAGGACAAAATTTAAAGAGAGGGACTTAACCACAACTAATCAAACATGGCATCCAACTACACCTCCTTAGCCACTACCTAAGTTTAGCAAAGACTTCAATTGCATGTCAAAAGGCATGTAAATGATAAAATATGGAAACATCACTATAAAAAATTGTGTAAGTTCCTATAAGTGTGTATCTTTAAAATCAAAGGAATGGGTTCCAAGTAGCTGATCAAAATGGTGATAAGAGTATCACAAGCTTGACTTTAAACATTGAGCCAGCCAGCCAGCTCCAATTCAATGTGGAAGCCTTGCTTCATCCTTTCATTTTCAATTCCTTTACTTCCCTTCCCCATCTTCTCCTCTGCACTTTTTTTTACTGTTAGCCTTTTGTGTTCTATTATTGGATATTGCCATAATTATGATTTTTGTTGAGCATTGACATCTGTGCTTGCTCAGCTCTCCTTTGTTTTCTTTTGGTCACTGCAATGTTCCATTCATCTTAAACTCACTCCATCCATCCTCATTCCTTCCTCTCTCTCACTCTTTTTAACTTGTTTACTTACTATATACAAACTTGTTCTGCATTCATACACACTGTTGTTTCCTCTCTGCCAATACCCTTCCTTTCCATTTTCTGCTTCAAAATACATTTGTGGAAGAAAATCTAAAGACACCCTTTTGCTTGTTTGTCTCTGTACACCATGAGAGGATACACAAGTTTTAGTCTTTGTGTGTTTTTTACTACCTTGTTGTGCTGTTTGTGTTATGGACAGCAAGATCAAGACTATGTTGCAGTTGCTCCAATGGAGAAAACTGAGCTGGATTTTTTGTTTTCCACCATTCAAGGCTTTGTTGGTACTTGGTGGAATGGCTCAGAACTCTATCCAGATCCTTGTGGCTGGACTCCCATTCAGGTAAACATTCCCTACTTCAAAATTACATCTTGTCTTTGTTTTGACTTTTATAACTAGAAAATGTATGCCTTCTCTCCCAGTTATTATACCTTGTAAAACTGTAAATGATTGATGTTTTTTGTGGATGCAAATGTTGTGCAGGGTGTTGTGTGTGATATATTTGATGGCTTGTGGTATGTGACAGCCTTAAACATAGGGTCAACTCATGACAATTCTCTTGCATGTGGTCAACATGTTGTGTTCAAGCCTCACTTGTTTGAGTTCAAGCACTTAGCAACTCTGACATTTTACAATTGTTTCACCAAACCAATGACCATCTCATCCTTAAATTGGAACAAACTGAGCAACAGTTTAAAGACACTCGAGTTTCGGTCGAATCCTGGACTTATTGGGCACATTCCACCAGCTATTGGGGAGCTATGGAAGCTTCAGTCTTTAGTACTAGTTGAGAATGGTTTAGTAGGTGAAATACCACATAATGTAGGGAATTTAGCGCACTTGAAGCGGTTAAATCTTGCTGGGAACAAGCTGAATGGGACTATACCAGAGAGTATTGGGCAATGCAGTGAATTACTGATACTTGACTTGAGCAGGAATTTGCTGTCAGGAACATTGCCTTTTCAACTTGGGATGTTGAGATCATTGTTGAAGATGGATTTGAGCTACAATGAGCTAAGTGGAGCATTGTTGGAACAACTTGGTGGTCTTAAGAATCTGACACTGTTGGATTTAAGCAATAATAAGCTAACAGGTGGTTTGGTGCACTCACTTCAATCAATGGATTCACTGGAGGAGTTAGTCTTGTCCAATAATCCTATAGGTGGGGAGCTGAGAATCATGGAGTGGCAGAAGATGGCCCAGTTGGTGATCTTGGATTTGTCTAACATGGGCCTTTTGGGACCCATTCCTGATTCCATCTCACAGTTAAGAAAGTTGAGATTCTTGGGCTTGAATGATAACAATCTCACTGGAAGCATAACATCTAAGTTGGCAGCATTGCCTAGTCTTACTGCTTTTTACATCCATGGAAACAATCTAACAGGAAGCTTACATTCTCTAGTGATTATTATCTCAGAATGGGTAGAAGATTTGGTGCATGGAGGAACCCAAATCTTTGTTACTCAGCTCAAGGGCTGTCTGTAAACGATGCACCATTTGGCGTTAAGCCCTGCGCGCACTAGGTTATACTGATGGAACTTGAGTCACATAGCAAGAAACTGGCTGATGCTACTGCTACATTAGATCAACCCATTGTTGCTTCCATGGGGATGATCATTTGCTCTAAGTTTCACACCCTCCAGTTGATTTTACATTTAGTGTTAATGTTCACAATTGCACTGATGATCTAGAATCACAAAAAGGTTCGCTAGGACAAGAGTCTCAGTCACAAATTAGCACCACTTTGTTCTCATAACTTCTTGATGCTCATTGTTAATATATCTTCTACTTTCTAGTACCAATTTCACCAAAACAGTGTGATATACTAATAAGAGCAAACCTAGCTCAACCGATCATTTACAAAGTTGTGCTAAATTCTTCAGACAAAGTAACTGCTCAGTGGACTAATGAGAAACAACACAAGCCATGAAAAATGTCAATCTTAACTGTTGATCAAATGAGGCCTCTGTTGGTTGTTGGTTTGAAGGCAACATTCTTAACTAGCTAGCAAAAAGAGATGAGCAATGACAATAAATATGAGTGAAAGTGAAAGCATTGAAAAAGAGTGGATATATGGATTTGCACCATTAAATACCCTTCGCTTGCTGTGTCCTAATCTAATGAGATCTCTCGTGGGACTGATGATCAGGAACAGTCTGCTTGACATTAATAAGATGAAGATGATGTTTTACGTTGGTTGGGTCTCGGTACAACCAACAAGATACTAATGATGTTTTGGCTTAGTTTACCAAATGCTGATATGAAAAGTTCTTAAATATCCTGAAAGTCATTTTCACATAGGCAAAAAAACAGACAAATAAGTCTCGCTTTTCGCCTAATACGAGCTCCTTGGCACCTTCAACTAGTGGAGGTGCATAAGCCATGGAGCACAAGGAACACTTATTGATGATGTGAACAAGAAATATGTGACTTTAAAGATAGGAGAATGCAGCAGCAGCAGCAACTTGGAGGAAGTTGAGTGGAAATTACTGAATTTCATAATGCAGACAAGTTCATTTTGGAGAAACCGTGTTGTGATGAAATGTGTATATAAATCTCTGAGGATTTTAGTACATTCGCGCAACAAGATGACATCGTATAACCAAGTCAAGCAGAATGCAGTCGGTCGCAGTGCAAGCTCAGGAACTTATGCATATATGGGAACAAGGCCTACACAGAACCTGATCAAACCCAACAAGGCATCATCAGACAAGAATGATGTTCATGATCAAGATTACATGAAACCAGTTAATAGACATTCATATAATCATGTGAAACCCAACATCTCATCTTTTAAAGCCTCTGAGAGTGGATACTTAAATGCAGAAGATACAACTACAAGACGTCAAATGAATCAAGTCAGACCCAACTCTGCCTCAAGACGTTATAATGAAAAGCCTAAGAGCAGAGGCACTCTAACATGTTACTCGGCAGAGTTTCTCAAGTTTTCCGTAGCTGGAACAGCTTACGGACGTAATGTGACAGAGGTTGAGCAAGCTTCAGACAGTATCAAAGGGTTCAATTTCAAAGATGAAAGGTTACAGAATGGAAACTGGATTAATGAAGCTCATGCTGATGACATACAATGTTTTTTCCGCTTGCTCGCTATCTGTCATACGGCTATATCAGACATAGATGAAAAAACCGGACAGGTTTCTTATGCAGCTGAATCACCTGATGAAGTAGCTTTTGTAACTGCAGCGCGGGAATTGGGATTCGAGTTTTACAACAGAACTAAAATGTTAAGAACCTCAGGTGGTTCAACGCGCGGAAGTGGTTAGGGAATGAAGTGATTTCGTGGGTTGTGGATTGTGGTTGGATAGAAGGGCCAAACGGCCTTGAAAAGGTGTTACGATGACAAGGTTAATGCTTCCAAGGCCTCCTCGTAACAAGAGAGCTTGGCTGCCCGAAGCCTCAATGGCCCATGGATAAAAGACTCTTGGTCTTAAGTCTAAAAGACTGATTTCTATAAAAGTTGGCATGATTTACAAAGGTCCTAAGGCTGACTTTATACTACTACAAAGGAGGTGACTAAGCATGCTTACAAGGATTGCTTAGCCTTGAAGCTTTCTATCCTAAGGAGATTGCTTAGGGGCTAAGGAATGAAGCATATAGGAGTGTGAGCAGGGGTGGAAAGTTGCTGGTGGCACTCCTTGTGACATGTCAAGGTTGGCCTTTGATGAAGCACAATGCTGCCCGGGATTGTCCTTTGATGGTTGGACATGTGGGCTGCTCTTTGCTAGCTCATTGAGGGCCTTACTTGGCAACTTGGACATGCTGACTGCTGGGCTTCCTTTGCTGATCAGGAGGCTTTTGTTGATGCACTCGGACAGTCCATGAAGTCTCTCGAAGATGGCATCCGTGGCAGCATGTATCAATGTTCCTCGGTAGAGCCACTTCTCTTCGGATATGCTGCCTATGTATTACTTGGTCAAGTCCCAGCACTTGGGGATGTCTTCCATAGTCGCTAGTGCTCTCTCAAAGTCCTCGAGTGTGTCCTTGAAGGCAGCTAGTGCGCTGCTCGTTATGCATTCCTCGATAAGGCCTCGGTAGACTAGCTCGGTGTCTTTGGCAAGGGCATCCAAGATGACCTTCAACTCTGCCCGTGCTATGCTTCCGTGACAGCATGCTAAGGCATGTCTAAGACTCGGTAATCTTGGCACGGTCACTTTGGGTTGATCCCTCAGTTGCCTCGGTTGTCTTGTTTCCCCGGTTTCCTCGAAAGGTTCC
The DNA here is from genome assembly GCA_006409495.1 of Sedum album. Classification (NCBI taxonomy): domain Eukaryota; kingdom Viridiplantae; phylum Streptophyta; class Magnoliopsida; order Saxifragales; family Crassulaceae; genus Sedum; species Sedum album. The sequence goes on from QZGG01000081.1 coordinate 141,594, forward strand.
CCGCTGCCTGTGTTTCCTCGGTTAGTTGTTTCCTTGGCAAGGGCTGTACACAAAAGTTCCTCCATAATATGAAAGTCATTTAAGATGACTTTCGCTGCCTCGGTAAGATAAGGGCTCTGGTTGATCGAGGTCTTATCAATCTAGCATTGTTGTTTACGAGTATAGTCCTCATACAGGAGAACAAGTTGAAAGGTACTACATGAATATGATTTTAGACGCACGAACTTTACATAACTATATATAAGCTAGTCATTTTCTCTTCTCTCAGATAATGCGGAAATTTTTTTCTCCGTGCAGAGAATACAGAGTTTTGAATATCATGAAGTTCAGCAGCTCAAGAAAGCGAATGTCAGTGATTATGCGGAATCCGGAGGGAAAAATATTTCTACTTTGCAAGGGCAATGTCATGTTTGAAAGGCTTGGTTCCAAGGGGAGGGATTTTGAGGATAAAACTAGAGCTCATGTAAAAGAATATACGGATGCAGGTTTGAGAACTTTGTTACTTGCTTACCGGATTCTTACTGAGGATGAATATACAGAATTCGACGCAAAATTCACTGAGGTCAAGAACATTGATAGAGAATGGTCGATTGATGGGGTGGCAGATGTCATTGAGAGGGATTTGATTCTTCTTGGTGCAACTTCTATGGAGTAATATTTTGAAGCACTCATCTAGTTATTGAATATCAACCAAAATATGCTAAATTCTTCAGACAAAGTGTAACTGCTCAGTGGACTATTTTGTGTTTGAAGACACAACATAAGAAAAATGTGAATATGAGCTTGACTTATAAATAACTGCACTACATGAAATGTGTTATTAAGTGGGAGGTGGTCAGTGTTTGGTATGAAACTTTTTCATTGTCATGAGATTTTTGAAAATCTACAAGCCATGAAGAAATGGTCAATCTCAACTATTGAGCAAATGAGGCCTATGTTGGTTGTTGGTTTAAAGGCAACATTCTCAACTAGCTAGTAAAAAAGATTAGCAATAAATGAGCAATAAATAAATAAGAGATCAGTGAAAGTGAAGGCATTGAAAAAGATACATGGATTTGCATTGCACCTTTTAATACCATTTGCTGTGCCCTAATCAATTAAGATTTCTCATGGACTAATCAGGAATGTGCTTTCACATGTTCAGACAGAACAGTCTGCTACTCTGCTTGACATTTATAATATGATGGTGATATGATGTTTTAAGTTGGTTGGGTCTCGGTACAACCAACCAGATTATACTAATGGTGTTTCAATGGTTGAAAATCAACAAAAGCATTTTTTGATTATTTAGGATAACTAACTTTTCTGCTTCCAGCTAGAGATTTTTTTTCAATGTATCTTTGATTATCTCAGGGAAGGAATGCAACCAAAATAAATGTCCATCATCGATCTATCAGGATTAAATCAGTTAATCAGGGTTATTTGGTAACATATACCACTGAAACTGATTAGGGTTTTCTGGTAAAAAAATTCATTCATTCTGGCAAAAGTTAATTATTTAACCATTGTACAATTACGGTCTACCCTACCTAGTGTGCTGATGAAGATCACAAGGAACAACCAGTCTGAAGATTCTTGCCATTGCAAGACTTTAGTGTTGGAGTATTTAGGTTTTTGGATTTGACTTTTGCTCGACATTATTCAAATGAGTCATGCTGCATGTGTTATGCGTATGGTTAAGTCTTCCATCCTCGTGAAAATCACTATGAAATTAATTGTCATGTATATTTCTTTTGATAAATAAACAACAGTGTTGAAATTTAATATGTATGAAATCATACTTAATTTCTGGCCGAAACACACATTTATCAAACTAGTACAATTTATTACCATAATTGACTGTTGACCTTCCTCACATCCCCTGGTTTAATACCTAACAAATACACGTATGCCAAATTAAATCATATCATACATTGTCCCATACGCAACACCAATGTTTATTCAAGGTCCTCTCGACAAGGACACTGGCCTATTTGATCAAACTTGTTTATATTACAGCACGCCTTTTATAAATAAATAATTGTGCATATATTTATCATTTATCTTAACCATTTTCAGTCAATCAAGTTACCCAAATCTAAGCATGAGGTGTTCTTTAATTAGCTGTTTTTAATCTTGTGTGTCCTCTTTTTCAAACACAAACGATCAGAGTTTGAGTTCGTTACGAAATCAGATGCTCAAGGAAGTAGAAGTAAGTTATTAAAATACTATCAGATGTTGTTGTCAATTTAGTTATATTGACTTGACTAGAATCTTGAAGCTATTGGATATCAAGAAACAGCATCAACATGCACAGTATATATACGAACATAGATATAGCTAGCCTTTAAAGAGACTTACTGTATGATCTTAAAGCATAACAAAATGATGTTGATCAAGCTAAAGGTGATGTCTACAGATGTCAATTTTGAATGGAATTGGATGATTTGATTTCACCCCTTTTGTGGATCTTCAATTCCTACATTCATGGCTGCGCACGCTATTGAAATTTGAAACTCATTTTATTCAAATAATATGCTTATTTCAAACTCATTTTAAATGACATCAGATCATTCACACAAGTATACCACGTATACTTTTAAGTGAGACGAGCTACAGTCCTTGCTAGTTTTGGTTGAAAATGAAGGTGGCTGAAGTGAGGCGCAAAATGGTCAAATTTTACTTTGGCCTTTAATATATTCCAAAGATGTGAATTCATATTTCAATTTTTGAAGCTAATTAGAATGAAAAAATATAATACTTTGTAAAAAAGTGTGTATTGTATCAAATCGGAATTTATAGAAGTTTGAACAGAGTCAGTAAACAAAATAGCACAATATGAATTGTCAACGGTTGACACATTCAAAAGCATTTCAAAGGTCGGTCGGTACCGTGCATGGCACTCTCGCTCTCTCTCACCTGATCTGCCACCACGCCCCAACCTCACTTTTCTTCTTTAACTTTTCCACTTCATTAACTCATCCCCAACTTCTTTATTCTCAATATATATTCCAATTCTAACGCCATCATAATTATTCATACCCCATTAATCCACAAAATCTACCTCCAAACTCTCTCTCCAAAACCCTAGCCAGATATAATCAGATTTTGGTTAGTTCAACTATGCCTTGTAGCACTCTTTGTGTCATCAATAGATTCCTATGTTCCATACTCTTCATTTTCTACATGTTATCCTGCTTGTCTTCCGCAATCAGACCTCTGGAACATTACCAGCCTCGGTCGCAAGATTTCATGATGCAACACCAATGGAGGCCTAAGCAACAAGGATCATCAGAATTTTCTTCAGATCACCAGAGATTGACTGCTTATGATCTGCATGATGATCATAAAACTGCTTATAGTAGCCGCCAACTGGTTTTCAACTTCTTACCAAAAGGCTCTCCTATCCCTCCCTCCGGACCGTCCAGGCGACATAACTCCATCCAGAATTGAGTTCTCAATAGTATGCTTCACGTCATTCATTCATCCGTTCATTTTGATCAGTCAACAATATCTAGCAAGACCTTTGCATTTTTAGTACAAAAGGTAGGTCCAAGTTGGCTCGTGATCTTTCTTTACTTTTGGGGTTTGATGAGGATTTTGTGTTGGATCAAACATTTCGATCTTTTTTCTTATGTGTTTGTAGCACAAAAAAACATGTACAGATAGATTCATAAATATATATATTCATCCAATTGTTGTTCATCTCTTATTTGATAACCAAATCACATTGGAATTTAATCATATGAGGATTTTGCACTGGTTGATATATTGGAGGTGGCTAGTGGACGGATTGATGCATTCAGTTCAAGTTTCTGTACATATGGGAGTTAGGGAAAGAGAGGTGAAAAAGAATCTCTCAAAGTGAAGACTTTTAGGGTAGGATGGCCTCACCTTATGGTCCAATGCAAACTTACTATGCATTGTTGTATGCATCTCATCTAAAAGACGTGTAATACTGTTGAAAGTGTTTGCAAAAAGTCAATGTTTGTTCCGACATGACATTTCTTTAGTTGCCGACCCAATTAAATAACGTTGATCACCAGTCTTCCCAACTGTGTATGTTTTCAAATTGAAACATGAAAAGTGTTCATTGGCATATTACATGACAAGCTTTAGATGGCAGTTAACATAACTGCATGGCTGGTTAAAGCTAGTTGGGCATATTGTTCTTGTAGCAAGATCGAGGATTAGGTCTATTAAGTTATGGAGAATATCAAAAGCACCGGTCATCGGTAACTAACTAAAATACCACTCCCTGCGTATACGGTTTTGTAATGACCTAGGGTATCAATAATAATTTAACTTTTATCAATTTAAAATTGTCTTTACTCTAATTTCTATGTAAGTCTATGTCTCAAGGGTATTTATGTCTTTCAGACGTTCAGTATGCACCGAACATCATCGATGCATCTAATACTCCTTTTATATTATTGAGTATCTGTGACATAAGCGTGACGAGATGACCACCGCATTCATATTAATGGATCTAAATTCTAAAGGTATGAATGAAAATGTGGTGTGCCTTAAAAGTCTCCATATATACAGGATTTGGGCTTTCTATGAGGTTCCAAATCTTGAGTCATTTATTGACACAGATGCAGCCTGTAGTGCCCAAGGCCTTATTAGGCTTTTGAGGCATGTACACTCTGAGTCTGAGCGGTATATATTACAGATAGACGCTCAACCAATTAACACTTAATTAATGATCGTTATCATATACCATCGCATACACTATGTTCCCTGTCATTTTAACTTGTAAAGATCTCCACTTACCTTTATTTTCATGTAACCAAACCCTAGTTTGGTGCTAGAATAGGCTGCTTCTTTTTGTGGCTATATATCAAAATAACATGATAAGTGGCACTCTCTAATAGCCACCTGATAAACTGGGATCACCTACTATGTCATTATTCTTTGATTTAATTAGCTTACCAAACTCCACATAATAAGCTAATCTGTACTAATTACCGGTTAAACTTACACGTAACTGGAATGTCCTTTTGTTCTGATATTGCCTTACGTTCTATTGTTCACTGTATATTATACACATTTGAACTCTTTACTTTAATGTCGACCATCTTGCAAAATTACGTGCATGATTAAAGCATTACTTTCTGCTAATTCCAACTACAATCTTAGAAAAGACTTGTCTAGTTTATATTCTTCAACTCCTGAATCTCAAAGTAGGAAGTTCCTTGTCTCTCAACTCTCAAGTCAAGTAAAATAATCGAAAACTTGCGTCACAAGGCCACTGTGTCGACCATGCTTAAGTAGTAAAGTTGCATTGTCTACTCTAATTAGTCACTTAAATATCCATCTGAAAATCCATCTACTTATGTAAACAATCCATATGAACCACTACCTTGTCTTGTGCTGAACTCATCATAATGACAAACTCTACCATCCAAAATTCATATATTTATATAAAACATCAATCAAGCATAGAGTTAAAACACTTTATTCAAAATAAACCAATTCAACCATTGATTCAATCAAATTAGCCGTATGCAAAGTACAATCAATATCATAACATAAATCAGTATCGATCATTACGTGTACTGATAATGCATGTTAATATATTGATTAGATTTTGTATAAATATAGTATTGGAGTTGATATCTTAGTATCTTACCTATTCCATTTACACAACATGTTTGATCATGATGTGCAACATTTTTGTCAGGACATGTTTGGAAACATGGTTATCCTTATCCATGAGGGCAAGTTGAATAGTTAGTGCTGCAGTAGATGCCCATGCTGAGAATTAAGGCCATCACTACTGCTTTAAAATTCTCAAATTCCCACCAAACAGCAATCTCAGTCACCTTTTATATTCCACTATTTTTTCATCATTCGATTTCTTCAACTTGTAACATAAAATTTATGTAAATACTCTACAGTACTCCGCATATGATATAATACCCTATATTTTTGTGTAACTAGAATAAATTTAAATAGTAACGATTTAGCAGTCAACCGCCATGTATGTACATATATTTTTTATCTGCCTTGAATTTAGAATTTGTTTAGTCCTTAAACATTGTACAAACTATTTATTTATTTTTAAAATAAACTCTCGGAGGCCGGCCTTTAGGGTCGTGCCTAAATGAAAATAGGCATATTTTTTTTACTTATGAAACATACTGTTTTTGAATCTTTTTAATTCGGATAATGTCAACATGAATCATGAGACTCAGAGACAAGAATAATGTTTTTTTGAACTAAGTTTTCTCTTCAATAACAATGTTTGACTTTGCATTAATGAATTATTGTCTTTTTTAATTACAGATACATTAACTATATCGCACATGATTTTTCAATTGAGAAATATCTGTCAGTAAGATTATATTAACATCATGCTTAGATTTAAATAATCCCATTTCAAAATGTACCAAATTGTACGCCAAGGAAAATATGCAATGACAAAAGGGATGACGTCAGATGATAGATGAGTTGTATGTTAAACTATAAAATTGCATGAGATTAATTACGATGTAATTACATGTGCAAAAGATTATTGCTTATTTTTTTAATTACATTCCAAATTGATTTTTTCATTTACAGAGATTATGATCATTTGTATAAAATGTGTACAATTGTGCACCACGTGATAATTGGCCAGATATTAGAAATTAAGGGAAATATTACATGACATTAATTCTTATTAATTATTTTTAATTGTCACATATTTCAATAACATAGTTATTAATAGAGGGAAAATATCATTCACTTTTGACTTGTAAAATTATATAATTAACACAACTAAAAGTGTTGCACATCTCTATTTTAATAAATCAATAATTAGCATAATTCAACTTCATTAATTAAAGGTCGATGATGCATTACTTCTGATCTTTCAATGAAATGGCTGTCGTGCATATCTTTAATTATAACCTACTGCCATTTTTTTGATTACTAACTGCGTTGCAGATTCATCAAAAGAATGATCTAAATTAGAAATAAATCATGTTTGATATACATGTCAATTACAATTTCCAATAACATTTTCCAAAAGTCAGATTTAAAACATTGATAATTGATTCTTCTATTCTGTTTGTAACAAATTGACCAAAAAAGACAACAAAATCCAGTGCTATTTTTGTAAAACGCTTACTATCGCCAGATTTCAATCTTTCATATATAAGTAATTTTCACATATTTACTCTAATTAGAAAATATGTCTGACACCAAACATCCCTAAATACACCCTTTACAACATTTCCATTACAAAAAAATTAATAATATAATTTTCCTTTGTTTAATCAGTGCATGAAATTTGCAATTTCACAGCTGGATGACTTTTGATTATTTTAAATGATTTTAATTTTATACTTTCTCAGACACAAAATCGCTTGTAGAAACAGACAAAATATAATGCTTGTGTTTTTTGTTTTTTAATTGATCAAAGCGGCGAAGGCGGGTGTTTATAAAGCAGAGAGAAGTCAAAAGCTTGAGTTGAAGAAGAGATCCATCCAGTTGGAACGTCGGAGGTGTGTAAAGCTGTTCTTCATCGCATTCTCGTGACAACAAAACACTACTCAGTTTAAGGTTTCAATATAACATTGCCGTATAGGGTTTTCGCCGCTTTGTATTCCAGCTTTGGAACCATCGACGACCGGCATTGGAATTGCACAGATTTTAGCATTTCGTCAACTGGGTGTGTCTCAATTGGTGTTTATTTTATTCGGAGCATGTAAAGATTGAATCTTTGAGACATTCTGCATTTGTAGAAACTTGTGTGTAGTTTTGTCATATGGGTGTGTCTGATTTGAATTTGTATTAGGCTGTATGGTCTCAAGATTGTGACTTTGTTGCGTCCGCCACCTGTTTGTTGAAATTCTGTGACTTTGTTGTGACTTGGGAGGTTTGAACTTTAATTAAAGTGTAAAGGGATGAGTAGTGGATCAGGAAGGAGGAGGAAGAGGTTTCAATTTAGCGACATATATTCGTTTAAATGTGGAAGGCAGTCAGTAGAAGAGGATCATTCGCAAATTGGGGGGCCAGGGTTTTCCAGGGTGGTGTATTGCAATGAACCCGTTGAAGCTGATTTGAGAGATTACAAGAATAATTATGTTAGTACTACAAAGTATACGTTGGCAACATTTTTCCCCAAATCGTTGTTTGAGCAGTTTCGAAGAGTAGCTAATTTTTACTTTTTGGTTACTGGTATCATGGCCTTCACGCCTTTAGCACCTTATGAGGCTGGAAGTGCTATTCTGCCGCTTATTGTTGTTATTGGTGTTACAATGGCAAAGGAGGCTGTTGAGGATTGGCGTAGACGAAAGCAGGTATCGTTTACATTTTCATTGCTCAATCTGATTCTTTTTCCGAATTCGACTGGTTAAAGTTAGTTTTATGGTAATACGTAATAGTTTACCTTGGAAAAGTTTGTAGTTGAGCATAATAAAGCTTCCGTTGCACAGTGATACCATTTACTTTTTGTGATTGGGATTTTTGTTGGATGTCAATTTGCAGGATGTGGAAGTGAATAACAGGAAGGTACAAGTCCACAGCGGAGAAGGAATATTTGGGCATACTGAGTGGAAGAGTTTGAGAGTGGGGGACATCGTAAAGGTGGAGAAAGATCAGTTTTTCCCCTCAGACCTTATCTTACTGTCGTCAAGTTACGAGGATGGTGTTTGCTATGTTGAAACAATGAACTTGGATGGCGAGACTAATCTTAAGCTAAAACAAGGGCTGGAGCATACTTTATTTTTACAGGAAGATTCTAACTTTAACAATTTCAAGGCTGTTGTTAGGTGTGAAGACCCGAATGCGAACTTGTACACTTTTGTAGGAACTATGCATATTGAGGAGGAACAGTTTCCGTTGACGCCTCAGCAGCTGCTTCTTAGAGGCTCGAAGCTACGTAATACTGATTATATCTATGGAGCTGTTATATTCACTGGTCATGATACAAAGATACTTCAGAATTCTACGAAGCCTCCTTCAAAGAGGAGCCGTGTTGAGAAGAAAATGGATAATATTGTATATTTCTTATTTGTCGTTGTGTTTCTAATGTCTTTGGCTGGATCTTTGTTCTTCGGCATTGCTACTGGAAATGACAAGAATAATGGGAAAATGGATAGGTGGTATCTAAGGCCGGACAGTACCACAATTTATTATGATCCTGATGGTCCGTTAGAGGCTGCGATTCTTCATTTCTTGACAGCAATAATGTTGTACAGCTACCTCATCCCTATATCCTTATATGTCTCTATTGAATTAGTGAAAGTTCTTCAAAGCATCTTTATTAATAAAGATGTGAAGATGTACTACGAGGAGGGTGACAAGCCAGCTTATGCTCGGACATCAAATTTGAACGAAGAACTTGGCCAAGTTGGCACAATACTCTCTGATAAAACTGGAACTCTAACATGCAACTCAATGGAGTTTCTCAAGTTTTCCGTTGCTGGAACAGCTTACGGACGTGGTGTGACGGAGGTTGAGCTAGCCATGGCTAAAAGGAATAGCTCTCCACTGGATTACAATTACAGTCTGCCTCGAGATTCAGACAGAATCCCCCTCATCAAAGGATTCAATTTCAAAGATGAGAGGATACTGAATGGAAACTGGATTAATGAGCCTTTTGCTACTGACATCCAAGGCTTTTTCCGCGTGCTGGCCATCTGTCATACGGCTATATCCGACATAGATGAAAAAACTGGAAAGGTTTCGTATGAAGCTGAATCACCTGATGAGGCAGCTTTTGTAATAGCTGCACGAGAATTGGGGTTCGAGTTTTATACCAGAACTCAAACTAGTATTGTACTACATGAGTATAGTCCTCAGACGGGCTTACGAGTTGTAAGGTAATTTCGCTCATTTGTTTCTTATAACCAAACACAGCTAAAACTATTTCTTAATATTTTTTTCGTCTACTGCAGAGAATACAGACTTCTGAATATCATAGAGTTCACCAGCTCAAGAAAGAGAATGTCAGTGATTATACGTAATCCCGAGGGACAATTATTTCTACTTTGCAAGGGAGCTGACAGGTTGCTAATTTTTTCGTTATATTACATTATCAAGAGTCGGTTCTCAACTTACATTGGGCTGGCAATTTTTTCCCATTTCTGTACTTCAGCGTCATGTTTGAAAGGCTTGGTTCCAAGGGGAGGGAGTTTGAGGATAAAACTCGAGCCCATGTAAACGAATACGCTGAGGCAGGTTTGAGAACTCTGTTGCTTGCTTACCGAATTCTCACTGAGGAAGAATATAACGAATTCAACGCAAAATTCACCGAGGCCAAGAACATTGTCAGTGGTGATAGAGAATCGCTGATTGATGGGGTGGCCGATGTCATTGAGAGGGATTTGATTCTTCTTGGTGCGACTGCTGTAGAGGACAAGTTACAGAACGGGGTAAATATTTAATGTTCTGAAGCACTCATCTTGTTATTGAATATCAATCTTGAAAATCATCTATATAATTTGTTCAACTATCCTTGCAGGTCCCGGACTGCATTGACAAACTTGCACAGGCGGGTATAAAGATTTGGGTCTTGACAGGTGATAAGATGGAGACAGCCATTAATATTGGGTATGAAAGTGCATCCTCTTAGTTGGACAACAGTTGTGTAGTTATATGTTCACTTTTCTTTTCAAGATGTTTTTTAAAATTCCGGAATTTTGCAGTTTTGCGTGTAGTTTGCTTAGGCAAGGAATGACGCAGATAACAATTGACCTAGAGAGTCCCGAAATTAAGGCATTAGAGAAAGAAGGAGACAAAAAAGCCATTGCTAAGGTATTGTTCTTGTAATATTAAGAATTTCACGTAAAAATTCATAACATAGTAGCTTATAGTAGAATAAGGCTCAGTATTTATGCTTTTGTTTTGTTTAGGCATCAAGAGAAACCGTCCTTCGTCAAATAAATGAGGGAAAGTCACTTATTAGCAAATCAAGTGGAAGCAGCGAGTCATTTGCTCTGATCATTGATGGAAAATCACTTGTTTATGCATTAGAAGATTCCATAAAAAGCTTGTTTCTAGATGTTGCCATCCAGTGTGCGTCCGTTATTGTTGCCGTTCATCGCCGAAACAGAAAGCACTGGTGAGCGTAAATATCATGAATTCATAATCACAACGAAACCACTGCTGTAACTTTAGTGTGATTTCATTGTATAAATGAAACTGGGATTTCAGGTTACAAGACTTGTAAAAACAGGAACAAATCAGACTACATTAGCTATCGGTGATGGTGCCAATGATGTGGGTATGCTTCAAGAAGCTGATATTGGAGTTGGAATCAGTGGAGCGGAAGGCATGCAGGCTGTTATGGCCAGTGACATTGCTATTGCTCAGTTTCGATTTTTGGATCGTTTGCTTCTGGTGCACGGCCATTGGTGTTACAGACGTATTTCATCTATGGTAACACGTCATCAATTGCATAACCTAAATCAAATTAATCATCCTCTTGGTATAAATTTTCTGACAAATTTCTTCCTGGATTTTTTCCAGATCTGCTACTTTTTCTATAAGAACATAGCCTTCGGCGTCACTCTCCTACTGTTTGAAGCTTATGCATCATTCTCGGCACAACCTGCGTACAATGACTGGTATTTATCACTCTACAATGTATTCTTCTCATCCCTTCCTGTCATTGCAATGGGTGTATTTGACCAAGATGTATCAGCACAATATTGTCTCAAGGTACGCAGAAAGCTCCTCAAATGCTAAAAAACAAACTAAACGAACATGATTTTATGCTCTCATGGCTAATGTTTATTTTCATTCATTGGGGCAGTTTCCTCTTCTTTATCAAGAAGGTGTTCAAAATATCCTCTTCAGCTGGCTCCGTATCCTTGGCTGGATGTTCAACGGAGTTATCAGTGCCGTCTTAATATTCTTCTTCTGCATGAAAGCGCTAAAGCATCAAGCTTTCAACGGAGAGGGAAAAGTTGTTGACTACGGAATCTTCAGCGCTACAATGTACACTTGCATTGTATGGGTTGTCAATCTGCAGATGGCCCTTTCAGTCAATTACTTCACATTAATTCATCATATCTTCATTTGGGGAAGTGTAGCCTCATGGTACCTCTTCCTGATGATCTATGGAGCCTTTTCACCTGAACTATCCACCACAGCATATGGTGTGTTTATTGAGGCCCTTGCACCAGCTCCATCGTTCTGGCTTGTGACATTCTTTGTTGTCATTTCCACCATGATGCCATATTTCACGTATTCAGCTATTCAAATGAGGTTCTTCCCAATGTATCACGGAATGATTCAGTGGATACAGCATGACGGCCATTCAGAAGACCCCGAGTACTGTGAATTGGTGCGTCAGAGATCTCTTCGCTCAACGACAGTTGGTTCCACTGCAAGAAGATTTGCAAGATTCAGAAGTAAGTCATGAGAAAAAACTGTCTATATTGCACAAAGGAATTATAACTTCACAGATCTATGAACCAAGCTTGCTCAAATCAAAGCATGGCCTGGCTCGCCGCTCTCAATTAAGAGTGGACATGCACAAAGGTACATAATTTTCTGTGCTGTTTTGCATCCTTAATGTACAAAGTTGTCCAAAACACATAAATTTTGCTAGCCTCATCGGTTGTATGGGTTTTTGTCAGTTTGATATTGTAGCAAGTAGTTAACAATTTTGTCTGGCAACAAATAACCTTAGTTTCTAAATAATGCATCGAATTCTCCAAGATGATTATCCATCAACTGAACAATTGCTTCTTTTTTGTTCAGATCTTTAATTGTCACGCCCATAGGCGATTACAAAGCCTACTGCTGATGTGAGAAAAAATGTGGTCAGTCCACACAAAGATGAATATCCTACGGAAGTATCACCTGTAACTGTGAGACTGGAACTTATACTGTCCGAAACTGACCAGGAGATTGGAGACTGCATATAACTTTCAGCCGGTTTGGACTGAAACAGTTGGATTTAAGAGAGTTCTCACTTCTCAGCAACCGGATTGCTGTAGCAGATTTGTATCCACCTTCAGTACTGGGAATATTAGTATTTGAAGTTCATCTAGTCTCTTTCCTACATGAATATGTATTTAAAATAGCTATTCATCATACAGCCTTAAAGAAATTTCAATAAACTGAAACTGGTTTGGAAATTATCATGTCAAAATTTTCAATTAGTTTGGAATTATATTTTCTATATTTATGTTGAATGCGGAGCAACAGTTTAGCGGTCAATTACTTGATCTGTCCAGTTCTTGAACGATGAGGTAGTATATTTTTTACCATTTGAACTTAACATCAACCTGATATTAAAGCTAAAGGAATAAATAACCTCAGCAATATGGAGAGGAAGATATTATTGACAACATTTGACAAACAAACATTTTGACAGTCACTTTTGTCAAGGAACTGTTTTACATATGACCTCAAATATGAGGATTCATTCCACATTACAAGAATCCACCAAACCCAATACAATAAAAATTTCATAAAATACATTTGTGTTGAATACCCTTTATGTGTTTACAAATCTGCAATTCTTCCTTACTTCCCCAGTGACAAAACTCTCAGAGTTTGTTATGTTCCCCATTTTCACCATTGAGTTTGAAAACTGCTCGAAGAATGCCACTGCATCAGCAGCGTACCTTTTAACGATTTGCCGTGTTTGTAGAGCTAGTGGACTAGAGTACAGAATCTGGTCTGAACTCAGAAGCCCTTCATTTTTCAGAAGTAAGTGGAAGAAAGAGTTATCGAAAAGTTCAGGTGTAACGTAGTCCATAGCTGATATGTTGTTTTCACCACCACCAGATGCAGGGCATATAGACATCAGGTTGTTTAGATAGCTCTGCCTTAGAGGGCTTTTAAGCGCAAAGTCACCGTAGATTCTTTGTCTGAATTTCTCGCAGCGTGCCATTCCGATAGTATGCGCTCCTGCACAATGCAAATGTGCACAATAAGCATATATCCTTCAATAAGTGAACTTTCTGCAATCAAATTGTTGCGGAAAAATTTAGAAAAATAAAAAAAATTACCTGAAAGGGCAACCATATCAGTCACTGAAAGTCCTTGGTACAAGAACTTTTGTATGATCGATACAAGGCTTTCATCTGCATCAGGAATGTTCGCGTTAGCCACTTCTAAGTTTGCGTTGATGGAGTCTTTTCGTCCGAATGGAACTTCCCAATAAGGTCCTCCAACCTAAAATCATCAAAAATATTGTCAAATAAGCTAAACATCTTTGTGAAGGAAATTTTGTTCTTTAAGTATTCAGAAGTTACCAGGACTATTGCATCTCGAGCTGCAAGTGTGAGAAGATCCGCGCAAGAGACAATCCCAGGACATTCTGATTCAAGCTTGTTCTTGATTCTATCCACTAAACCAAATCCATCCAGAGAGTTAACAGCAGTGGCTGCATTTTTCTCGCTTTTTATTGAAAATGTATCGTCTAGCAAAACCGATCCATCGCAACCCTGAATGCACAAAAAACAAGTACTCTCAACAACTTTAAATTCTCTAAGTTACATTCAAAACTTGCCTTGCAACTCAAGTTACCATAAAACTAGATTACCTGAACAAAACAGTCATGGAAATGCAACCTGACTATCAAGGCAGCATTGCGCGGATCAGACAAAACAGCACACTCCATTTCCTTTCTCACAATTTCAAAAATAGTTGGACAAGTTTTTGCATAATAATCCAACGTCAAAGGTGGATCACTAGCATTCAAGCCCTCGACGAAAAACAATGCCATCACAACAAAAACAAGAGACAGCATTTTGGCTACAGAAACTCCCATTTTGCTTCCTCCAACTTGCTTAAACTTCTTTGATCAGATAACAGTGTGAGAAGCTTGGTTGAGACCAGGAGATATATAACTACAAATTGTCTGAGACTTTTCAGCATCTGGGGTTTTCAAAGTCAAGGCCTTTTGAGTATAAATTTGTATTTAATGAATGGTTAGTCAATAGAAGATGCAGCTAACTCAGGCCTTCTTGGTGGCTATATTCTAACCAAAATCACCAAAATGACAGATATGCAGAGAAGGAAGGCAGTGTATTTGTGATCTCACTGTCTAGATTTTTCTCTTTGTGGTAACTTGTACTCTAATTAAAGTATGTCTTTCATTGCTGTCTGAAAAGTTTGGATCTTTCTTGTCATGTTCCACATTTGAGACCATGTCAGTGGCTCATACTTTTGTCTTTTTTGTTGTTGGTGTTTTAATACTAAGTTATGGTGATAATTATGATAAGTTTAAGTATGTTTGTTTCTAACCTACACTGACTTTATGCATTTAAAAATGTGTGTTGTACAAGGTTTTGACATGTGTGTAAGAAAAGTTTAAAAGGTTTGATGATCTAATGTTGGACTAACTACCATGTAACTAGACATTAAAAACATGTCTTGTTGAATTTCTAAGTAAAGGCTTCTCTTTAGGGATCTGGAAGTATATGGAACTGTACATGAATCTAGGGACATGACCAAAATGGTTTAATGTGCATTGCATAACCAGTCGGAGTTGACTAAGTTGTATAACACATCAGAAAACAGTACAGGTAAGAACTCGAACGGGGGTGGCTTACATGATGTACAGAATATTTGACCCTAAGCTAATTTTGGGCGGTATTCGTGAAATACTGCAGCAGCGGAAATGGATGTTCTTGGCAGTCAGATATACTACAAGCCTTGATGGTGTTAATGTGGACGTCTGGCACCGAATTGTATTCTGCTTGAAAGCAGGAAATTTCTTATTTGCGATGAATCTGCTCAAAAGTTTCTGAAATAAATTGTTCCTGCTAATTTGCCCAACAGTTCAATCTTCATGTAAATCTTCTTCACCTTCAGAGTCTGCACAACAGTGAATATGAAGTGAGCCACAGTGCAATGCACTACAATATTTTATTTTACAAGAAGATGATATACTGACCAGATCGAACGTCATCACTGAGCTGGCCTCTGGCTTGTACTTGCTTAACGAGCATGCGGTAGATCAATATCCACCAGTAAATATGAAGGACGAGCAAGCAAAAGAGAAGTGTATTGAAGGTATAGTAATATATCGGACCATCCACTCGGTGTTTGGTTCTATCGATGTTTCGAATTGATTCATAGCTGACACAGACAGAAACATATAAGCATCCGAAATACAATATCAAAATGCTAAAAAGACATTAAGCAAGTTGGAACAATGAATAAATACCAACCTCGTGCTCCAAAGGATCCAGAAAGGGTAGTATATGAGGCGAAGTAGTATCCACGATAGAACAAACATAATAAATGAAACACTAGCAATTCCTTCAGCCCCACCGTATTTCGACATCTTTCCTACCTCTAGAAATATATCACTTGCATCATGAAGAGCCAACACAATTGAGCCAACTCGAGCAAACCTGCCAATACAACGAAGTAAAATTTGCCATCATAACTTAGAGGGTAAAAGCAGCTAATACAAACTTTCCTCGAGGAGTACAGTAATTTTTAATTTTTGACATATCAAGCTAGCAAATAGGTTGCGCAATGAAGGAAACAAGTTATATCACAGTACAGTATATGTACCTTAACATGAAGGATAGCACAATGAGGATGAGTGTAGCAACGTGATGACCCATTGACACTCCAAAGTCTGAACGCCTAGTTTCCCAAAAAATTAGAGCAAATATAGAGTACGTATAAAACCCCGCAGTGTACATGTATAGTCCTTTCAGTTTTAGCCTGTAATAGGTAAAAATGTTACGAAATATAAGTACAAATAATGGTGGCTAATTTGCAATACAGAATTTAAAATTTGGAATATAATTTGAAGCTTGTTGCAACATCACTTACTTGATATTTTGGTCTGGCCATACCTGATCGCCAGGCCCAATCCAGAAGTAAATTGTATTTGTAAACCATGGCTCATCATAAGTAACAGAAAGCGCAAGAATCTCTGCCGAGAGATAATAAATGCATTTCCATGCGGATTCTTTGAACTTCCTTAGCTTCTTTTTTCTATCAGACACCTCAATCTCTTGGATCCCTTTACCAAAAATCAACCAGTTTCCCAAAAACTGCAACGTGGTCCAAACTATCAAGTACCATAAATAAGTATACATATGACTGTTTGATAAACAAATGGAAAGTATCTAACATGTCCCGATCAAACCCCAGACGTGACATAGAGTTAGGCATGCCAAAATTGCTTCGTTTGACATGATTAAAACATATATATTTATGGGAGAAAAGAAAACTATAGCAGCTCAGCACCACACATCAATTACACTCTATAAACAGTACACGACTCGCAATGTGTGTTTAATTATAGTCATTGAATGAGATATTTCAGATACAGAAGACATCCTGAAGAAGACGCAACTCGTAACATCATCAAGCATGAGCTGTATAGCATCAGTAAACCGGATTGTGATTTGGGAACTTCCATAGACAACGAAAACCACAAAAACACAGACAGCTACAGCAGATTACAATCAATATTCAAACGTCTAACGATGTTAAATTCAAATATAAGCTTCACATAAAAATTTCACAACCAATATCACAGCCAGGATTAGGATCCAGATTTAGAAGTAAATACAGTAATTCTGAAACAAGAGTTTCAACAATAGTAAAATCTACAGTTTTGACTGACAACACATAAATACACAAACCATTTACTATAAATCCGATACTAAGTTATTGAATTGAACTCATCTGCAACAGAGAAACAAACTACCTGCTCAAATGTGAACCTCCAGCTTAAAAGATCTAATCTTTAAAAACATATTAATCATAAAAATTCAACCTTGGAAAAATAAACTTAATAATAAGCAATTACCTCAAAGACAAATCTGTCCAGAAAGAAGCGGACGGTTAAAAAGAACACAGCGAAAAGGGGTAAAGCTGCGAAATCCTCATACCCTGGAGATGACTCATGCTGCCAGTTGATGTGTTTGATGCTGTCAAGCAAACCCATCTTCAAGATTTCACTAATTCGAGCGAAAATGAAACTGGGTTTGATTGGAGTTGAAGGAATAACGAGGGTTTTGTTGAAAAGTTATGGATCTTTGATACCGTTGAAAAACTTGACTCGGTGGGTTGAAAAGTCACCTCAGCTCACGTTCCAACAACCTCGTCTCATCACCCTCTGTTATTTTAGTAATTAATTTTAATCACAGTCATTAGTAAATTAATTGTTTTTTAGTAAATTAATTGTTGTTTAGCAAAAAAGTGTTTTTATATTGAAATTTAACAACTTTTTGAATTTGATAAATAATACAATAATTATTGATTAATCAATGTCAAATCCGTTCTTATACAAAGGAAGAATTAGGTTTTCTACGATGTTCAAGCACTAGACAAGTCCAGACACAAGACGGAGATGCATTAAGGAGGTCTGATAGATAGGTGGAGATTTATTCAATAAGTACATATTGAAAACGGAACTTATATTTTTATTTGAAAAATTAATAATAATGATCTTAAGGCTTAAGGTAGTGTTGAATTGAATGGAACAGAAGCAAAACTGAATGGAAGATATGTAGTGTTAGATGTGACAATGGAAATTTATTGCAAAAGACAAAAGCCACATGTTTAAAATGAAATAAACTGCACAGTTGATGAAAGTGAAACAGCACAAGACCAGGAAGGAGGGAGGGACACATTGGCATAGAATGGAAGGTACACAGAACAACACAGCTACCCTAACAGAACAGGATTTATTGAGACAGCTTATGGAAGAAAGATCTTGAGTGACCAATTTGAATGATTCTCTTAGTTGGCAACATACACTTGGATTCAATACCAATCAGACTTTTTGAACTTGCATGTGCAAAGATTTCAGATCACAATTCATAGTACCAATTACCAAACATGACAAGTAAACAGTTGCCAAAACACAGTATGTTTTGATTAAGGTTAACTAATATGTGAAATTAAGGTGAGGTTTTATGCTGCTGGCACATGAATGAAAGTTGTCATTGGGCAATAAAGAGACACATAAACCAGGAATACAGATGGTGCTAAACCTGCCAAGTGGTGAAGTACCTGAACAGTTGAACATCCATCAGCTACCTCAGCTTTTATATTCAATAATATGAGTCCTTGCATTTGCAACAACAGATTCATGTGTGTTCTGAAGTTGTGTCTTTATTCTACCCTTCTGGAAAGCAACACATCCTATGCAACAACAAGCTGGTCAGCTGCTGCTTCTCTTAGATTACTCAAACATGGTTTCCTCAGGTGAAACTCTGTCAAAAAGTACTATACAAAGGTTACAAGCTTTATGTGGTGCTAAATGTTTTCTTGATTTTAATTTTTTATAGCTTCAGAAATGGAGTATTCATCTGAAGTGATCCAAGGCTCAGAGTCAGGGTGGACAATGTACTTAAACTCATCTACACATGCAGATTTAAATGACCAAAATGAGGAGAGCTTTGATGAAGAAAACAACCAGAAGGGTTATTTAGATGATGAAAATGACTCCATGGCCTCTGATGCATCATCAGGTCCAAGCCGGCGGGACACAACTGATTATCACACTCCTAAAAGGCATTTAAATGATCCACCAACGTCTCCTAGAGACAATTACACTCAGAGTATTCTGATAAAAAACTTCAGAAGGGATGAAAGGTTTATGAAGCAAGTTAATGATAATTCACAAGAATTCGTCAGCATTGGTGCCTCTGCATTCAGCCGTAACCGCAGCCGGGGCCGAACCAAAGTAAGAAAACAAAAGCAGGGTTGATCAGAGTATGCCATGAGAATGCTGAACTCAAAACCTCAATCTTTAAATCAGTTTCGATTTCTTCGTCCCATTAGTTAAATTCCATTTCGAATGACTTCTGATCCGAACAATTTTGACGCCAAATTTACCAACAATAATTTTTATACCTTAAAATCTTTCACATAAAATAAAAGATCAGAACAAAAACATTGTGTCAACATAACTTTCTCTGAATCAAAATTTACTTAAGCAAGTCATGCAGACCAGTCAACGGAAAAGTCAACGTAGAGAATAGCATCCAGCGGTTTACAAGCATTTTGGGCCGAAAAGCCCAATTAGGCCCAAAAAAGAAACGCAGACCCATCTGAGGGTAAGTATTCAAACCCTGTGCTTATTTAAAGCGCTAACCTCAAGGCACTTGGATTCCTTAACTGTTGATTCGTAGTCGGAGTAGATGTCGATCGTCGTACTAAATTGAAGTATCAGGTAAGTTCTGATCTGGGTCGATGTCACAATTTTAAATTTTCATCAGCAATCCTTACTTAAAAAGGTGTTTTTTGAGCTACATTAAGTATTTGTCAGAATAGGGTTTGTCGGTTGATTAACGTGGTTATTGTGCAATGGGTTGTTTGTTTATCTGACAAAGATTGAATCTTTTTGCTGATGGTTTTTTTGTTTTACTGTTTGCAGAATTATGTATGGAGGAAACTGGTGGAAAAAGGGTTTGTTGTGGTGTGAAGGTAGATAAACTCAGCGGTCTTCCTACTGAATTAAAACAGGAAATTATTGGTTACTTGCCGTTCGTTGAAGCGGCTCGGACTAGTATTTTAACTAGTGAACGGAGATATATTTGGACTGGTACTAGGAAACTAGAATTGGACACGATATTTTGGTGGTCTACTAGAGTGGGGAAACTTAGAAATGAGCACCATATGTTGGATCAAATATTCTCGGCTCACAACAGGCATGTATGCGAGTCGTATGTTTTTGTGGAAAATCGCAATCTGCAATGTATGGGTTATCGAAGTTGTTGTCAGGTAGAAGTTTAGAAAAGGCTGAAATTAATTGTTGGGGTGATTTACCCGATCTCTTATATGAGTGTCATAAGCTTAAAGATCTAAGACTTCATTATTGCGTGTTAAGGCATCGTCGAGATTTTAGAGGCTTTCCTAATCTCTTTAGGCTTGACCTCTACAATGCTAATATTGATCCATCGTTCCTGAGAAACCTCACTCACCTGTGTCCTAAGCTTGAGACTTTGAAAATTTATAGCGACAAATATTTTCCTGTTGTTCTTAACTCGCACAGTCTCAAGATCTTGGAACTCGATAACCTAGATTTTACATATTTGAATTCAAAAGATGTTCCTAATTTGGCTCGCATCAGTTTTAAGGGAAGGTATAGTTAAGTAAGTTATGACCAGATTGTTGGGCCTATGAGCTCTCTGTTCGGAGTGAAGGAACTTGCCTTCCAGTTTTATTGGTTGAAGGTAAAACTATTTCTCAATGTGGCTAATTTATTTAAGATTCCTTCGATTTATGTTTAGTTTTCCAATTTAACTAGCATTCCTCTTTTTTGATGTACAGAAGCCGTTTAATGGAAAGTGTCCGGCATGCCTCCCAAGAAAACTTGAAAATCTCAACAAGATGTGTCTTCACGGGGTGGACATTTTTTGTCCGGTTGATTTATCATTAACTCTATGTCTTATAAGAAGCTCACCTCAACTGCAATGATTGAGCATTTATGTAAGTCCACTTTATATTTTACATCCTTGTGAAATATGTCAGTGAACTATTTTGTGGTGCTTGTTACAGATGATTCCGAATAATTACTGTGCATTGGGTGATAAAATGTCACGGAGATTATTGGAATCAGAAATCAGAGATGTCAGTATCTTCAGCAATGTGGAGACTGTATGGATTCATGAAATGACCGAGGGGATTCAGTTTATTAGACTAGTCACAATTATACTCCTTCGCTGCCCAAATCTGAAGACCTTGTTTATCGAACCAAGTTACAAAGTCCCCAATGTACAAAAGACTTTGAAGAACATAAAAAGTGAGTTGATTAAATGCAGTCTTTATTCTGACAAAGTTCAGTTTCATCCCAAAAGATTATTCATAGAGTCAGAAATGGAGTATGCATCTGAAATGATCCAAGATTCGGATTCAGAGTGGACAATGTACTTAAACTCACATCCACATGCAAATTTAAGCGACCAAGATGATGATAGCTGTGATGAAGAAAACAAGCAGAAGGGTTGTTCAGACGAAGAAGATGACTCAATGGCCTCTGATGCATCATCATCAGCTCCAAGCCGGTGCAACACTGAATATCATAATCCTGAGAGTGTTTTAAATGATTCAACATTGTCGCTTAGAAACAATTACAATCGGAATATTCTGATAAAAAACTTCAGAAGGGATGAAAGGTTTAGCCGTTTACGAGACAAATTTATGTTTCGCAAGCTTGTCAGGCTCAGGCGCATCAGCATTGCAGACTCTGCATTTAGCCGTGGCCGAACCAAAGTAAGAAAACAGAAGCAGGGTTGGTTAGAGTATATCTTCAAAATGTTGAACTTTTTTAAAACATTTATTGTCCCGTCGTTTAATGACCGGAACTCGAGACGAAGATACAATCAGAAGGATTTGAACGCCGGTGCAAAAATGTAGAGCTTAAATCTTCAAATCAATTTTTCAATTTCTTCGTATAATTAGTTAAATTTCTTTTCGAATGACTTGTGATCCGATCAATTCTGACGCCAAATTTATCAACCAGAATTCTAAAACTTATAATCCTTCACATGATACAAAACACCAGAAACCTTCTGTTACTTGAATCAGAGTCCTGCAGACGAGTCAACGGAAAAGTCAACGTAGAAAATAGTATACATCGGTTAACAAGCGTTTTGGGTCGGAAAGCCCAATTCGGCCCAAAAATAGGCGCAGTCCCTAGTAAGTAACCGTGAGCTTCTTTAAAACGCTTAACCTTACGGCTCTGTGATTTCTTAACTGTTGATTCGTTGTCGGAGTAGCTGTCGATCGTCGTTCAAAATTGAAGCATCAGGTATGTTCTGATCTGGGTCGATTACAGAATTTGAAATAGTCATCAGTATCATTACGTAAATGGTTGTTTTTAGATACAGTTAAGTATTTGTCGGTTAGGGCTTGTCAGTAATTTAACGTGGTTATTATGCAATTGGTTGTTTGTTTATTTGGAAAAGATTTAATCTTTGTGCTGATGAATGTTTTTTTTACTTGATTGCAGAGTTTATGTATGGAGGAAACTGGTGGAAAAAGAGTTAGTTGTGGTGTGAAAGAAGATAGACTTAACAGTCTTCCAACTCATTTAAAAGAGGAAATTATTGGTTACTTGCCGTTCACAGATGCGGTTAGGACGAGTATTTTATCTAGTGAATGGAGATATATTTGGACCGGTACTAGGAAACTAGTATTTGACGCGACATTTTGGAGGACTATTGGCATGAATGGAATTAGACATGAGTTCAAAATATTGAAACAAATATGCTTAGCTCACAAAAGGCATGTTTGTGAGTTTTATATGAATTTGGAAGGGCGCAGTCTTGCAGTGCATGAGTTATGGTTATGGAGGTTGTTTTCCAAAAAAAGATTAGAAAAAGCTGAAATTTATTGTCCGCAGGGTTTTTTTCCCGAATGCATATTGAAGTGTAATAGTCTTAAAGATCTAAGGCTTCGTCATTGGGAATTTATCAAGACCCGAGATTTTAGTGGCTTTCCTAATCTCCTTAGTCTCGACCTCTGCGAAGTTAAAATTGATCCACGGTTCCTGACAGACCTCGTTCACCTGTGTCCTATGCTTGAGACTTTGAAAATTGAACTTCACAGATCATTTTTCTATAGTATTTGCATTGATATTAACTCACATAGTCTCAAGACCTTGCAACTTGAGAACATCAATTTTAGAAAGATGAATTTCAAAGACCTTCCTAATTTAGCCCGCATCATTTTAAAGGGAGAGTTTGGATACTCAACTTTTAACCAGATTGTCGGGTCTATGAGCTCTCTGGTCGGAGTGAAGGAACTTTCCTTCCAGTTTTCTTTTTTGAAGGTAAAACTATTTCTTAAAGTGGCTAATCTATTGCAAAGATTCCTTGATTTTTTGTTTATTTTTCTTCTTTTTTCACATACATAGAAGCTATACATTGGAAAGTGTCCGGCATGCCTCCCGAGACAACTTGTAAAACTCAACAAGATGTGTCTTCATGGGGTGGGCATTTTTTGCTGGGTTGATTTATCATTAACTCTATGTCTTATTAGAAGCTCACCTCAACTGCAATGCTTGAGCATCTATGTAAGCCCACAATCCACATCATATTTTTTTATCCTTGTAATATATATCATTGAACTATTTTTGTTGCTCGTTACAGATAGATCCGAATAATTACCGTGGAAGGGGTGCTAACATGTCACTGATATTATTGAACTCAGAAATCAGAGAAGTTAGTATCCTAAGCAATGTGGAGACTGTATGGATTCATGAAATGACCGAGGACATTCAGTATATACGCCTGGTTATAATTATACTCCTCCGCTGCCCAAATCTAAAGACCTTGTTCATCGTACCAAGTGACAAAGTACCCGAAGTACGAAAGACTTTGAAGAACATTAAAATTGAGTTGATTAAACGCCATCTTTATTCTGACAAAGTTCAATTTCATTCCAAAGGCTCTCTCATTCATCAGACAGATGAGTGTTTGGAATCATGATTCTTTATTTTTCTGATTTAAGTAGCATTTTGAGTCTCCACATATTTCTGATTTGGCGATTTGAATCGTGCACTGTTTTATATATATTCTTTCCTTCCAGTTCTTAAGAAATTTTAGTAGAACATGTTCCTTGTACCTGTCATAGGTTTTCCATTTATGCAGACAAGAGTATTTATCAATATTGTGGTGATCCGTTCAGCAACTAAGAATTTCAAGTTCAGAGCTGCAGGGGACAACGAGAAAACGCAGGCATGAAAAATATCCAGGTTAATAATATTATGGTCCTTCGACAGGACTCTACATTACTGCAGGCTTTTAGGTTCTTGTTCAGGCATAAATTCACCAAGGCTTCATCGAGGTGGCGTAGACCTAAGTATATGTTGCTAATGTTAATAAGCAAGTTACATCAGATCAGACACTATTTCATTTAAAGCAGGATGAATGAACATGAGTAAACGTTGTCCATGTTAATCAGAAGTAACATCAAACACTACTAGAATAAAAACAAGCACCATCCCTATCGAGATGATCCAAACACACCAGCTTCCAACTTCCAATTGTAGCCTGGAGCAAGTCCATAAAAATATTCTCCCTGCATCATTTCAAATACACACATTCAGTACTCACGGATATAACGATCTTTTCTCCATCCAATGCAAGTAAAATTCGACACGAAAAAATTTCACTCCGGTCATGCGCTTCACCAATCACCATACACTTGACATTCCCTTATCAGCATTTCCTACAGAATCTAACACATCACAACCAAGTGCTATTGAAGCATCTTTATTATTATCATCTAGCTGAATTTCATCACTGTAAAATATCGAAAATTTCCGCAATTTTAAAACTCTGATAGATTAGTTATTACTACAAAACACTCTATATACAAGAAAAAATTGACAACAAAGCACAAATTTCTGCATAAAACTTCAACAAAATAATTTCTAAAGGCGAAATTGGAGATTTTTTCAATACCGAATCGATGAGGGAAAGTGTCAAGCAACGTCTTTGGCGTTGTGGACGAACGCAGCGGAGCAGAGGATCAAAGCGATGAATGAGAATATCGCTAATCCGATCATTAATGAGAATCCAGCTAGCGTCAAATCAAGCAAGCTCTGAATGCTCAATCCAAGCCCTAACGACACCATCGCTCGATTAATTTCTTCGAGTTTCGATTGACTTCGAATCCGATGAATGAAGAGACATGCAATTAGACACATTCTCTCTCTCTCTCTTGCTCGCTGGGTGACACGTGAGAACGAAGACGGAGCCTCGTCATCGCCATTGATGACGTCATCTTGATCGAATCCGAAAGGCATGTTCTGTGGTATGGACTGATTGATTACTGGGCTTGGTCATTTGGGCCGAGTTGTTGGGAATTCTTGTCTATGTGAACTTTGCCCAAACGACTTTTAATTACGTCGTTTTCGTCTCAGATGATATTCGCCGGCGCCGGCGAGCGAAACTTGGAAACTTGTCGTTGCATCAATCGGGTGAATCGGAAGTTGATTTTTGTTGTTATTGAAGATGGGTATGAAAATCAGTTCTTATTTGATATTATTATTGTGTGTCTTGGCTTGACAGATGAATTAGCTTGTGTAAGTTGATTAGGGTTTATATGTTTGTAAACATCACACAGATTCGATAGGGATAGGTTTAGAAATGGAGAAAAGGGAGTTGGGCTCTGATCTGATTTTCATGATAGGACAACATTTTGGTAAAAGTGATGCCTTTGTGTTTTTTGGTGGGAATTGAGATTGGTGGCTATCCTTTTTTAGACAATGGATGATATTTCTGGATGGAGCACTATAGAATATTGGCTTTAGGTGACTGATTTATGGACTGAGGTTTCCATTTTGCTGAGCTGTTTTTTTGGTGTGTGATGATATTTCGTGTTTCTGATATTGATTGTGGTTTAGATGGTTTTGGAGACCCTTGGATTCCGCATTTGAGGAAATCTGAGGAGATCTCTGAGTGGCCTGCGAGGAGGTTTGTTTTACTTCTTACCATACTTTTTTTCTTTGTATTATAGAGTGAGTCCGTGCTGCAATTGGTTGGTAGAGGTAGCCTGCTGTGGTTTGTGATTTAAAGTATCATCAAGAAGTTGAAGTAATTAGTCAACAGTGAAAATAATGTGGTAGGCGATGCACAATGTTTCAGTAATTAAGTCGTCAAGTAGGAAATAAATGGAAATCAGAGCACATTCCCGTTATATTTACCACTATCTGCAGTTCCTGTTGAATTCCGTCAGACTCAATAAATGTAATTAATTAGGGAATTTAACTTTGTTTTTACCTTCATTATTCCCCCAGACACCAAATTCCTGGGTTCATCAGTATTATATGCAACATGCCCTTTTGAATTATGAACCATGCTTCTTGTTTTGTGAGTGCCTATTATCAGTACTTGATATATGATTAGTAGTCTCTGTTGGGGGACTTTTACTTTGCTAGGATGTACATTATGCTTACCTGCAGAGCCTCCTAAAGCCTTTAGTGAACCACGTTGGTGTTCTTTTATGTAAGGTAATATTATGTAGTGGTTTTGTGAAAGTTTGCCTTCAGTTTCCGAATTCCACATTTTTCCTTGATCCTAAATGGTTAAATGTGCTGCGCTAAGCTTCTGTTAATATTGTTTGTGGCCATTTATAACACTGAAAATTTACTTCGTTACCATTTTTATCTTCTTAGTAGGCCAGGCCGCCAGGGTGTACTGCAATTGGGGATGACATAAACATAGTGTACATAACACCTGAAGTGTGGAACATTGTGGACACACTCCAAAATGGTGAAAGCAACCCGAGATTGGCTTGACTAAGTAAGCCAGGCATATTTTCTTAACAAAAAGCTGAAGCAATAGTTTCATTAATTCTTTCCATAGTTGTATACATCATTAATCACTACTTTCAGACTGCCACGAAACACTGTCCAATTGCCGTACTAATGCAGCTAAGCACTAAGCACGAATGTACCATTTTCTTTCTGTAATCACTTGTTTCTTGGATTGGTCATATATCAGGCCCCCTTAATTAAGTACCAAGATGTTTAGTTAGCTTCTGTATTTTGTTTGTTTGATCAACATAAATCTAAAATGGGATTAATCTAACAATTGTTGTTCTCTTTTTACAGATATGTTCCATGTACAGATGTACTCCCACCTCAAAACCTAATGATGCCTTCTGTGACTACAGTTTGATGACATTTTAAGGTCCTGGCAAACACCAATCCAAGGCTAGATTTTTATCTTTTCCAATAGTTATATCATTCATCCGATATCATTTCGTGGTTGATATCCAAATAAAAAAGCCAATATAGTGTGAAAAGAGTTACAATCAGTCACATCTCCGCTCTGAAGAAGAGAGGAGATGATGTGTTTGTAGTTTAAACTAAAATATATTTTTATATTGAACTCAGGTAGTGGTGAACTTTGACAAACAGAGCAATATATTTATACTTTATGGTAATAATGATTTTATTACTAGTGATAGTGGTCTGCAAAAAACATTGCTGATTTATCATGGCAGCAGGTCGATGGAACTACTGATGGATTGGGTCGAGACAGTGTTGCAGGCTACTTCATCAAAATCCTGCAAGGCATTGTAAGGGCCACCAATCTGCAAACTGCCAAGCATTTGACGAAGATTAGCAGTTTCTTCCTTCAGTTTTGCATTTTCTTGCATCAACTTATCGTGTGACTCACACATGTTATTCAGTCTTTCAATCAGGTTATGATTCTCATTCCTGATACGCATCACCTGAGTCCAAAGCTCATCCAAGTGCCTCTGCTTCCTCATCCGTGACCTGCGTGCAGACTCCCTGTTAGATATCATCCTCTCTGCCTTCTCTCATCAGTTACGTCATTTTTATGCCGCTGATCATCGCCTTCATCGGAGGTAGAGTTGTTGCCAAGGCTATACTGTGGCTGAAGCAAAAAATCCTGAAGTGGCGGAATTATTTGGACATTTTGAAGGTTTCCAAATAACCCCAAAATGATGAGATGGCATGTTGCATTGCATTGTGCTGAAGCTCCCTGGAAACATCATCGTTGAGTTGTCTTGGACGAAGTAGTTCACTCCTGACATTTTAATGTAGCTCAATATGTAGACAGTTGACAGCTATATGGATCAGAAAGAACCCTTAACGATCTTGTTTGCTGTGATTGTTGAGTGCTGATAGAAGAAGCCATTTTATAGTAGAATGAATGTGGATTCATGGCTGTGGGTCATTATGGACAACAAAGTGTAGCAGTTTCAGGAGCTTAAGTAAAGCTATATAATATGTGTATAGTTTTAAGCCATGTATTGAAGGGGCATGGTGCATTCAAAGGCATAGAGAGATAGTTAACTGTGGATTTAATTAGTATGGATAATCTTGAATTTATAATTTAAAGTTAATGAATAATTATAGCTAATGTGGAGCTACTAATTAACATAAGAGACTAGCTAATGAGATGACTTTAATTTGTGGGCTCTTAACCACATTTTTGAGTGGTGGATGAAGTCAATCTTTGGAGCATAAACAACTTGATGATCCTATCCAAATTCCAATAGAAAATTATAAACCAAAACCTAAGCCAATGATATCAGTTAGCATATCAGATGGGGAAGAATGATGGTCAGTTTGGATTATTAAGTTGTTGACTCCAATCTCCTCATCATGTTCTTAAATTTCAAAGACCATATTTTGATGACTCAATGAGCACTTTGCTTATACTATATTACTACCATAACATCATCTACCTAAAAATCATTAAACCATGTGAGGTAGGCTCATGATCCATTTAGTGAATAAACTGTTTGCCAGTGTTGGCACCAATGAACTCTATATTGTACTTGTGGCCTTAAGTGTTCATGATCAAAAAACCCTAAAATCACCAAACCCTTTTGAACCTTTTCGGACGGTATGTACCATAGTTTATCATTCCTTTATATCATGATAACATGAGAAAGAGTTTAGTATTCAAAGTTCACGTCTAGTTTTGCAGCAATATTATGTGATGTGGTGATATGATGAACCAAGTGTTGGCAATCTGAAGTGGGATGTGGTATACATCCAATTAGTTCAGCTCAAGGCTCTCTAGTGATTCCAATCTTTAGAGGTAGCAACTTGTAGCCGTGAACATCTGTGTTTCATCCATGTCTTTGATTATATTAATAGAGTTATGAAAGTTCTTCTCTTTCATTTGGCACCACTAATTGATAATTTTATTATTAATTTAATTAAACAAAGATTATGTTATCATCACAGCATGCCTTAATTATTATATATGTATAATGGGTGTCAACCTCATACCTTAAAACGTTACGTCTGTCACCCACAAGAGATGTCACAAGATCAACAACCAAGTTATAAAGAGGTTCATAAAAGATACATTTGGACTCGTTGAAAGACTTTGTTTTATGGTTCTCATGCTGAGATTTTGAAGCGATTCAAAAGGTTAGATGTTTCAATGTTTGAGAAGTTAGCTTCAAGAGCAAGTGTTACATAGGACTCAAAGAAAAGGTTAAAACTTTAGTTCCTTTTACTCTTACAATGATAATAAAGCAAACATTTACAACAGCTCATGTGGATTTGGTCTGCATACAAAATGCGGTAGATCTTGCTAAAGTAAATATCAGATCTTTGCGTGTCACAAAACATAAGTTTATATCCCCACAAGGCTAGCTAGCTAAGGTGTACGACATTAACATGAGAAATTGCTTCGAGTTCGTATTTTGATACTAGCTAGTAGGACTTTGCACTAGAAATGACATATTTTACATGGCTTAGCAAGAACCACAATGGAGGTCCTACCATTAAATTAGGAGGAAGACTGGCAAATGAAATGAGCCTGTGGAACTGTGGTGGGTAACAACTAACACAAGTCGGCCAGCTGAGGGTCATCAACATGCGTATTGTAAAATAGAAACAAGTGAATCTTGAGTTGTGTATATGGCCCTATATACACTAGCTAGGTTATCTCCTAGCTAGCTAGCCACCTTAGTCTCCACTTAGTTTTCAGAACCCACCGGCCACCACACTAAATGGCTACCCTACGTCATCTCTCTTCTTGTTTTGACACTTTTACAACCGATGAAAAATACTTGAAAGTGCTTCTATAATTTCAAACTGAAGGTACCACCATTTGCTTACTATTCTGTGCATATTAATATGAAGCAAATTCATTAAATGAATGAATATATGAAGT
The DNA here is from genome assembly GCA_006409495.1 of Sedum album. Taxonomy (NCBI): domain Eukaryota; kingdom Viridiplantae; phylum Streptophyta; class Magnoliopsida; order Saxifragales; family Crassulaceae; genus Sedum; species Sedum album. Next base: position 172,133 of record QZGG01000081.1, read on the forward strand.
GAGAAAAGTAATATATGGTGTCAAATTTGAATGTCATGGACTTCTGCTTTTGGTTAACAGCTGAAGCATATTGTAAGCAACCCAAGTCAGCTTACTTCTCCTTTACATCCAAAGATGGTTTACATCGTTACTCTTATTCTGCAATATCCCCATATTGCACTCCAATGAGTCAATGCTCAAGCCTTATATGACCACTTACATAACTTAGCGCTACAAGTATGAGCAGGTTATTCAATGATCAGATTGAATTCAACCTTCTTTCCAGAGATGAGCTCAGAATTTACAACAAAATAGGCTATTCATCCACCCTCTGTGTCTTATCAGACTTCGACGATCAGCTTTCTTCATCGGAACAGGGCTGAAATTCCATTCATTTGGTAACCTGTACACAAATGTTATAAATAAAAGTTAACCTTTCTGTTTCCTAAAAAGATCTGTAACTATCATAATGCCAACTAAATTTAAATGGAGAATTGTTCATAGCTTACACAGGGAAAGCGAAGGATCTAGTACTGACTGTGCTTGCATCTGACCGGTGAGAAAGGTTACCCGAATGCGCAATTGGGCCTGAGTAAGTAATTAAGCCACTATAATGGCCTACTGATGCGAAGCTTGACTCAAAATAATCTCGTTGCAGTGCCGCTGTAGACAATATATAGGAATCAACCCGTTGAGGTTTATGGGCAGCATCAGGCAGGTTTTGATTGTTTACACTTAAAGCGATCTTCTTTTCATTGTTTAAAGCTGTGATGTGCAAAGATTTATTCATTGCTTCCCTTGCAGGTTCAGTTTTCTTAACTGAAATTTCCATCTTGCTGGTATCAGTTGTTTCTTCAGGAGATGGTAATTTTCCGCCAGTGACCTGTAAACAAATTAATTCACTTACAGTAAGTTTTAAAAGGCCACCTATTGGACATCACAGGATATGAATCAATAAGTCTTAAGTAAGCTGGTGACATGCCACATTTCAATCAACAAATTCATAACATGGTAACACGATCTTTTCATACCTCAGCTCCAGTTAATGAGTTCTTTTGCACAATATCCAGTTCATTTTTGCATATGTTCTCCATGGAGGTTTCAACAACTTCCTGTTTTAGGTCTCTCAAAACCAATCTTTTTGTTTCATCCTCCAATCCACTTTGTTGGCTGACTTTAGATTCACAGCTACTAAAATCCTTTTCGCTTCCAACATCGGCCGATGAATTCAGACCCACTGGAATCAGCCATTCAGCATCCACCTTCTCTTCTAATATATTTTTCGAACCCTTGAAAATATCTTCTCCATGACTCTTCTCTTTTACAGGTAAACCTCATCAATGCAAATGTCCTTTACGTCAGTGCCATCAATTTCTCTACAATTTTCCTGCAAGACAGAGTGCTCAGGTTCCAAAAGATTTACATCAGCAGAGAACCGAACTTTGATATCTTTGTCAGGTCTCTTGTTATTGTTGGACTTTGCAAGATTATCAAAACCAGCATCTACATGCATTTCTTTGATGTCAGCGACACAGTCCTGATCTTGTGATTCTGTAGTGATCAAGTTGTTCAGCTCAGTTGGTAACAAATCTACATATATATTTTGGCATTCCGAGTAGTATAGATCGTTAGAAGATATCTTGAAATCTCCTGTTATCTTAACACCGTCCATCAGATTGTCAAGTTTCCGATCAGAAATTAACTCCCGACTATTATTGAGATGGAAGGCTGTGGTATTGAATTTCAACTGCAGAGTAAATATCAGTTAGCCAACGAAAATATGTGCCAAATTTTAAACACAGCATAGTGCGTACGCAATCCAATAATCACAAGAATTGACGCAAATCAGTGGCTACCAGACAAGGCAAAGATTGCACTGAGGACAAGTAAGGTAATTGAAGTATATAACAATCCAACTATATTTCAAAGGCTCGAAAGCCTCAGAATTTGCAAAAGACTGGCTTCGTAAAATTCCAATGGTTTTGAATCTGACCTCGTTATTTGAAACCAAGTATCTAACAGAACCCCTTAATTTACCCAACATTGTAAACAGTCCATTCATTCATACATGTTCATGTACACATTACCAGAAGACCAGAACACAACAAAATCCTAACTTTCAGAAACATTGACAAAAGAAGAAACAAATAACACGTACCTTCACAACCCAAGTCCCTTCTGAAGCAGTCGAGTTCAATCTCCAAATTCCAATCCACCCAATTCCAGCCTCCAATCCCTACAAATCAACTGCAAGTTTCAAACTTTTAGACCACAACATACATCCTCAAATCACAAAACAAACAAAACACATCACGCAATCAAAAAAGCAATCACCTTTAGGCACCTAAGAAACTCCAGGATCTGAAAAGACCGATGGAAAAAACATAAAAGTTGAAAATGCAGAAATACAAACCGATCAGACAAAAATTACTCAACGAGCTACAAAACAAGCAAATGAGAATCTGTACAGAAACATTCTAAATTAGAACTCCAATGTCAACCACCGCATCAAAATGCATTAAATAATAAACTAATTATTTTAAGACATTACCCAGAAGTCGTATGATGATATGATCAAGCTGTCTCCAAAACACTGAATTTTTCAAACACGACAGAAAATGTTAAAAATTCAATCTTAAGGGTTTTAAATTTGGATACAATAAATTATGTCACTACTGATTAAACAAGTAATCAATGCCAACCTCTCCGTGTAGCTATCGATCGTTACCTGTGCCAGATAAGCAGGTGAGGTCTTCTCTGCGACTCACTCCACGTACGATTTTTTTCAAGATTAAAGATGAAAGTGGGATTGAATTGATTTAAAGCTGATAAATTTATGGTTCGGTTGGAATGTACGAAGTGGTGGAGTGTGATTCGGATCATGGGGTGTTTGGGAATTTGAGATTCGTGTCGGATCCGCGGAGATCGTTATTGCATAGAACTTTTTTTAAATACGAAACATTTAAAAAAACTAAATAAATGATTAATGACACCTGAAATAGAATAATACATTAAGATAATTATTCTTATTGGGCCGACAGTCAATGTCAGCCCACACTAAATCACATAATGGGCCGTCGAAGTCGTCGTCGCCACAGACGTCTTTTAGTCAGCGTTGACGATTCCAAATGGGCCCACATGGACAATCCTAAGTGGGCCAGCGGTCTTCTTCAGTTCTGCGGCGTACTTTCACATATTTTTTACATAATAAAAAAACAACGAAATCCGAATAAATTATCTTGCGACAAATTGTTTAAGGAAAATCTTCACACGTTCCTAGAATTCAATCTCTCCCAACTCACTCATCATCCCCAGGTACTGATTGACCTACTTACTCTTCTGTAAATTTTGTAACCCGCATTCCACAATTCGCGTTCAAGATCAAACTTTACTGTCTCAGAGTTCCGTCTTCTAAAAGGACAACCTTTATATATCCTTGACGCGTTTTTTAGGTTTTTAGATCATAAATCCATCTGGGGTTTTCTAAATTTTGATTTTGTGGTTGGTTGAGACTCAAAGTTTCTTATTTGATGGTTAGATTGAGTCTTATGTTATGTGTTTTTTGGTTTTGGGGTTTTAGAGATGCTTTTGCATTGCAGGTTGCAGGTGTTTGTGAATTGCTTCAAGTTTGAGCTGTGAGTGGAGACTGGAGTAATGGGTGTGACTTGTAGTTGTTTTGGAAAAGGCCAAAGTGATGGCGGCGGTGTGGCTGCAGGTTCAGAAGGTTCAAGTGGAGTTAAGAATAGTTGTTTGCAGAATGTTATTAACAAGGTAAATTCCTTTAGCTGATGTTTGTTGATTATGTGTTAGATGATCATGTCTGTGTTGATAGTTTTAATCTGGTAATGGGGTTAGCGAGTTGCTGTGAATAGTGGCTTCAGAGCTTTACTAGTGGTCAGAGAGGTTTTTGGTGGGTAGTCTGTTCATACTTCGTACCGTCTTGAAGTGTTTCACATTGGGATATGTTCAAGTTGTAAAGGTGATCCTTTTGTGTTGTACTGCTTGGTGATTTGATTGTCTGAAGTTTTAGGATTGTGTTTCTAGTTAGTTGAAGATTGGGGTTCTGAATTCTGGATAATCTATGACACAATGATCTTCAGTAGACTTGCGTGGTTCTAAAGTTACCCTGATACTCGTGCTTGTTGAGTTATAAAAACTTTTCATTCATGATTTCGTGCTGCTTCCTTGCGAACACTTAATTATGAGATTCTGCTCTTTGATTGTAGTTTAAATCAGTATCTCACAAAGGACAAGTGGAGAATGCAGTAAACAATAATGGAGGCATAAGAAATGAGGCTAGGGTAGCAGCTGCAAAACCTTTGAGAACCAATACTACTGTAGCTCCTGGAGCTACTTCAATACAGTGTGTGGCTCAACCTCACCAACCAAATCCCTTAGTGAACAACTTAAATTCCACAAATTCACAGCCGACTGGACAACAACATCAGACTCGGAACAAGCATACAATGAAACACACAGGGAAAGGTGTAACTCAAAAACGAAAGAGAAAAGTTTGGAAGGGTTCTAAACTTCTTACTAAAGATACAGTAAAAGCCAAAGCAACTCAATCAGTAGATTCATCATCTGAAGACTTCAAGGACGCTGTTGAAATATTCGCTTCGGCAGATGATGAGGATGTCTGTCCCACATGTCTTGAAGGTAAAAATATTCTCTATCGGCCAAATACCCAACTTAATCTAGTTTTCTAGTTTGAATTATATTACCAAACATTCATGTGATTATGCTCCACCATTGTGCAGAATATGATGAAGAAAATCCCAAGATCATGCCTGAATGCAATCACCATTTTCATCTTTCTTGTATTTTTGAGTGGATGGAACGAAGCACTTTATGTCCTGTTTGCGGCAAGGTATTTATTTCTCATTCACAAACCATCACTACTGAGCCCGTCCTCCATCATTCAAATAGAAGTGTAAACTAATTGTTTGCTTTATATTTACAGGTGATGGTATTTGAGCAAATGACTTAGAGAAGACATGTTCACTTCAATAAAACTCGAGATAAACAAAGGTATAAAAGCATCTCATGCACTAAATTACACGGAAAAGAAACACATTTTTACGCTTTCCTTTGATTTCATGGTATCACTTATCAGTCCCTATACCTCACTCATTACGTCTTTTTTGTTGCTGTGCTATAATTACACGAAGTTCTTTGTACATAAATGTGGTGATTATCAATCCCTATCATCGTCTTCTCCTTGATGTAGAATAGTTGTGACATAAATGACACATTCAGGCCACATGGAATCTCACATTTTTAGCAATACTATTACTTTGTTTGTCAACATCTTATTCTAGTCCTGCATTGCCTTTCCTACACATGTGAAATGGATCGAATAAGAGCAGTTTTTAATACTCATCTTTCTGCCATTTTGGGTTATTTAAACTCCTCAGGCAAGGAAATTCTTCTGTTTTGGCCGTAGCTAGCATACCTTTTCTGAAGTTTGGAGATGGAGTCATCCATAAGTTGGTGTTCTAAATCAGAATGAGAACATTATATTTGTTTTACTTTTCTTCTTCATATGCATTTGAGAGCTGATTCAAGTTGATGCTTCAAGTACGTAACTTATAGTTTGCAATCAGTCCAACAATCAGATGGGCCTACTGCTACTCCATTCCCAGCCCATGCAAATATACAAGAAACACAAAGCTCTAGCTCCATTTTCATGCTTTGTTGGGTAGGACAGAGCACACTACTACAAACTCATCTTTCTTTTTGGAACTCCAGATGTTCCTCGAACAAGAAACACAAGGATGAGTACCTAGACAAAACTTTATGAAGTGATAAAAAGCTAGCCATTTTGTGTGTTTTTTATAACTTTATATTTTCCCAAAAGCATTATTCACCACTACACGAGTGAAGGAGATATAACCACGTCATCTCATCACTGCTTTACACACTAAATCAGACCCAATATCTACCCATTGTGTATTATGATCGAGTGGGCTTTTACAAAGTAAGGAATCTTTTCCTTATCTTATCTCAAGACCTTGCAAAAATGGGGTTCAGAAAAACCCTAGTTGGATGACACCCCATTGTTTCATATTCCCTGTCTGATATCAAACACTGAAATGTTGTTATATTGCAGCCAATCAGATTTCCAGACATGTCTTTTAATCATAATGACAGCTAAGATATGTGATTTTTGCTAGAACCCTTTTTTGCAGGGGGGTTTTAGCTCTTTTAGGTGAAGAAGGGTTCTCAGTATCTTATCTTCAAACCCTAATTTAGATGTCATTGTCTCTCTCAGCTGGGACTTTATGTGCCCAGCTCCAAGCTGTAAATGTCTCTATGGGTTGACCCCCATGATAAACTACTTCATGGATAACTTATGTTGTTGCATATTTGTACATATGATCATGTTCCTCAAGATTCGGCATTATTGAATGAGTTTTGCTATATGCACCGATCGATTGAGGATCAGTGTTTTCAACCAAGGTTGTCAGAATCGAGTTTCTACCTTGACTCGTTTTGCTTAGGTAGAATCGAAACGTAGTTTTAAATCGTAGAAACGTAGTTTTTACAAAATATTAAATTATTATTATTATTATTTATATATATATATATATTTTACGTTTAAATATTTTATCAATTATAAATATATTAATATGAAAGTTAGAAATATATTTATATAAATGTATGAGATAAATATTATTCGAGAACACAAATGTACGTTAAAAGTGTGTATTATATGATATAATAGTCATATTATATCATATGTGGATACGTAAACTCGGTAGTTTCTATTAGTTTTTACAGTTTTTACGTAGTTTTAACTCGTGTAGAATCGTTTGACTTTAAGTTTCTACCAAAAAGAGTTTCTACCTAAGTTTTAACTCGAAACTCATATGTGGATACGTAGAATCGGTAGAAACGTAGTTTTAAAACTAGTTTTTGACAACCTTGTTTTCAACATTTTCTTATTGAACTCCGATTTTCTTCTTATTCATATACTAGGTCATGTGTTTTTAGTAAGGAATCATGCTAAAGATTTTGCAAATAATTTATTTGTATCAATGTGAAATTGATGTATCAATTATCTTCTATGATAATTACTTCTCCTGTTCCACTTCCATTCATTGAAGCATCAACCATCAACTCCAGTTGACAGTTTTTCTTGTACCTGAAATGAGAAACAATATGGGACTCAAACTAACGATCTCCACAACTGTCCACTTTCAACACGAATGGTTCACACTTAAAGAAAGCAACAAAACATTGAGATTTTGTGTCTCTATGCTCCTAGAGGTGCAACTAAGTGATAGCTACAAAACACTGGCTTATATCAATCAGTTTCAATGTATTGATATTGATGTACTATCAATAGCTTCTTATCCTATTGGCCATATGTAATACCTTGACAATGCAATCTATGAGTTTCATATATTAATATTTCTAGACTTTGTAATGAAAGAAAATGTCTCTAAAAGTATTTAGAGGTGATCATATGAATCAAGCTTGTATGCCCTTGTTGAGACTTGAATCACATCTTCATGTCCATCATGTGAACAAAAGTGATGCATCAAAAGTCCTAAAGACTAAAAACTTCGACACTTTTTGTTAGATCACATTCCTACCGTGATCGATTATATGTTTACTGTCGATTTTAGATCCGAATATAACATGTTTTTCGCCGAATAAAGACCAATTCATCAAAGATCAAACAATCATTTACAATGTCTGAATCTAAATTTGCATGTACTTGTGATATCTGCCTGCACATTATTAGCAAGTAAAGTTGTCTTATAGGACTTAAGCATCATGTGGGTCACAACAAAAATGGCCATAAACTGATCTCACTTATACAAAAATTTCCATTTCAAAAATTAAAGTTATTAGGTAAGAATTTAAAGTTGTAGTTCCATAGTCATTCCTGAGGACACTTTTCAAGAAAGGTAACTTTTTATGGAAAAAATATGATAGAAATTAGAAAAAGTGTCACCAGTGGACACATCTATATAAAGATATCACCCATCCCTAACCTATTATTCAAACCTTACATAACCTCAAACTCATCTTTGGATGCCCTTCCAACAAGAAAACATCTCAGTTTTGAAGCCTACCAAGTTCACTATGTCATCAGTGGCGAGTTACCCGGACCGCCAAGACCATAGTCTCTACAAAAAACCATTAGTCCATCGACGAAACAACTCTGGTGAGCTTGATGTGTTTGAAGCTGCAAAATACTTCTCATCAGTCTCCAATTTCAGCCATGATCAGCTATCAGTATCATCTCAAAAGTCCAACAAAAATAACCTTACAACTAAATCATGTAAAGAGTATGATCAGGCATGGAGGCCTAAAGGCGCACGGATGAGCCTAGACGCGGTAGGAAGACCGTCAAAGCTGAAAATACCTGAACCTATGCAGAGTGGGTATAAGGTGCATGGTGATGATAAGATGAACAAGAGCAAGATCAAGCAGCCAAGCTCTCCTGGTGGGAGGCTAGCCAGTTTCTTAAACTCACTGTTCAACAACTCTTCATCATCTAAAAAGAAGAAGAAACCAATGCAAGATGATCCAAGACCAAGAATGAGGAGAAGCAGCATTAGTCATGTGGATTCATCAAGATCTATGTACTTATCTACAGCATCTATAACAGCTAGTGGATTCAGAACACCTCCTCCGGTGTACAAGACTTTTTTCGATGACACCAAGAGTCTCCAAGATCATAAACGAATAACTCCATCTTTTCCTGAACAGATAGGGATTGAGAGTAGAGCAAAGTCATCAACAGGGTTGGACCACAAGGCTCATATCAGCAATGTGTCTTCATTGTCAGCATTCGACAAGGTTGAGAGAAAATCCGCAAATGGGGTATGCGAAAAGGAGAAGGATTTAGGAGACAAGAAGATTGAATTTGAGTTCAAGAAAGCTGAGAACATCATAGTAAAAAAAATTGAGTACAAGAAACATGTCAAAGATGATGAAGAAGATGAAGGTTATCAAAGCGATACAAGTTCGGATCTTTTTGAGCTTCAGAATTATGATTTGGGTGAGTTTCCAAGTGGGTTGCCAGTTTATGAAACCACCAATGTGGAACAAATCAAGAACTCAGCAACGCAAGACACCAAATAGCTGCTACATACCAGAGTTATTGTAAATGGATCAAAAGTTCTATTCAAAATCATTTTTATTCTGCATTTCTTTCAAAATATTATAAACAGATGTTCGCAATGAACCATTCTTGACATACAAGCTATACAAAACACTGCTAGCGCGTACTACTTGGCCGATAATCGACAGAGAATGCCAATGCATCATGGCTGAATGAATCAAGGCTATATTCTCTGCATCAAGGAAAAAACTGTTCGAAGAATTTGAAGAAACTTGCGCAAAATGCGGAACAAGAAGTAAATGTACTAAAAGTAAAAAAGAACTTACTCAACATCGACTGATGTCATCTTTTCCACAAAATTGTTTTCCATTCACCATGTCCACGGCCTTGAACGCTCCTCCCCCATCACTTTTCTGCATTCATAAATATTTTAGAAGTGAATTCCACCAAAATTTAGAGGTTATAATTATATGTTACCTCAAAGTAATCAACTGCAATAAAGTTAGCCCATCGCTGTCCGGCTTCTTCATAACATGTTTCAAGCATTTCCATAAGCTCCTTTGATTTATGCTTACAAGAAGTTCTTTCAATTGGAATTGTTGGAAAGTAGTTTATCAACACTAGTGATTTAGTTCTGTCATTCAGCAATGCTGACTCTTTCTCTCGTTTCGGGCATTTTCCATGATTCATTCCACCAGAGCCAACTGAAGTTCATGAAGTTAATCAGTGCCAGCTAAAAAACAACACATGGGTATTTAGTTTCATAGTATAGTATAGACTTACACTGATTTTCAACCATGAAGTTCCACTTGATAAGCGATCTCTTCGCTTTGTTCCTTAGATTCTACTGATGTGAAAACAATTAGTCTGTGATTTTTAGCGATCATATCTTTAACCAATGGCCAGTCTCCTCCTTGTCTAGGCATTTTTGAGAGTGGAAACCAGTACTTCATCAAACCAGTTTCGTCGAAAAGGTTCTTCAGGCCATTTTGTCTAGTGACGTAATCTTCCAGAATCAATGTCACAATTTCAGATGGATTTTCAGACAAAAAAGCCTCAATTTCCTTTAAAGTATCTCGAGCAGGCTCCTGAAAGACAAAAAAAGAAGATCAGACAAGCCATCATTAGCAAACACTGCATTCAATCAAGACTTACAAATGCAGTAAAATCATGGCATTTTCCGTAACGCGAATGGCACAACCATATATCTCCTTTAAAGTCATATGTATCAAGCATCAATGCGCGGACACCTTCCTGTTTGCCATTGCAGACAAAAGCAAATTAGTTTCTGAAACAAAACAGCAATCTATTTCTCAACCTTACAACCAGACAATCAATGCTGTTTTTCTTACTTTAAGTTGTTCTGTAACATTCTTATCCTGGTTCAACAACGTGAAACGAGGACCGCTTGTGTGTGATTCCTCACCACTGATGGCAAAAGAGTTGTGTGTCGTCAGAAACGCGTATTTATTGAATGGTAAAGATGTGCCCTACAACATATTTCGAATCTTTGTAAGTACAAATATTCAAAATGAATGCAAAAAACAGTAAAAAAACATACCATTTTCTTAAACGGGTTTGTGACTGCAGCCCTGACACATTTCGACCTCTGCAAAAACCCACAAGAAACACAAGTTTCTCCAGGTTTACATTTACTACACTTATCCTTAGTCTGTAGAAAATACATAAATACTTCAAAAAAAATATTCGAACATATGATCGTAATTTTGAAAAGTAAGAAATGAATGAAAGAACAACCAGAAATGATGTTGTTCCGATTTTGGAAACAGATTTGGATTCAGATACTGCAAATGCAACAGAACTGATGCAAAGAAAACACATAGCTAAATACAAACTCATTTTGGATGGAACTTGCATCACCCTCAACAATTATCCTAAGATTAACTCTTAAATCATATCTAAATAACAGTCATCATCAATCCTTTAAGATTCTAGACAATTTCCCAAATAATAGAAATCAATAAAAAAATCAGACACTCATTTTCCAAAAAAAATTGTGTCAAAAAAACGTGAGTAAATATACAAAAAACAAAAATCTAGTGAAATGTATTTTCAAGAAATCAATTTTGAGTAGCAATTAAAGTAGTGTATACCGTCACTCTAATATTTATTTAAAAAAATTATTATATCCATTTCAGATTTTTATATATATTTATCAACAATTAAAATTTAAGTATGAAAATATTTGTTCTTCAAATGAACAGCCATGTGAGTAAGCCACAAGGGAACATGTATTACAGCATGATTAGAAATGTCTGATCTGATAGAAGAAAAAAAGTGCACTGTTGAATCAATGTTTGTCTGAATGGAGGAAAGCATCATACAATGTAACAACATTTTGAAAGAAACCTCCAGACAGAATAAGTCCAATTTTGGGATAAACAAGGATTGCTGAACAATGTCATTCTGCAGAAGTTAAAGCAGTACTGCCTTCTAGGGGTGTAATTAGCTCAATCGGACAGGTTGTATATTACCAGCAGGACACCTTTGTCTTCGTGGCCGTCTAGTAGTCTTTCCCCACCCTGTCAGGTTACGCTCCTCAATACCTGCTCCAATGCAGTCGTAGGTTTGTGGATGCTTTGGTGGAGGATAATAGATAGGGATCGGCTCTGGAACTGGAACTGGGGTGATGATATTTACTGTCCTGGGACGTCCTCTTTTTGGTTTGTTTCGGGTTGCAGCTCTTTTCCCGAATTGCCAAGCATGACCACTTGATCTCATTAGTCCATCTAATGCTTGAAGATCTTCAGTTACTTCGTGCCTTGATAGGGAAGTGAGGCCGGGAAGAATGTCCCTTTGGAAATCTCTTTTTGGCCTGCCTCGCCTGGCTTGGCCTCTTCTAGGACGAGCACTTACTATAACATTTACAGGCTCTTCCTCGATGCTGGGAACTGTTGGGAAGGCATTTTTAGGCATGCTTTCTTCTTCGGTCATCTCTGTTAAATTAAGTGTCATTTGTTCAAAGTAATCGCTCTCATCTGAAGATGTTTTCATTATTGGTTCTTCATTTTTGTCAAGTGGATACTCATAATAATTTTGCTCCAAATCACTTGGATATGACGAAACAATCCCCACGAACCACTCGAGAGTATCCATATCCGTAGCAGCATCTGCCACTCTCTCCGTTATATTAGACTTCTTGATTGAAGAAAATGAAACCATAGCCTCGGCTGCTACAAGTTCAATTTCAGCTTCAAGTGGCGTTCGTTGTGTCACCAAAAATGTATTATCGTCATCCACATCATGCGGTGCAGGAGCTTCTAAGTCAATCCCTCTAATGCACCTCACTACACTGGAAGCTGATTGTGCTAAGTCTTCATCCTCAATTAAACAAGAGTTCAGATCAAAACAGTTCTTAAAACTTGTGACCTTGTTACTAATTTCTTCCGTATTTGATTCGGTCACACATGGCATGTTCATATCAAAACCTTGAAGGTTCCGATTTGCTTCAGATTTGTTTCCCTCGGATAGTCTAACGCTGCAAGCCGCCATTGGCTGTGCGAATGTTGGAAATCCACGAATCTTTTTACTGTTATGATCGGCTGTGGATTTTGTCCAGTCAAGTCCATGATCATGTGAAGCTGGTTCAGGAAACTTGTTCAAGAACTTTGCCGGATTGGTTTCACAATCAAAAGGCTTAGGCTTCATCCACGGTAACAATGTCGCATGCTTGGATTGTTCCACCTTAGCAGTTTCATGGTGTGAATCAATCGCCGCTGAAGCACTCAATCCCATCGCATCGCAACGGTTCAAATCAAAACCAATAACCCCCTTGGAGTACTCCAGCCCAGCACGGTTTTTGAAACTACCAGGACTTTCAAACTTCACCGAAGGGTAAATTACTGACTCTTCTTTTGACCCTGATGATGATCCCTGGTCTAACTCATTGATCCTTGGAATGCCAACAACATAACCAGAGTTCGTACTCAACTTCTCTCCGAAAATCATTGAGGGCTGGTTAGATGCTTGAGAACTCTTACTAAGCCCGGCTGATGAAATAAATTGAGGCTGTTTTTTACTTGAGTTGCAGCCATACTTCTCCCGAGATGTCACCGGTGGTGGCCAACATTTCACATCTGATGGATAGTTAAGACTGCGGATTTGAGACTCATGGCCGATTTCTGCAAACTTAGGAGTGTATAAGATCCCATCTTTCCAAAATTTCTCTTTGGGTTGGTCAGGGTGGAAAGGAAACGAAGTTCCATATGATGTGCCATTTTTGCCATGAATAAATTGAGATGGCTTATGAGAGCTTTCAGGTCGAAAATATTGAGATAAAGATGTTGCCTTTGTGTTGAATTGCCCTGCAAATTATAAGAACAAAATTTTAATACAACAACGAAATTTGACGTGATTGTGCGATCAATCATACTAATTGCATCATTTAATTTTCGGGAATATGCAATAAAAAAGCATGCTTACCAATGCTGAGCGGATAAGAAGCTTGCACTCTCTTATTTTCTCTATCGACCAATAGTTGCCTTTTTGAGTCTATGTAATCTCCTCCATACCGAGAAATCAACGAACTTTCCATGGAATAATCCTTAGGCGTAGTTTGCAAGGAAAAGGGTTTTGTATATGGGCCGTGTTCTGAAGTCCTGCGGCTCATAAAATCAAAAGTCGGCGGATCATCTTCAATTTGGATTGGTTCATTTAAATCCTTCATACCGTTCCTTTTGCTGGTACTGCTGCTCGTTCCACCAAAAAAGATTGCCCATTGCGACAATTACTTGAAATACGAGCTTTCAGATCAATGCTTTGATCATGTAGTTCTTCATAATCCATATATGCATCGGCAGAGAGTTGAAGATCAAACATTTTCCTTTTAACCTTTCCAGGTCTACATTCTATTATCTCGCAATCGTTGTCCACATCTTTGGCTGCTAGCAAATCATTTTTCGGGGATTTTCTTTTGAGAAAACTCAAGTTTGGAGAACTGTGTTCAGCACCTAAAATAGACGGCGATGTACAAGCCGAGTTTGAAGATGGGAAATTCGGGGAATGCAGTTTGCTAGAATCCTGCCTTCGATTTACCAACGGATTTAAAGATATAGGCCGGTGGTGATTGTAATTTTCGCTTCTTTTCATTTCATCCATTAAGTCCCTTTGTGTTCTGTATATACGGTGGAGTTCAGATACCTACATTGTGATAGTTAAACGTGAGAACTTGAATGTTTTTAAACAACTCTTGACTGTAGAAGAAAGGCGCCGAATTTTGAAAAGTAATGAATTAGTACATACCTGTCTCCTAAACACAGCATCATGCTCAAGCATTTTATGTTTCAGTCCGTCTTTATCACGCTCCGAGTCCATATCTACAGATGTCCCATGATACTCCCTATCATAAATATTCCAAGCGTGACTACTGGCTTCTTCTCCCAATTCCCTCGTAGAGCAATACCCAGGATTGTAACGTTCTAGTTGAACTTCTGATCCCATCCCCAACCAAACAAAATCTCAGTAGTGCAGCCACAAAGACTGCAATACATTAAAGTAGCACAATCAGGCATCCAAAATACAAACATAACCCAATGCATAAAAACCCATCGTAATTTCAGTACAGTCAACCCAACAACTTTATAATCCTTCGTCATAAGAGGTTGAGAAAATCTCTACACCAAACTCGAAAAGCAATCAACCTATTTTCCAACACATCAAACAAGGACTGATTTTCACTCTTTTGCAACATTCCCGACATTCCAGAATCAAAACTACAATACATTTGAATCAACAGCAATCACAAAACTTTCACACATAACAATGTGATTATAAACGAAACATCTACCAAAATTCACAAAACTAAATACTCTACCAAATCAAACAGACAATTCAGCAAAAGAATCCTTAAAATACCGAAAAAACAAAACCAAAAAAATCCTAGAGACTTTAATAGTGAAAATATAAACAAACAAATCACCTCTTCACCTTCAATCTCAGCAGCCTCCAACCCACTTAGAAAATTCAAAACCAAACACAGAATCTCTACCAAAATCCAATCACCACACAAACCATAATCATACCAACCTCCGATGTCCGAATCTCCTGCGATTCCGATCTGCAGGTCCACCATAAATCCAATTAAAAACCCAACAACAAAAACTAACAAAATTAAATAATTAAACCAAAACCCAGGAGAGATCCCTCGTACCAACACACTAAAAACACTCTCGAGAAATATTTGTCAACATCCCCAAGACTCAAACTTTACGCTTCTTCTGCTGCTGCTTTCACTTCTCTCTCATCGATTTGTTGTCTATCTCCAACTGTGTGCAGATGCGATTAATTAATACTATGTTTTCTGCTCCTATTCAACTTAAATGTGTCATTTCTCGATTCTCTTCACCTTCCATTTTTCCATTTATTTAATAAAAATTATTAATTATTAGCACTAACATAGAACAAATCCCACATTGTTAAATTAGTAAATAAATTTGTATAAAGATTGAATCTTTGCATAAACCCAGCTGTTAATTTCTGATTCAATGTCGGATTAAATCGTTGGAGATTTGTTTTTACGTGAAATTCGCATTTCGAGTAATGAGTGGAACTTTATTGGGTTGAATTAAGAAAACAATCCTTAGTGACGGACAAAGACAGTTGTGGGTCCCGTTCGATTGCGGTAGAGATGAGATTTATATGACTCTTTCTTGACATTGGATTTTGGGATTAATTAAGAAAATGAGATTTGGTTTGCTTGAAGACTTTTCGTTGAATTATTTTTCTGTAAATAAAATAAAATACTCCTTAACAAATTACTGTAAATTATTTTTAAAATCGAATTTTATAGAATGACGTCAAAATGAGTGTTTTTTGGAAGAAGAAACAGCTCAAAGTGAGTGTTTTGATCAGGGTTATTACTCATTTTTTTAATATAACAAATAAAAGTAAAGGAGAAAATAAAGATCACTACTACTCACTAGGGTTTCACTTCACACATGTGATATCACATTTAGAAAAACATGTCACAATGTGCATGCGTATTATCAAAATACAAATTGGAAAGTGAGGTAAATGTTATTATTGGAAAGTGAGATATTCACTTATAAATAAGGCACATGCATGTGAATTATGAATAAACCAACAAACATAAAACAAAGCATCGATTCATTGACAAAGATGTGACACCAAATACTCTAAAGCTTCGAATTGAGTTAACAATAAATAATACTCCAAACAGCTCAACAAAATTATACTACTTGACAGTGAACACACTCAATTATTGGACTCTTGAAATTGATTTTTGTTACCATTTTTTGTATATATTTTCCATATTTGATAGTTTTTTGTGTCAATTTTTCACTGATAGGTAAAGTTGATGGATTGTAAAGATAGCAAGGCTTTTTTGATAACTTTTTCTGCATGCTTTAATCATTTGTAGTGTTCAGAATTCATAAAATTTGTCAGTTAAGATAGTAAATGTGTTCTAACTGGAACAAAATACATGGAGTTGAAAATGACATAGAAAAACCTAGACAGATTCCCAGGATATGTTAGTTATGTCAACTTGTGGATATCTTGGTATGCTGGAAGGAGGCCTGTTCTCCATAGCGAGTTTGTGCCTTCGACCTACCAAGTGCTGTTCCAAGGAGACCCTACTGGAAGACGTGGCTTGACAGATTTCACACATGAAAGGGTTGCTAATAATTGAATGACTGAGTCTGTTTGTAGCTAATTTCTGTTGGTGTTTTGGGGTCTCCAAGTGCTTGTCAAGGTAAAATGTGTTGGGGAAGGTCTCGGCGCAGACTGTGCACGATAGTTTGGCATTGATAGGGCGAGATGGGCGGTGGTTACGCCTGACTTCTGGCCGAGAGTACGACTGCTGTGGAGGAATTACAGGAGTATCGATGTAGGGCGATTTTCTCTTTGATCCAGACATACTTGGAAGTCTTGAATCCTGCAATGACCAGAATGATGATAAAATTTAAGTATAGTTGCAACACTTATTATCAATTAGATCAGCTCACATGAATAAATGAACATTGATGATGTTCCAGTAATTTTCTTCATTTTAAAACTGCAATTGTGCCAAAGACTTCAACAAATAAAAGAGCAGATGGAGTGAGCATTGGTCAAAGAGCTGATCACTCCAATATTCTTCATAACAAATAACGAAAGAAATGACGTGGTTCGTAATATATACAAAGGATAGTTACAGAAAAATGTGTAGCAGTCCCACCATCTTAATGAACTGAACAGTGAGCTTCTATACAATACGTGTACCTGAGTCAAGATTGCGCCACTGGAAGATGCGGGGTGAATTCCAAACTGTAGCGCCTCCATCCTCCTTCTGTATGCTAGCTCCCTCTGAATAGCAATCTCCACAGGCATCGTCTTTGGAGTAGCCATCGCTCGCAATCTACTTATCCTCCCTGCCTCTACCAAACTCAATTAGTTTCAATACAAGCTCCAATTTTTACAAAACCATAGTTTCTCTTCAAATCAAGAAATTCCAACAGTAATGCAAAGGCAAAGTACTTATTGTATATATAAATAAAACTATCAAATGTTCCATTTCAGCTTAGAAATTGCTCAAGCAGTGAATTGAATTACACAACCCATTCAGAGTTCTGATTAAATTTTCTTACAAACTATTCAAAATAATCAAAAGCTGAAGGATTGATCTTAAATGCTAATTTCAAACATTCGTACCAAATTAGGGCACTGATTTGTGTTTTACCGACTGGAGGAAACGTCACTTTTCAATCATCCAATTCTGCAATCGGACCTTTCAGTCTCGATTTCTTGGTCGGATATCGGAATCCGAGGCCGTGTTTTCCAGCGGACAGCAGTGACCGGCGCTCTATTGAAGGCTGAAGTGACGCCTATCGACCGATCGGACCGCAGCCGCAGAGATTAATGTTAAGCTTCAGACCGAGCTAATTAATTTCGGTTCTTATTCATAGGTCTTCTTTCGGTTCAATTGTTTGGATATTCCACTTGCGGTTCAATTTCATTCTGCTGCAGTGTTGTATCCAGATGAATCATGAACATACCAAGAGTGAAATTACCTTAATTTATTATCGCGATTAAATTCCTAAACACTCTCAAATCTCATCCTAAACACGCGTGAGGCAAATCGTAGCCGTCCAATCGGCTCCACTCTTCAATCCAACGGTAAATATTCAATCAGGACGCAATCCAAACCCTAAAATTCATCACCTACAACTAGATATGTCAAAATTACCCATTATCCGTTACCCGCCCTTTATCCGCTCGTTAAAATACCCGTCTATACCCGCCCGTTTAGAGATAAAGGGTAATCATACCCGTTATCCGTTTATACCCGTTTATTATAGGGTCGCCCATTACCCGCCCGTTATATTTCATTAGAAAAATTCATTAAGTTCTACTCATAAACTACCGTCAATCTACTAAAAAATTAGATACTCATTTCGTATTTTACAAATAATAGAATAATTGGTAAAATAAAAATATGTAGTTAAAGGGTAAATGAGTTATTAATGGATAAACGGGTCTTTAATGGGTAAACGGATAAATTAATACCCGTTACCCGTTTATACCCGTTATCCTATATACCCGCCCGTTCATACCCGTTTACATAAACGGGTAAATAATACCCGTTACCCGTTTATGCCCGTTACCCTTTATAATCGGGTCATACCCGCCCGTACCCGCTCCATTTGACATATCTACCTACAACAAACAAAATCTTCTTATTATAAATATAAACCGACTCAGTTCGGGTCATCTCCGCATCCGATCCACTCGATCGCCAATCGGTTTGCGTCGAATTTCATCTTCATCATCATGTCGGACGAGGAGCATCATTTCGAGTCCAAGGCTGATGCCGGAGCTTCCAAGACGTACCCTCAGCAAGCCGGTACTATTAGGAAGAACGGTTACATTGTGATTAAGGGCCGTCCTTGCAAGGTCTGGATCTGATCGTGATTTTTGCAGATCTCTAGTTTCGATTGGTAATTTGATTTAGGGTTTGATCGTGTAATTAGGTTATATGAATTTAAGCAATCAATTTGATTTTCCATTTGGTGTCAGAAAAATTGAAATTTTGATAGTTGTTGAAATTTAACAACAATGAGTCTTTGATTGGCGTGGATTAGTATTTTTGGAATTTAATAAATATGGTTGTGCAGGTTGTGGAAGTGTCGACTTCCAAGACTGGAAAGCACGGACATGCGAAGTGTCACTTTGTTGCCATTGATATCTTTAATGGGAAGAAGCTTGAGGATATTGTTCCATCGTCCCACAATTGTGATGTAAGCTACCTTCAAATGTTTTTACACTTTATTACCTTTACTGGTAATTGATGGTCGTTGAATATTAAATAGTGTTTGAATGTTGCAGGTCCCTCATGTCACTCGTACGGATTATCAGCTCATTGATATCTCTGAGGATGGATTTGTATGATTTCGTTTCACAGATGATATATTAGTCATGCATGATCAGCTGTATTGATATACTTGATATGTATGTTTATTAATTGGGCAGGTGAGTCTTCTTACTGAGAATGGAAACACTAGGGATGACCTGAAGCTTCCAACTGATGACAATCTGCTGACTCAGGTTATTTTTTCGAACATTTTGCATGCCTTTACTTATCTCCCGAACTCAGGCTGATTAAATCCATGCATTTATTATGATTTCTCATGGCCGCATTTACATTGCAGATCAAAGATGGATTTGCTGAGGGAAAGGACTTAGTTGTTACCGTCATGTCCTCAATGGGAGAAGATCAGATCTGTGCCCTCAAGGACATTGGTCCCAAGTGATTGACCGACCACCTTAGAATACATTTGTGCTCTTTAGATTTGTATGTCATGCAACTCGTGTCCTATTGCCTGAATACGCGCAAAGTAGAACGCCTTGTCAACATAAATAGTTCTCGTGTTACTGTCGAATTGTTGCCAAATAAAAGATTATGTTATACCACATCCTCCCAACTTTTATCAGAATTATTCCTACAGAGTTATTCCATAAATTGCCAGTGGAAGCTTTCTTGTATTTGCCACGTCAGATGATTATGTAAGCACTAATCATGATTAACTATTTGATTACTTAATAATTAAGTATAAAAGAAATCGAAAGCTTCTCTTGAACATTTCCATAACGATCCGAATCGCGAGAGAAGATGAGCGGCAGCGAAGGAAGCTCCGGAGGCTCGGCGTCTCTGCGTCGGCAGCCGGAAGGAAAGAAGAAGGAAAAAGCCAGAGTCAGTAGGACGTCAGCGATTCTCTGGCACGCTCATCAAAACGACGCGGCTGCCGTAAGGAAGCTGTTGGAGGAGGATCCGTCGTTGGTCAGAGCTAGGGATTATGATAGCCGTACACCTCTTCATGTTGCGTCGTTACATGGATGGATTGATGTTGCCAAAACCTTGATCGAGTTTAATGCAGATGTTAATGCTCAGGATCGCTGGAAAAATACGGTGGTTTTTTGTTACATTGTTTGATTCAACTGTTTGTTGATGGAGATAAGAGATGTATTTTTGTTTAGAATTGTATATTTAGTCGTGATGGGATTTGATATGGTACGTGCAGCCATTAGCTGATGCAGAAGGAGCTAAGAAAAGGGCTATGATTGAGCTGCTGAAGATGCACAATGGAGTGACATATGTAAGTTAACAGGCTTCATCAAGGACACGGACATTGGCTTTAGTATGCTGAATATATTTGTTTGTTGTGTTCTTCTTCAAATCTTCTAACTAGTTACGTTGCACTCATTTTTGATAGCAAGTAAAAGTGTATACCTGTACTAAATCTGGTGCGTGTGCAACATGCTCCAGGGTCAGAATGGAAGTCACTTTGAGCCAAAAGCTGTACCTCCGCCTTTACCTAACAAATGTGATTGGGAAATTGACCCCTCGGAGCTTGACTTCTCTAACTCTCACATTATTGGCAAGGTATATTAAACAGCGATCCTGGCTCCATTTCGTTCCGTAATAGCTCGCTTACCTTTGTGTTAGATTGTAGTAAGGTTAAAAAGACATGTAAATAATCGACTACCTGAATTCATTTGTTTCACAGGGTTCATTTGGTGAGATATTAAGAGCTTATTGGCGTGCAACACCCGTTGCCGTCAAACGCATACTTCCATCTCTTTCGGATGACAGATTAGTGATGTATGTCCTCGTGCATGATTATTAACTGTTGTAAATTATATCAGTTTCTTTATTTGTCTTTCATTAGCACAAAAATAACCCATAATAGTGGAACTTCTTTTTCGTGCAATGTAGCTCACCATGAAATAGCTCCCAAATGTAATATGTCATCATGGAAGCAGTCTCTTATGCAGTTTCTATTTTAATATGTATCATATAACTAAAGTTATCCTTAACATACCTTTTAATCCAGTCAGGACTTCCGACATGAAGTCAATTTGCTCGTGAAGCTTCGCCATCCAAATATTGTTCAGTTTCTTGGAGCTGTCACAGAAAGGAAGCCTCTGATGCTAATCACAGAGTATTTACGAGGGGTAACAAATCTATTGCACTCAGTCTACCTTTACATAGAGATATCGAGGAACAAAGTCTAATTATTTTTCATTTCTTTCTTAGGGTGATCTTCATCAGTATTTGAAGGAAAAAGGTTCCCTTCCTCCTCTAACTGCGGTCAACTTTGCATTGGACATTGCCAGGTATATGAAATGGTGTTGACATAGATTGTGAATTGTGGGGTTCATTATAATGCTAGTCTAGCATTGCAAATGTGATTTTTTTGTGAAGAATCTGGGTGTTGCATTCATCATCGCTCATTATAAATATATGACTTAGCAGTTGTGCACTCCTCTGATTATTTCGATTTAATAATATTCATAGTGTTTGAAACCCAGCGGAGAAAAGATTCTCAATCTGAGGTACACACTACTTATGTTTTCAAGAAATAAGAGTATATATCTTTACATAATGGGATACATTCACACTGTATTTGAAGTTTAAAATGATAGCTTTGTCAAAATTGTGTAGATTTTCCAACTATCAGTAAATCATATGCTTCCTTTTCCATTGATTATGGAGTCAGAGGCTAACTGGGCAGATTATACAGTCAATTAACTTATAAAATATATAATACTATTTTATATTGTTTTGTGACCTTTTGATGATCTGTTTGTATATATGTTATCTGTGCTCTCAGTGGGAAACTCCACTACCTTATTAATGTGGGGTTTCTCCGGTGTTTCCTTTTTAAGATCTTGATGTCAAAGACACTATTTGTGCAGTTTTCATATTTCACTCTTACACGACTAATCAGTTGTAATTACCTTTCAAGCACTATCCATCATTTTTAACTATTGATATGTTGATTACTGATCAATATTTATCCTTTTTGTTTCAGAGGCATAGCTTACCTTCATAATGAGCCCAACGTTATCATACACAGAGACTTAAAACCAAGGTGAGCTGGTCTAGTTATATTAGTTATTGGGTGCCTGAGTATGTTTGATTGTTATGCGTTACATCTACTGATATTTTCTGTTCATCTATAAAAGTGGCTCTGGTCTGTAGTGTTAATCATCTTGGTTAACCCAACCCCTGTATAATGTTCACAATGATAGTTGTGTTATTTGTTTAGTTCACCTGTGTTAGGATCCTGCAGTTTAAGGTTGAGCGCTTGAGGTTTAGTCAGTTAAATAGGCAGCACACGCTGATTATCTTGAATTCTGCGTTCCTAGTTCCATTGTCATCATATTTCAGGAATGTGCTCTTAGTAAACACCAATGCAGATCACCTTAAGGTTGGTGATTTTGGGCTTAGCAAGCTCATCAGGGTCCAGAACTCTCATGATGTATATAAAATGACGGGAGAAACTGGAAGCTGTGAGTGCTTATCTTCAGTCTTTGGCAACAATAACCTTAATCTTTTGATAGTATACTAAAAAGTATCTCATTGCTTCAAAAAACAGACCGATACATGGCCCCAGAAGTTTTCAAGCATAGAAAGTACGATAAAAAGGTCGACGTCTTCTCATTTGCCATGATTCTTTATGAGGTAATGTTTGTGCTTCATAGATTGTCTCAGATCTGAAGTTCCCAAACAAAATAATTGCTGAAATTATATTATGTTGTCATAGATGATTGAGGGAGACCCGCCAATGTCAAATTATGAACCATACGAAGCAGCTAAATTTGTAGCTGATGGGCACAGACCAGTCTTTCGTTCTAAAGGATGGGTGTCTGGTCTGAAAGAGTAAGTCAAATACTTGGTCTTTTATCACAAGGAATACTTAACTTATGAGTAAACAAGTACTTGGTCTGTTGTCATAAGGAATAATTAACTTAAAGTCAGTCAAGTACTTGGTCTTTTATCACAAGGATTATTAACTTATGGTATAGTTTGGCCATGGCATGAGTGTTTGCAATTTTGAAAAAATTAGATTACAGTTTACTGCACTGGTAAACTGTTGCCTGATGCATGTTGCCCAAAACATAGTAACTGGATCAAAGACAAGTAATATAAATTTTGTGAGTGTAATACTACTTGATATGCACATTGTGCTGTGTTTCATCATTGTTGTGCTTTCAGGGTAGCAGAACAATGCTGGGCAGCAGACATGAATCAAAGACCTGCCTTCTTGGAAATTCTCAAGCGGCTAGAGAAAATAAAAGAGGCCCTACCTGCAGATACTCCTTGGTCGATCTTCACTACATAATTCAGTTGATGGAAACAGAAACCCTCCATTCCATCCTCAACTCCTTAATTCTTTATTTCTTTTAAAACGTGATTTAGAACTTAGAATACACCTTTGACTCAAACCACACCTATGAGACTAAGCAACTTAAAATTATACGCAGCTGCGCTAGCTCTAATGGGCTTGGACGCGACGTTAATTTTTTTTTTTTGATAACAAAGGCCCTAAACACAACCGCACCCAAATCAGGGAAAACAGACAAAACGCAACCAAAGCCCGGGCAAAAACCAACGAAAAACAGCAAAGAAGACCACCCCCTCTAAACTGCCAGAACCTCAACCATACAATGCTTCAAACTCTGCGACATGGACCAGGGATCCAGCCATGACGATCTCGACTCCAAAGCAAAGCGCGCAATCGAATCCGCAAGAGAGTTCTCCTCACGCATCACATGCTTTATCTTCCAGCTCGGATTCTTGGCTCGATAACTCATACATTTCCCAACCGCCGATGCCTCCATAGCCTGCCTATCATACCCTAGTGCAATGTCTTGGACTACCACAAGCGAATCCGATACAAACACACTGTCTCGCAGCTGCATCACCTCCGCCATTCGCATTCCTAACAAAACAGCAGCCGCCTCCGCTTCCCTCCCCGGCCCACTAACGTCTAGCCATTGATAGTTAACAGCCATAACATCTCCATCCTTTATCAACACAGCTGCAAGGCCAGCCCCTCTTGTCAACCCTTTCCAAGATGCATCACAGAAAATGTAGCATCCTAACGTATCATTTGTTGCCAACAATAAATCCGGAAGCTTGACAATCAGTTTTCTTCCTAGATACATATCGCATTGGTAGATTGTAGCCTTGAATTTCATTATCAGCTCACCCATCGTCCATTGCTTCTGCTCATACACCGCCATATTTCGACTGCTCCACAATACCCATACGCCAATCAAGATATTTCGAAACTCCACCCTTCCACACACCTCCGAGCATCTGAACAGCCAATCAGCAGCACACCCCACCCTTTCATCCTCCTCCCTCCACTGCACATCAACTCCGCCCCAGAATGCCTTAGCTTTCCAACACTCCTTTACTGCGTGCAGGGCCCCCTCTCCTTCCACTCCACAGAAGATACAATGCTGGTCCACCATGCATCCTCGCCTTCGCAAATTCGTCGCATCCGGCAGCGCTTCATGATACAGCCGCCACACCACCAATTTAATCCTTCCAGGGACATTAGCTCTCCATACTTTCTTCCAAAACAACTGTAGAGCTCTCCCATCCGATTGCTCTCCCTGGCTTGGACTACGCTGCTTCAAAGCATTCATCATAAACCTGTACATTGCTTTAATTGAGAAACTCCCCGAATCGTCAAGGTTCCACTCCGGCAGTCCGCCCCATCCCATCCGTCCAGCCCTGCCATAAGCCAATATTTGACTTGATGAATGCCACGCCAAGCATGCGATGGTCTCGATCCGAGGCCAGCTTCAATAACTCCACAATTAGGAAAATACCGACCTTTCATCACCCGACTCAGGAGAAGCTCAGGCTGGGACATCATTCGCCACGCCTGCTTAACCAAGAAAGCGTCATTTAGCACTCTCAAATCACGAAAACCAATGCCGCCATTCAGCTTCTCATCAATCAACCGGTTTCGTCTAACCCAGTGGATTGACCTGGCATTCTTCGCTCCAGCCCACCAAAATCTTATCGCCTGCTTTTGTAACTTAGTACACAACGTCACAGGTAACTTAAAACATTGCATCGCAAACTGAGGCATTGCCATCAATACGGCCTTAATTAAAACCTCCCGACCAGCCAGTGATAGTAGATTAGCACTCCAGCTTAAGATCTTCCCCATGACCTTGGCCTCAATATCCTTAAACACCTCCGATTTCCTCAACCCAATGACCATTGGGAGTCCCAGGTAGTTGTCATGTTTGTCCGCTGCAGCCATACCTAAAACCCTCTCAATTTCCATCCGCACATCCTCCTTTATATTTGGGCTGCACACAAATTTGGATTTTGCCAAACTAATCTGTTGACCTGATAGATGCTCATACTCCAGAAGAGTTCTTTTCAGGAACTCGACTTCCGGCCTTCTTGCTCTACTAAAAATCATAGGGACAGCTCACATTTCAGTCAGAGTAGAGCAAGTAGCTTGGCTATGCAGTTGCAGTGTTTGTAGTTACCTTTCGACCTGAGGGTTTCTTCTGGAACTTTCTGTTGTTGCTTAACGTTTAGTGATTAAACTCTATGCTTTTGAGGAAAATGCAAAGGTGGGATGCTTTTGAATATCACTTTTTGAACCACTTTCACACCATAATAGTACTATGAGTAGCCTTTTTTAAGTGGATTTTCAACGCCACGAAAGCTTTCTTTAGTGTTGTATGTATTGATCAGCATAAAACATTTGTATCATTTGCATGACAAGTTTCTGTGGATAAGGATTAGAGTTTAAGTAGGTCATACCAAAAAATTAGCATTAGCAGTACAGAAATGGTTAGTCTGAGGACAAAGCATATTTGGGGCCTATCTAAAGGAACAAAAGGTTGAGAAAGACTAGAGGATAGAGTACAGACATGAAAAGGGCATCAAACTCAACTTGGGTTTGAAACTTGAAATGACTCAACATATAATTGGTGGCATCACATGCCATTGGGTCCTCAAACGCACAACTCATCTTATGCCTTATGGGACAATTTGTAGCCTCATAAACTTGATAGTTAATGATGTGAATATCTTCCTGTCTCACCTTGGTTTTCAGATCAAGTGACACGCTTACCCTTCTGATTTTGATGCACTTCAAAAGTATCCCCAATATGAAGAAGAATGTGATCCTCCATTTACACAACATTGCCAACAATTTGATGCTTATATTAGGTTGTTGTCCATTATTTTCTTTTTCCTTTCTTGAAGCTCATATATTACATATCTCAAGTTTCTTATTTCCATGAAAATAAAAATGCCTTTCTTTTTGTGACATTTTCAATCATGACTATCAGCACAAAACCTCCACCTTGTAGGCCATGCAGACATCTTCTTATAGAAGCTTATCTCTACATATAGTTTATCTAGTGATGAAAGAGATCTCTTTTTAAAAATATGAATATGAAGAGATGAACCCACAAAAGATGAGGATCATCCAAAGATTTCTCCATTAAGAAGAATCCACCACTAGGGAAAGAACTTCATCAAAATCCCACTTACCCATTTCTTAGTTTTGTTGGAAAGGAATAAAAGACAATCTTTTTTAAGATCAGACATCACAAAGTTAGATTCATAACTTGAGGTTTTCTTTCATCTTGTGCCCAAATTCAGGAGCATCATATTTGTGGTTATCAACTACTTAGAATCTCACCTAAAGTGAGAACATGCTGCCTTTCCAGATAAAGATTCTTTAAAAAAAATTATACTCTAGCATTTCCTTCTCTCAAAGTTTACACTAGATCTAAACCATCTCACTTACTGATAAACTAATGTACACTTTGAGATGAACCTAGTTGGAAAAATGTGTCATGAATATGTTACAGAATTATGGAACATGACAGATTTGTTGCTGTGAACATTCTCCGATTTGCTTCGTATGCAACTGGATTGGTATATTAAAGACGTCCGTGGTTCGGAGAGGTTTTTGCCTAGGTTGAAGTTTGCTTCAAGGTTGTGGTTTCTTGAAAGTTTTGAGATCTCGACAAGGCTGCGGGATTGGTATGCAAATGACGAGGTCTCTCGGGAACTTTGTAATTTCCACAAAATATACCAGCTTCGTTGATGGGGCTTTTCTCATTTTTGATGCCAAGTGTTTCCCAAATGGAGCCTTTAGCAGCCTGGCTTAGATCATCAATCCTCAAAGTTTTTGGGATCCATACGCCTCTACTTGCTTTAGGTTCACTTGGTACAACTTTGTCGTCTGAGTTTGTCGCGTTCATAGTTGTATCATCTCTTGAATGTTTCCCAAGGTTGGCGAATTTGGACTTGAACTTGATGAACTAAGTGTGGACACATTAGACGACGATATTAAGCTAGGATGAATCCAAGAGCCCATAACCCCTGAATCCCAATAATTTTGCATCGAGTAACAGGCTATGGGATATCCCGCAAATCCCATATGTGGCGGTGGCATTGCAGGGTTCCATGAAGTAGACCACTGCGGACCTGGATAGAATGGGACTTGAAGAGAATACCCTTGAGAATTTTTCAGCACATCTTGCAATTCATTTGGTTTATTTAGACCCGCCGCATCACGGCTTCCCACCATATGAATCCTTTTATCCGGAACCTGATACTCACCCCCATTCTGAAAACAGTTCTCTCTATTCTCCGCAAGATTCAGAACATTAGCCATGGAGTCACAAAGTGGAGCATCAGACGCAAACCTCAAAACTCCATTAGTTTCACTACATTTACTAGACTGCATCGATGCTTCATTCACTATCGCTTGCCTACAAAATGAACCACTTGAACTCTTACTTTTCCGCCTACCAGACCCAACTGGAACATTTCTCATCGATCCTCCAGCAGTCCAATACCTCTGACATTTTTTGCAAAAATGACGCGGCTGATTGACGTTATAATTATTGTAGTAACAAAACTTAGTCTCCATACTATTGCATCTTGGACATGGAACAATTTTATCAGGTTTTTTCAAAGTCTTCCCATCTACAACACCCATTGTGTCACCATTTTGATCACCATTATTCAAGTCTTCATTCCACGATCCCTCCACATCCAAATCAATAATACCAGATGATCCAGATCCATCTATTAAACCCTTGTGACTGCTCTCCACTTGACGATCATCGACTTCTACATGGTTCTGAAATTCCAAACATGTTTGTAAATTAGAAAAAAATCATATTTCTGCTTTACAAGATCAGATCAACAACAACAGACAAACACAGGAAATGAAACACAAAAACTAACAATTATAAGACCTCAAACTAACCTAAAAACACCCATAAAACTGAGAAAACACCCAAACCTGAAACTGAGAATCTACAAAAAAGTAAGACTGACCCATTACTAAAACAGGAATTTTAGAATCTGGGTCACAAAAATCAACAACAAAATCCACTCCATGAACACACCCACATGAAAAACAAGATAAAAATCGTACCTTTTCATCAAAATGTCCAATTTCCTCAACTTCCTTAGAGCACTCATCATCACAAACATCAAATAGGGCTCTTCCAGCGAACTCCACCACGTCTGAATCAGTTGTGGACACCTGCAGAACATCTGTTACTAGCTTTGGAGATGATAAAGGAATGGTTTTTCCGAAGAGTTTGATTGTTGGGTCTGGAAGAAGAGACATGGCTTAGTTGATTGTGGCTCGAGGGATTTTTGATTTGTGGGAGTTGGGGTTTATTGAATAAGAAGATGGATTGGAACGTCTTTTTATTGAAAAGATTTGTTTGTGAGAAAAGTGAAATTGCCACGAAGGAACTTTTGAGGGGTTGTGAGCCACAAAAATTATGTGGCGATGTTATCTTTCGTGTTATTTTGATTCCCTTTTTGCCTGTGTGCCCCACCCTTCCTCCACGTCATCATTTTCTTTTTTCAGTATTAGATGATGTTTCCAATAGTAATGCTATCAAAGTAGAAGAATGCAAAAAGCTGGGACTATGAGCTTCAGGATGCTCCATAAATTTAAGAATTGTGTCAGAAGAATTTCAAGCCCAATTAAGATGCAACAGACCAGGCCCATTTAGTCGGCCCAGTCCAGAAGTAGAAATTCGGCGAAGAAACAGGAAAACAGTAGGCAGGTACCGTTCCACCGAATTTGAATCGACCAATTACTACGTAATTTTGATACAAAAATCATCCAAAATTATATAAAGTTACAAATAGCTGTGCTGCACCTTCCACTGAACCTCTCGTCTCATCTCCGAATCTTCAGTTGAAATGGCTGGTTCATTATGACATTATGTAAAAAAGTGCATATGCTTTTAGTTTAACCTGATTATGTATAACACTACAGACTAAATAAACACTACAGAGTCCTAGACAAACACTAATCAAATCTATTGAAATTCAATCTCTGGGATGTTTGTAACCTCGAGCTTTCAGTGCACTAATTTTGTTTCACTTCCACCAAGCAACCAACAACTCAGAGATGACCACCACATCAGCAAGGTTACTAACATCCTTCAAACAGACCCTCCAACGCTACCCACATTCTAGTTGCCTCTGTTACTTTTTTTTCTTTCACTTGTATTAGAGCTGCGAAAAAAGTTAAAAGCCCACTCTGAGACAAACATAGAGAATGCTGAAAGCCACCATTTTTCTTTTTCTTGATTAATACTACAAGTGCGATTGCTTTCTCTTGTTTTAATGGTTTATTTCATGGGAAAACATATGGGAGTCCCTGACCCTAATCCTAATCATTTCATTTAGAATCTGTAGGGTAGGCAGAATTTTACAATACAAATAGAAAACAGTTAGAATGTACCAAGTAAACAGACTGACATCCTCCTTGTCCCAGATGACCTGTCCTAAACCCCTTCATGTGGGTTTAGCTTCCTTATTGTATGCACCACCAGATTTGGAGCAGCAGACATGAAAAACTTAACTGCTAGCACGTGCTCAAGAGATGACTACAGCCTGGTGATACAAAAATACAGAACAAATGTGTAAACACTATGAGGAAATCAGGCCAAAGTTATATACGCGTACATATGCCCAACTGTTTTGAATTACACATTGTCATGATTTCCATCTAACGTAACCTTCAAAAAAAATATGCATATTAAGAGTCCTTGAACTCAACACAGGAAAGCATATTAACCCTTTTGCTTTAACTAGAATATCTCAAGGGAATAATATCATAGCATTTCTGATAAGCACAAACAAGGGTTTACTACTTGGACCATGACCAGTCTTCCCTCATTCTGAGATGCAACATAATCTGTTCACTAAATTATGATAAAAAAGATGAAATTGTACTTTAGAATGTTCCTAAATGCATGTGATATAAACTTAAATTACTCTAGTATAAAGGGAAATTAATGATTAAAGTAAAGAATGGAGAGAACACTAACTCTAAATTGGAGAAGATCAGAAGAGTTTAGGATTGCTGGTTTCAAAAAATGAGGTGGGAGAAATATTTGGTGTTCCAATAAAGATAAGAAAACACATGCATAACGAGGAAACATAAACAGTTGTTTGTGCTGCATAGATCAAAGAGCTTGGTCTAAAGCAAAGAGATCTTAAAGTTGCCAAAAGCAAGTGTTTGGGTTTTTTAGGAATACTTGTGTATCCTCTAATTTATCTAATAAAGTTGCAAACATATAGCCAAACCAGTATCTTGGCTGGCCCATATCTTATGCCTGCCCTGTTATTTCCATCAGCTAATTTTCTTTTCTTAACCACAAAGGAATGCGAGATGACTAGAAACACCCTACAAATGAATCTTATAATTTGAGATAGAACTGAGCATGCAGTAGTAAGCATAAAACTTAGCCTTAAGAAATAGAAACTATCTGCATCAAGATAAATGAGCAAGCCAATGACCTGAAACACCTCAGTTACTATTGGCATATTTACCCATGGCTGGTTGTACAACATGACAGGCAAAAGGGAAGGATTACTTTAAGTGCAAGCCAAAAAAGCAGCATGATTGATTGGAACTCAAGAAAAACCTATGCCAAAGTGGGCTTCTCAACAAAAAATTAACAAGACCATCTACTCATCTCAATCACATTCCTACATGACAGCATGCTTATCATTGGGGGTGAACCATAATAACTTTTTCAGGGAAAATTGGACCCCTCAGCCTAAACACTTTGGAGCCCCCCAAATCCATAAAGAGATAAATACTAGGCTTCAGTATACAGACATAGATCAAAGAGTTAATACCAGGCTTCTGTCTACATATATAGCTGCATATAATTCTTACCTCTTGCCTTCTTTACAGCAAAACACAAGATCTTTGCTTCAATCCCACCCCAGCTAGCAACATGGTTCTGAGTGCTTATAGATGGCTTGCTATTCTCTTATGCGTATCCTTCATTTTGCAACCTGCTACCGTTTCATGCTTGAGGAATTTGGATGATGTTGTCAGAGTAGGCAAAGACAAGAACTCGCCAATTGTCAGGATTCAGCGCATTCTTAAGGCTCTCGTAACGGGTGACCTGAACACAAAGAGCAAATCAGCATCAATAAATAAACAAGTTAATCCAAACGAATCAAGCAAAAGGAGAGTACGAAAAGGACCGGATCCCATTCACAACAGAACTTGACTAGCAGTTTGAAAGCCTTCAACTGATTGGGGAAGTACTATGAGAACTGATACATTATACTGCGGACAGCAAGATCTGCTTGAATATGATTGGTTTGTAAGGTGTAATTAAACCGTCATGATTAGCGGGGTGATCATCATTTCTCACTTGTTAATCGGGAAGTGCCTTGTAATCGCACACACAGCAAAGTTTCTGAAAAAGTAAAGATCACATTCCAAGGAAGTTAACAACGATATCACATGTTGGGAGTCAGCACCTGGTGAGTAAAAAACCAATGATGAAATAATCTTCAAAAGTGCATAGATAAAGCTTGATATCTTAGTGATATGATACAGATTACCATCTATTTCAACTTTGATGTGCTTAATTTGGTCTCTATCCTATTGCTCTTACACTTTCATAACCTATAATTGGGGTTCCAATTACACTAGGTAAGAAACATCATGATCAGCTGAATTGTACGAACCTCTTCAACACCTTAAGGCTTAACTTGGGTAAGACAGAAGTCTTCTATTATTCTCAACATCAAAGCCACAGAATCTAATCGCTTCCCATGTTGTAACTAAGGTGTTGAGAAAGTGTGTACAGTTTAGCTTGATATGATTGTTTCATACTTTAACGTTAACAATCACTAAACCCGCAAATGATTTCACCCAGTGTAGCAAATAATATATATGAACTCTATATTACCTTAATAGCGGTCGAATTCATTTCTTTAACCCAATTCCAAGAACACAAGAAAGACAAGTCACCTATAAAACATCTAAATTACTTATTTCACTACTCATACTATTGTTACTATCATCAGTCCTGGTTTTCATCAAGTGAGTAATTAATTGCTTAATCAAACTGCCATTTTTACAACCTTTCCATCACATTCAACACAATCAACTCAACACATTCTGATGAAAAAACACTTTTTTGATCAAACAAAACTCTCATCTCTACACAAACCCTAATCACACCACAGAATTTCAAAATTACAGTTAAATCAACAAATTCCGACATCAGTAACCTAAAGACAAAGTATCCGGCTAGAATCGGAATAGATCATCGATTTTAGTTAAATTAAATTCAGTGGAACTCACCAGAGCATAAAAGACGACATCGATCGATTAACACGAGAACACCGGCGATCGGAAACTCGACGAGATTCGCCTTTACTTTCTTCCATTAATATTTTGATTTTTTTATTAAGAATAAAACGGTGTTTTTATTAAACGACGTCGTTTGATTGAAGCCTAATTCACTGATCTGTCATTAATCAAATCATTAAGAAAATCTAATTTAAAAAGATTTAATGCTATTCATATCAATTAAAAGTCTTCAATTTCTCCCGTCTGCGCGCGTGGAGGCTGTTTATTCTTCCCGCCTGTGCGTGGAAGCTGTTGATTTGATGCCCTGTAGATGTAATTGCTTGGATATTGATGGATGATTGAAGTTTCATTGGTGGTAGTGCCTAGATGGCTTGTGCGTTCAAAGTATTAGTTGTACTAAATGAATATGTAATATCTTGTACTCAATTGTAAACCCACCCATCAAAAAAAAGTCTCCAATTCATACTTGAACAATAACATCAATTATCACATCTCTCTTAAAATCATTACTAAATCTCTGGTCCTAAATTGCTAACTTCTTAATCAAATCCTCAATTTGTGACTGATTCAGATTTCACAATTTTGTCCCACCTCCAATTTTCATACTTGTGGCAGCTGGTTGTCCGATCCTTAGCCCATCATACGTATCTAATTTCTCCATTACAAGTTGTATCAACTATCAACTTTATCAGTATCACTCATTTTCAATAGTCACTAGTTCCCTAAGAAATGGTTCACAATTTCAGCTTCAATTAATATAATTACAGTCATTACCTTATTATTGATCATCAAAGCCTCAAAACATACAGTCAAAACAAATAATGATTCTAATGGAACAATAATGTCGTATCATATCCATCTTCCTCGTATCCGTACAATTTTGGGTACCAGCATATGTCTTCTACTTAATTTGTAGTACTAATGACACTATTAACCCTAAACAACATGTTGTTAAATGTCAAATCGTGTTTAAGTCTTAAATTGCCTATCTAGTCTTTGTTGTCGGCAAAAGATGCATGAAAGTTCATCATATGAATTAACATCGTGTTAATTAGATATGCATTATTTAGGTCAACTATAACTTGATTAGGAAGATGTCGACTAGATGTGATTGGAATTCTTATCAATTTATTTGTGGCATGGGATTATTCAGCGGAAGTATTTTGATTTGTTGAATTTTGCTAGCAAATGAGGCTCATTTAATTAGGGTTTGACTGTTGAACCAAATTGCATGTTAAAAACATTTTAATTTTGGAGAAAGTCATTGACATGTTCAAAGACAATTAAAGAGACGAATTTTCAGTTACCAGGATCATTAATTAGGATGTCCTTAAATAAACCATGCAACTAAATGATGTTTAATTTATAATCTTATTGTCCACAACATCCTGATGTCCAAATTTGATTTACCAAACCATGAATAAGAAACAACTGAGGATGTCACATATTCTTCTCTCTTTTTTGAAAAAAAGAAGAATAATATTCTTGTGTAATGTAACTTATAAAGAATCTACTGTCATCATTTATTTATATAGCTAACACCAACCTCTCGTTAATTGCTATGACTCAAGTTTTT
Source organism: Sedum album (assembly GCA_006409495.1). Taxonomy (NCBI): domain Eukaryota; kingdom Viridiplantae; phylum Streptophyta; class Magnoliopsida; order Saxifragales; family Crassulaceae; genus Sedum; species Sedum album. The sequence continues at coordinate 206,739 of QZGG01000081.1, forward strand.
GTTGTGTACTTTTTTTTATCCGTTGCTCGTAATCAGCTCACGCATCACACACAAAAGTATATTAATGGATCTCAACTAACTTCCCACTCCTTATATATGAAAATTTAAATTCACTGATCATAATTAATCAACTAAATATAATACATGAATTATTGTACCACAAACAATTTTAATTGTAAGAATTACATATAAGGGATTCTATAAGATAATTATGTAAAATGATGTAATCTTAAATATTGAATGAGTTTAATATCAACAAGGAACCCTAATTAGGTCACAAATTGATGTCTTGGATGCCCCATTAACACCTCCACCAAATCCTTATAAATCTCTCTTTTTCTTAACCCATCTCTCTAATCTGTATCTCTCTCTCTTAGACTACTCAAGTGAGTTTTACCATCTAGCTCAATTACATGTTTGAGTCTTGATCTGAAACTAATGGATCAAGTTGACCACAACAGTGGCTTTAATGCAAATCTATTTGCTTCAAATCTGATCAGCAGATTCCCCGACAGGAAATGTTGGCAAAAACACTGTCCTTCTCATCATATCAGCCTATACAACCGCCGCACACGGTGGCATTAGTTTACAAAGAATGCTTAAAGAACCACGCTGCGAGCTTAGGAGGCCATGCGCTCGATGGTTGTGGCGAGTTCATGCCTTCTTCATCTGATCTAACGGATCAAAACTCAATGAAATGCGCAGCATGCGGCTGCCACCGAAACTTTCACCGGCAGGATACGGCAGAGGGCCGCCGGGAGCTGCCAAATCAGCCGCCTGTAGTTGGGTTTACTCCTCCCCATTTCTCACTTCTACCGCGTCGATTCGCTTCTTCTCCTTCCACCTCTCCCTCACCCTCCCCGCCTCGGCTCCTGAACCCTCCTCCTCCACCGCCACCTCCGCCGCCTGCGGCAACCCTTCAAAAATACTCACCTGGACCCCACATGCTGATGGCTCTCAGCACCGGAAAAGGAGTCTCTCCACCATCGGATCACCAAAACAGAGCAAATACAGAACACCCAACAGCTCATAATCATCTAACTCGCCGCAACCAAAACCCTAACCCTAACCCTAGCCCTAATTCCAACAACAACAATTCAACAGCAAAGCGAAAGCGGTTCAGATCGAAATTCAGCAGCGAGCAAAAGGAGAAGATGAGGAGATTTGCAGAAGGACTAAACTGGAAAATGCAGAGAAATGATGAGAAATTAGTCAGTGAGTTTTGTGCAGATGTTGGAGTGAGTAAAGGAGTGCTTAAGGTTTGGATGCATAACAACAAGAACACAGCTGGAAAGATCCCCAGGAATTCCAACAGTAATCATAGCAGCAGCAACAACAATGGGGAGGAGGAAGAAGACCATGAACAAATTAATGGTAATGATGAATTAGGGCTAACAAATCATCATCTGGGTAATAATGGATCTTCTTGTTCAGCTTGATTAATTGTGGTTTGATTAGTGTCATATCTGATGATGGAAAATGTGACATTTTGAGCTTCAACGTTTGGATCTATGTATGTATGCATATAGGCTTATCTTTGGATTTATCTCTCTATTAGCTTAATGTCTTTGTTTAGATATGTGTTTAAGAGAGAGAGCTTTGATGATGCTTAAGGACTTGGTTTGGAGATTGAGATTTTAGATGTCGTTTCAATCAAATTTTGCAGCTGTAAGCGCTATCACTCTGAAATCTGAATATGGTAGAAGAGACTAGTCGGATCAAGTGTTTTTTATACCCAAAGTCCATTAGGATGAAACCAGAAGTTGGACATTACAGTAACATTGAGTAATAATGTCTGATTGATCTCAGATAATGACTCAAAAATCCAAACAATGGGAGACAAGTCTTGTTACTCTCGAGCCCTAATTTTGAAAATCAAAATGTTTGGTGGTTGATTAAGCTTAAGTCATGTGGTACACAAATGGCCAACAAAACCCTAGATATTTTTGTTTTAACCATTGGAAGATGGTGTAAGAAGAATCTAATTATATATTCAAAAATTGACATATATCTTATCACCGGACCCAAGTGACCTCCACCCTACCACCCATCATAGCAGCTTTGTGAAATAATTGAGGGTATAAAGGTCATTGTACAAAACTACTTTTAACTTGAAAGTAGATTAGGGCACAGAGAAGCAGTGACTGTGACACCACTCTGAGGAAATTAATTAAATAGAAGTTTTAAATTTTAATTGGGAACATGATACTTTAGGGCAAGCAAGCAGACCTGTGCTTGTTGTTTGTGGAAAGTTTAATAATGTAGGATTATGTGTCTTTAATCTGCCACCTTTCCTAATTTGTGTGGTTGATTAAAACGGCAAAGGCTTGTCTGTAGTCTCACTCTAATCACATATTTAAATGGGTTCAGATAAACTAATGAGATAAGTTAATTTAATGCCACTTTGAAATTTATAGCCATTAGTTTATTGCTTTATTTACATGGGGAAGTAGCATAAGTGCATAACTCAGGTTCAATGGTTCAAACCAATAGTTTAGTAGATAAGAACAACCATTAGGATGATTGTACATGAATCAAACTAATATTAGTAAAGTATTTTAGATAAAATTAAAGACCACTAATCATGTAATATTAATTAGTTCGAGTAATTTAATCACACTGACGCTTCCCTCACTAATTTGTATCTTAAATTTAAGCCCATTTAAGAAAACAGCCCATTTACGTCACATCTGCTGGTCCATTCGGCCCAATTCCACGTGATCAAATCCCGCTCATTCCGTCCGATGTCGGATGAAGTCAACGGTCGGGAAATCTACACGAAGATCGTCAAGTGTATTCTTTGTTTCATACATACTGCGTTAATTAAAAGCAACCAACTTTGTTCGGATTAATATGTTTCACAAGTGCAGTTTAACTGACGAAAGTTGTCTAGTGAAAGTGAGGTGTAACAGCTGATCAGAATAATGGCAACAGTGTGAACAAGATCGTTTGCTTGATTGATATTTGAATCAATGCCAAACTCCAGGTATCAACTTCTATCAGCAATAAATAAATGGTTAGGTGCTGATCCTTTCAGCCTTGCTTGGATCCAAACATTACCGAATCAGATCGATTCTGTGACAGAATTTTTATATTTATCATGATTGTAAAATCAAGAGATTTGATAGTAATGTCCGGAGTTATTTGAGTCCAAAAATGTACTGTTACGATGTAGAAAAAGTAGGATGACGAATGAAAAGAGTGAATGAACAAAACAAGAGTGTTGATGGCCACCACTGTTTTTGTAGAACAAACTGGTAATAATAACATGTACTCGGATGTGAGTGTTAATGTTGTGGTGCCAGGTGCTGTAATGTACTGGCTAATCGATGAAACTATTGATAACGAACTCTGTGTCTACCCAATCTGACGATTTTCAATGATGACAAGTGTAGCCAGGTAAGTTACACTGGCCTACCACAGAAGCGAGTTGAGCTTTAGAACTTAGATGGAGTCTTATTAAGGCTCTCTACTCTTCCTCATTCACTGCATATATTATGAGCTCAGCGTCAGTAGAAGTGTAGAACCCACAAAGCTTTGCTACCTTCAAAATTCATTGAAACGGACATGGCCATGTTGATGCAGACCTTGTCATTGAGCAATGGTGGTGCTGAGAATGGTCTCAGGGATCCCTCATTTTCATCCTACTTGACCGGAGCTGAGCAGAGTTTTGTATTAAACTTGGTGACGCATTGCAAGACTGACGATGATGATGGAGAGATTGGGGTATTCAGTGCTGATAAGTACTTCAATGGTAGCTTGGTTGATGAGAAACCAAAAGTTTCCAAAAATCCTGTCAAGATGGTTCTGCCTTATCTAGACAATCCCATAAAGTCCATCCAACTCGCGAATGAGTCTAGAGATATGAGTGTGCGGTCTGGCTCAAGCGGGAACAGCCAAAGCGCACTTCTGCAGAGAGTAGGTAGGCATCAGTCTTTTAATGGGCCCAGTAAAGTGCGAGGGAGAGGAGGATACTTTGGTAGCTTCAGATGCAAGTGTGTATGTTCCGACAAGAACTCTGTAGCTGTGGAGGAATATGAGAGCAGTGGCGAGACTCTGACTTTGAACCAAAGAGCTGCAAAAGAGCCAATTAAGAAAGGCATTAGTCCAGTCACTGCGGACATCCTTGGCGCGTATGATCAAGGGCCAAAAAGAGAGACATATCTGATTTCTGAAGACTTGTCTGTGCATGACCTGCCGAGGAAATCACTAGAGGTCTTTGGGATGCCGGTTACAGAAAGGAGACACAAACCCTTATTACCCTTCATTGTCGATTCGGAGAAGAAGCTGAGGCATAACTGGGAGGATGGATCACCAAAACCAGTTGAAACAGTGATCCCTATGATGGGCCATGGAGTAGTCTATGCTGAGTCTGATAGCGATGCTAGTTCAGATTTCTTTGAAATTGAGGACTTTAGCACAGGTAAAGTGAACCCTTTTCTGTCAAGACAAGTATCTAGAAACATGTCCGGTTCAGCCACACCAAAAGCTGGTTATGCGCCAAGTGAGGCCAGCATAGCTTGGAGCGTCGTGACAGCCAGTGCAGCTGACTTTCCTATCGCATCAGAATACGAAGAGTTAAAGTCAAGCAAGAATGCAATGAATGGCAAGAAAGGTTCAACCATGGCGAATAAAAAAATTACAGCTACAGGTGAAAACAAGCCAAAACGGCTATCCAGCAGCTTATTAGCTTGTAACAGCCAAGATTCTGTTACAGTAGTTGATCACGCTCGTAAAACACATGAAAAAATACCTGACCAAAAATCCTCAATAGCCAGTACGTGGAAACACATTTTTCAAAACCTAAACTGAAACTATGCAGACAAGATTGGAGCCACGTAGGAAAGTGTAAGGTGGAAAAAGCTCAAGACCATTAGCAATGTCAAATTCCATCCATGGTTTGAATTTGCTGCATTTGAAATAATCTGATGTCTTTTAATGCACGATAACTAATGTATCGATTTTAAAATTAATTATGTTTAACTATCAGACAACTAATTTTTAAATTTACTAATGAAATACCAAACAGTAATTTTACCCACACACTATGTCTGACTTTGCCTTGCCATGAGCCACTAGATCGCCACGACCCTCAAGGGTTCCACACATCCTATGTGAGTTGTCGTCAAACTACAATTTGATGTCCACAAGCTCATAAAACAATATCAATAAAGCCAAAAAGACAATGCTCGCTAAAAGCAATGTAGAATTTGTTAAATTTCAAGCTTAGTAAATGAGACTCCCTCCTAAACTACTGGCTTGAAGATACAAGTTGAATCAAGTAACAGACTCAATCTTTCCCAAGAATTCACTGAAAAAACATAACCTCTTATCTAAAGAACAAAGTTAATTTAGTTAAGCTGTCGAAATCCCAGTAAGCAAAAGCAAAGCCTTTAGCAGAATTAAGATTGGCAAAATACAATGTGGTCCAGTCTGGGTAGTATAAAAACCTAAAACTTCGCTATGACCAATCAATAATAAACTTTCTGAATTATAATGACAACAAACTTATCCTAACACATTAATGGCGAGTTTCCATCAAGCAGCCAAGCAGATCTTAAATTTTCAAGCAAACCATAGCTAAAATCTTCGCTCATTAATGATAATCAGAGAAATATCCGATTCAACATCCCAAAAAATAGTTTTAAACATGGCAAAGCTGGTACCTGCCAGATAGTAGTAAATAGGAAGTGGCAACATGGTTGGAGACATTCCAGACATTCTCCATCTCCCATTATCAGTAGTACAAGCCTCATTTTCCAGTAACATAATCAATGTGACAAGTTAAAAAGAGCCGTATAAATTTGCATTATGCAATTGTATGAAACCATGTGCTCTCCGGGGCCTGGAATCATAAAGAGGATACTGAGTTAGAATAGACCAAACCACATAAATCAAACAAAGGCTTAGACAGTTTTTAATGATTTGACAGAATACAATTTGAACAGATCACAAGTTCTACAGCTGAAGTCAGAAAACGGGTGGAGTACGCTAGAACTCGCTAGTGGGTATGTTTGTTTCTAATGTGAAAACATGTCATGGGAATGGTTTTGTACGTGCACTGGAGTGGCCACATAAGCGGAGATGGATTTAAGCAAAATACCTGTCAGTGAACCACAGCCGAGACTTAAAGATACCTGAAGGTGTTGCAATGGACAAGCGAACGTGCAGAAGCCACGGTATTGAGAACATTTGCTGAAACAAGACAATCAAAGTTAGGACAGGCAAATAAACACTATGAAAACCTTACCCTGTAGAAGTTTCCGACATTTATGCTCCGCTGTTATAACTTATAACTGGATCCAAGTAGCAGAGACACCCCACATTCAAAATATATATTAGATATCACAACTATGTCAAAAAAGTAGATTTAGACCCAAAGAATGAGAAATGAAAAATTATATAATAACAAGACACAAAGTTCCCACACACACTCTTCTGGACGAAGTCCTCGGAATATCATATACTTTGTGTCTAAACTCTAAAGATGGAGAAAATCAGTAAACTTTAGCAGGTTGGACTTCAAAGCTGCCTTCGTCACTCTTTATAAGCAAGTATCTTGACATCAACATCCTTCCTTGAATGTTACACATCCATCAATCCCATCATCACATACATATACCAAAGAAGCTTCTCCAACATCTCTCAATCTCCAAACTCCACAACACAAACTAGGCTGCTATAAATTTGTGGAAGCTTTTGATTGTGTTGAGAGATGTGTAAAAATCAAAATTAAGTTCTTCAGTTCCGGTGCTCAATAATGAACTTCTTGTTTCCTACATCCACTGATACAGTGCATCTGCACCCTCCTATATAATGTGAGTGATTACTGCGATTTGCTGCTGATACATTTTGGGGCTAGATGTTTTTACTACTTCAATGTGGACAGACAAACACATCACTAGATTGCTGCCTAGAGGAAGGCAAACGATTGTCCATTGGAATCCTACCTTCCCCAATACGCTGAGTCGATGCTTCCAATACAGTGGGTATTCTGGACACGCTACCTTTGCCTTTCTTAGTGTTTGGACAAATGTCTTCTATCATGTATTTCCAACCTTCAATTGGTCTCTTAAGTCTGCAAAAAAAGCATTCTTATTATACATCCCCCCGAATGAATTGTCACTTGTAACTGATTATAACCCTTTTGGCTCATACAAAAAATGTATCGGCAAGTTATGTACAAAGAGCTCTTATCCAAGATCATTTTGTTCGAGTTTGGTTAACGTGTGCTAAATTTATATAGCCGATATAAAATACAAACAATTAAAAACTGAAAAAGCCTGCGATCTAACACTTTTCACTATTAATTTACTATCACCAGTTACTACCTCAACTAGAAGATAATAATTAAAGACAGCAATGCCGAATGTATTCAGAACAAATGCACATAGAAGGCAAAATCATAGGTCCAAAAATCTAAATGTTAAAATGTACCTGGAACTCGCTATAGGCAATCCGACGCTCATACTCTTGAAGAGGGATCAACCACTCTAAATGGTAAGTTTTCAAGCGTCGATTACTAGTAAATTGCAATCAACCAATTCGTCGGATTCGATAATTTATCATAACATCGGCGTTACTGGACGCTTCGCGAACTGGTCGGCTCTCCGTTAGGGTTTTGAATGAAATTGAAATGGAGTGATAAACCTCCACCTTAGACATCCGCGTGCGATTCTTGAGGGTAATTTCGTAAATATTGGCCTAATATGATTCTTTACCAGGCCTTATAAATGCCCATTATGTAGCTAGAGCTACTTGTAATCATTGGGCCGAAAAATGGGCTCAATTGTGACGTGTTGGTTGTTGAGCATCTGATTGGCAGGAACAATGGTACTATACTGACCTAAGACTTATCCAAAAAGCACTTAGAAATGTGATGAGATTAGGTTTGAGTTGTGGAAGCTAAGATTAAAGAAAGATACCCGGAACATCTGATAAAGAGATTCGAATGGGACGTAGATATTTCAAGGTGAGATGTGTTGAAAAAGTTTTAAAAAACTTTAGAAGGTTCGAGGTATTAGGTCATACGTAGAGGAAGAACAACCACGTCAAGAATCCAACATTGTAGGGCACATGTAAGTTTGCCAAATCTTAGCCGGCACGAATAATGCGTTTTTGAATTATTGCGTGAATCATTAAGTCTAGCTATCATCCACTTCCTTATCTTATCTGAAATAATCCATTAAGAAGAGATTTGTCATCTGGGTTTTGGAGTAAAAGGTAGGCAGGCGACAGATCGCAGGGCTAACATGGATTTGATCTAACGATCATTGTCTCCATTTTGGATGTAAATGGGTTGATGAGTGATTCTCAAATTTCAATGATTATTTTTAGTGTAAAATATACGTCGTATTAGATCAAAAAATACCTACCATGCATGAGATCTGACCGTAAATGTCTACATCGGCATCTACTGAATCAAACACGGCACGAATAAGATAATACCTAATCAACGTACCAAACAAAGACTCAGTTCAAAACACTGCCTAATTAGGATGGCGTGGATTTTGGAGTCTGGTAATCAGACAAGACTTGAACCGTGCTGGCAAGTAAAACCGACCAAGCCAAATCCGTTTAAATGCAAGTAAACGCATCAACCCACTTTCAGCTGGCCGACCCAATAGATCATGCTCGTTCAAAGAGTCTTTTTTTATTACGCGTCACAATTAATATTAGTTGAAAGCGAAATCATTTTTTTGCACGCAAAATTTAGGTTCATGCAGCGAGTTCTAAGTCCATGTGGTAAAATATATTATTATTCAACAATTTTAAAAAATAGTATTTATTGATTAAGTTTAAGTACATAAGTAAAATAATTATTCGATTTAATTTATTTATTATGTCCCGATTTAAAGTTCGATTTATAATCAAAATCGATGAATAATTTTTTTCTAATTTTTAAAATATTATTCGGTACTAAACCACCTTGCGGGCGCAACGGGATTCCCATGTGTTCTTCCGCACCTAGTTCTTTCCACCTTTAATAATTCAATTAAAATATATCCTTGTATACAAATAGGCGCATCTTAGTCACGTAAGCTGCGCAATTTGCGAGGATGAGTCACGATAGTATCGTGCGCACCCACCCACCACTCATCATCTTCGAATCGGACGAACATGATTGATAATTAGACGTCGACATCGAGGACCAAAAAACGTCCACGTCATATGGCGTGTTTATAAAGCTAGAAAATAAACACGTCATTCGAGATAAAAATAAAAAGAGTCACGAAAATAAAATGGAAAACAGCCGACAGAGTATCCGATGAAATCAGTAATGGACCCCACACCTACTTTGTCTTTTTTTCTGCAATTTGCATACTTCTCGTATATTTTCGTTATCTTCAAAATAGTACTCCAAGTTTGTCTATTGATTGGACAAGTCCTTTAACTTTTTTACGTGACAATAAACCCCATTACTTTTCAGTATTTCAAGATTTCCAATCAGTGTTCTAAATTATTTACTTTAGTCATTAATTTCCTTTCGGAAAATCGTTCAAACGTCTCAAGAATAAAGCACTAAGAATCCGAACTTTTCATCAGCCAACGCTTTAGATTCGACTTAGTTAACCAAACTGAAACTTGAGGGGAAGTTTCATGCTAATGAATAGAACAGGGGTCCGTTTGTAAATGAAAAATCCAAAAACGCTTCCATTCCATTACGTTTCACATAATATCTATCCTTCCCCTAAGTCTTCAGTATTTCTAAACCTACCCCCAAACTTCCCAACTACTACATAAACAGTTCCGATTGCAGCAGCGTGTAGTAATTCGCCGCTTCATCTTCTAACTCCCACAGCCCTTCACAAAATCCAAACGAATCTCCACCGTCGATTACAACCCCGTCTCCAATCTCGTCCGTTGATTTACTAGCAGGCAACCCAAGCTCATCATCCGAAGCTTCTAAAAGATGACGTATCACCCTGTCCTTCTCATCCTCATCCTCTGACGACTTCGACGCTGCCGGCGAGGAACCGTCCACAGTTGCTTCTTCTATTCCCACAACTGATGAGTCGACTGGGAACGAATCAAAGTCCAGAGTGCAAATGATTTCGCTTTCAAGTGATGACATCAGAGAGGACAAATCGTGGTCGGGCACTTCCTCGTCCTGCTCGAGGATTGAGATTATTTGGCTTATAGATTTCTGTTTCTTGGGATCTGACTCTGCTTCGTGAATTTGTGGTTCTAACTGTTCAAAGTCTACAACTTCAGCGGCGTCACGGTGGCGTTTTAGGGATACTTCCGCCATTGAAATGGGCTTGAGAAAAAACAGAGCTTTAGTAAAAACAATGGATGAGAGAAAGTGTTGAATACAGATCGAGTTGATGAGGAGAGAGAAGGGAGTGGAATGGGAATTTATAGGAGTGGAGAGGTCGAGTCAATATTAAGGAAAAGTAAGTGGGAGGAGAATATAAAATTAATAAATTGATTGAGAGTGGTGGACATGAGAAGATGCTCAGTGGAAAAGAAAAGTATTTTGAATAAATAAATGAATAAAGAGATGTGCAAAGCATAAAAGAAAAGAATGAGGTGGAGTTTGTCTTTCTTGTCTGTCTTGTCTTGTTTATTTTCTATAAATTTAATATTTGTGTCTGTCTCGGTCTAGATAGCCGTTTTGTGTTGTGAATGTCAAAGTAGTTTTTGCTTTTTTAGAATATTTATTTTTTAATTGTAAAATGTAGAAATTGAAAGTTGGGTGTTTGATTTTTAAGGAAAAAGTTGAATGGATGGAGGAAGATATGGTGAAATACTTTCATGAAAACTTTGGAAATGGGACCAGGGTTTTCATCATGGAGGTGTGTGCTTTAATGAGGAATCAAATTGCCGTATCTTAATAAAGTTGTCAAGGATTTAAGGGAACATTATTGTATGGGACACTTGTTTGGGTTTTGATTATACACCATTCACTCTTAAATTTGGAAACAAATGTATAGATGATAATATGGATAAACAAATTCTGGTTTCTTCTGCATTTAAATATATAAAAATGGTTAGAATAGACTTAGAGTTAAGAGAAATCATTAATTTTTACGGATCCAAGTTGCATAACAGCAATTATTGATTTTTATTAATATAGGTCAGTGCATATTGATTGGATGAACAAATTAATCTCAATAATTGTCTTAAAATAGTTAAAAAAACTAAAATGTATAAAAAATAATTGATTTCAGTATGACTTTATCCTATGTAAATTCACAGATGACTTGAACTTTGGAAACTATAAATAAATTTTTAAGAGTGGCAAATCTGCAAATAAACTTAACTAAAGTGGCCCATGCACAAATTTCTTAGTTAGTTGTTTGGTAGTAAATGTGGTAAGCCGTTGGATCTGAATTCCAAGAAATGACTAATCGATATTTTCAAGGAAAGCATGGTGGAGATGCAGCCAACCTCACGCATCACATACCCATCACTATTAAAATAAATTCTTTTAAATAAACTTTTAAAATTACTTATTCCGTATTGGTAGTTATTTATATTAAATTTAAAAAATTGATATACGCAGAGCAAAAAATTAAAATTCAAAAATGTTGTAATTAGACATAAAATTCAGGAAGAAACTGTTCTAATTAAATATTGTTTCAGAATAATCTAGCTAAAATAATTTACAAGTAAATTTGTATACGAATTTTAATAGTATTACATAAAACCGAAATAATTAAATAAACAGCTCAAATTGTGGGTCAAGTTGATAATCATGACCGACTGTATGCACTAGCTGGCTCAATCTTAAACCCTACTGCATTCCAGACAGGGACAACCTCCTCAAATATAAACAGAGATTTCCGTAGTTAAATTATTAAAAATAGGTGACTGATTCATGCTTGTCTGCTCTGGATGCATCTGCAAGATGATGACTACTGACATCTCATTATTTTAGGGTTTTAATAATGAAGTAAGACAATTGCATTATTGCAGCAGTGCAACAGACCCATGGCCCTCCACACATCATTATCTTAATTTCGATAATTATTTTAGGGTAATAATTATTGTTTGCTTTTGTAAAAACTTGAGGGTAATTGATCCTTGGTTTTGGTAAAGCAGATAAAATAATTATGTACTTCCTCCATCCCACAAAATTTATCCAGCTTTATTATTTATGAGGTATAGAATAATCAAAGTGAAGAAATATAGTGCGACGGAGGAAATACATATCTAGATCTATCATGTGTCACATATTGAGTTGCGCAGTTTATCAATACGTATTTTATTATTAAGAAGATAAACTTTAAAAAGAGAAGTCACCCACACATTCACCTGAGTTTCTCTTTTAAATTCACGATATATTACACCACACTCACACTCATATTTATATTACTATCATATCTTAACAAATGACTAAGATTAATTTGCTGACTATTAATACACTCTTTAGAAATTTCTATTGAAATATTTCCGTCAATTAGCTTTTCACACATATCTAGATTTTTCTATTATTTTCTTTTTGACTTCTCTTCTCTTTCTTCTCTTGAGTTTGAACTCCAGTCTCCACGAACTTGCATTTATTTATAGTCCAAATAGACATTGATTATTCAATATCACATTATTAGATAAGAATCTCGAACAGAAGCTACAACTACAGAATTTTTTCGATATTTGAATAACATTTTTAAAACTGAATAAAAAGTTCTAAAATTTTATCTACTTTGATTTTTTGCTTTTCTAGACAACTTGGAAATTAATCATATTCACTTGAATTTTGTGGAAGCATGTGACCAAGTCTAATTTAATTTTGCGAACAACCATTCAGTGTCAGACTACATAAAGTTTGTTGTAATTCAATTTTCTAGATGAGACGTCAAGGCCATTGCATGCATTCAGCAGCAGCCTCATTAAACTTGATGGTTGATGGAAACTACCAAATTCATATTACGTGCATGAAATTATACCATAAATATTTGAATGGTCCAAAATCAAAATAATAGTAATTTGAGAAATTACTAATTACATAATCCAGACCAATTGTGATGCGGGTTAATAAAATTGATTTTTGAGTCATATAACTAAGTTATAATTTATTCTTTATGTCAAGAAAATAAATAATAGAAATCAAATCCACATTACTCGATTATTTTTTAACTAAAAGACTATAAGTAAAATAACAATTTGGTTAATAATTTGCATTAAGTGAAAAGTTATAAGAAGACATGCATTTTAGTAAGACAGACGAACATGATCTCAGTCGTTGATTTTTATCAATCCAACTGTTGATTTTGGTAACCGTTCATCTTCAACCGCCTGTATTTTTTGCAAATTAAACTACCCAATTAATTAAAAACTAACTTTAATCTGCTAGTCTCTCTAGATTTCGACTCTTTGCATTAATTTGGGTAAATGTCCCAACATGATCGAATTGACGACTTATTTCACGACTCATTATTACATAGTAAAATCATATTTTTCGTATTATCGAGACAACCTTGCTTCCTTTGTTTACATCATCGTAGGAAGTATTCAATCTTATTACTAGATAAACCTGCCGTATTTGAATATGGATTAAATTGCCTAGTACAAGTAACCTCACATGTGACCTCACAGCATGATAATTAAGTTTGACCATGACCTTGAGATTAAATTAAGAACACTTGTTACAAGATTTAAATCTCCTACAATCAAGCTACTTGTAACAATCATAACACTAAACTATTTTATGAATGACATATGCTGTTACGTGCATCCATTTACAATTAATCTAAATTACAACTATTATTTTCATAAAAATAAACGTCACATAATGTCATTTAAGATAAAATCACACAATTCAAAGATATTGAAAACTAAGTAATCAATTTCATAAACACACTATCTTTATTGGGTCTTTGTTTAGTTTAGGAAAGAGTACTTATGATGATGGTTTAGACTAACATAACTATACAATAAAATAAACACATGATACGAACACGATGCTTGAAAATATCGACAAAGAACCAGTGGGCTTAGCCTACCTTAATTAAGATACAAATGATGTTTGGTTTGCCCTACTTGGCTGATAATCTGTTACAATATTATTGTAATAAAAGATTGCTTCAATGATTTTATCCCTGTAAGATTATCACTTAAAACACATTAAAAATATATTTTTAAAATCGATTACTAGCTGCTAAAACAATTAATTGAATATCTGAATAAGTGCATGCACATGCACTAGCTGTTAAATTAGTAGTGCACGTTGTTTAATATATTTGAGACACGTGCAAGGCAGGTGGTAAGATCATTGGTATCACAAACAATGAGATCGTGGTGCACGTGGGAAGTGGTTCGATCGGTGCTTCGTAATTTTAATTGCCAGCCTAACAACATGTTCTAATGTCTCTATTTTCCAGTTGTTACATTTTATCACAATTAATTTTAATTAATTACTTAATTTGTGAAAACCGAAATCCTTTCCGGATTGGGCTGAGACTCAAATTCAAGAGGCTCGTTTCTTTGACACTGACCCGGACCAATTTTTGAAAGCCCATGCCCAAACCGTTTCGAATTCAACGCTTTGAATTGCGGAGTCGATATTGCCGGGGCCGGAGGACCAATCGTCAACCGTTTGACGGCCTTGAGGGTATGATCAGTTTTTTTTAGATTACGCGTATTTGGTTATGTTTGTTTCGAATATATTTTCAAGTAATTTATGTTTGATCCGTTTGGAATAATTGAAACGAGGGCTTGTAATATGTGATGAGTTGTACTACTTTTCACCTATGTTGCACGTATACGGACACGAGATACGGATACGGTAAGATACGTGGATACGGTAATTTCTAAAATAATGAAAAACAGACACGGCAGGACACGTCTATTTTTTTATATATATTTTTTATATTTATACTAAAATATGCAATTTAATAATAAAAAACAACATAAATTTGAAATTTAATACGGAAAGAAAGTAGTTTTTTATTAATTAACTAAAACACGGTCGTTTTATTATAAAATAATTTATTAAATAAAATCAGTTTGACTATAAATTGTCATATTACTGTGTTTCCTAGAGTTTCCGGCCGTTTGGCCTGTTTGATACGTGTCCGACACGGATACGGCAACCCTTTAATTATTGGGAGCTGTGGATTGATTTTTTGTGGTTTCAGTTGAAGCTATTGATTCTGATTTTTGTATTTTTGTACTGATATTGTTATGACTGAGTGATTTAATCACTTAGCTTAAAGTAACTTACTGAAGAATGCGTTAACAATTTGTCAATGTCTGGGCTCTTAACGACTTAGACGCTCAAGAAGCCAATGAGAGAATATTTTCATTTCAGTTGCGTCAGGGATGTTAACTAAGTGGGAAGGTATAATGACGCAATTTTGCAAATCCATGAATTCTTACTTTACATGCATTGTCTGTGGACTTTGAGAGCAAACGATACAATAGTTAAGTAAATAAAGGTGTATATTCACTTGTTGTTACAACTGCTCTTCAGCTTGGTAGGAAGGAAATAGCTTATGATCTATTGTAAAGTCTGATTGATGCCAGTGCGGTGAAATTACAATATGAATCAGGTGTTAACTGTTCATGTCCTTGGTCGTGTGATTATTATTTAGACCTTTCACCCTGCTTTATGGTTTGTCCGCTTTGTTATCTGTCTCGTGACGGCAGTCAAAAGCTATACATAGTACTGTGTCTATTATTCTCTGCCACTCCGGTTATAAAGGAAATGTAGCCTGAATTTACTTGAATAATGCAGGGGCTGCATTGACTCTCTCATAATATTGTTGGTATGTCATTACACATGTTTCAGTACCAGGTATGCAGGCTCGCTGTGTGGATAAATTTAAATTCAGTTGGGTTTACATTGCTGAAATTATTGAGTAGTTTGCTTGGAACAATTTTTTAGTTCTTTAAACTTTAGATTTGTATATATAAGACTGGTGTCAACCTGTTTATAAGAGTTAGCATTGCCTTTGAAAATGCTGGTGATCACAACATAAACACCAGAATTCTTGAAAATGCTGGATGACCCCTGAAATGTATCTGAAATACTTGGAACATACCATATGAGACTTTCCACTAGAAAAAGACACTAAGTTTAAATCTGTTAAAACAAGACCACTTATCCTGTCTAATTATTCCCATAATAATAATAATCTAAGCCACTTGTCTTGTCCCTAAGAATGATCTTATTATCATTAGCATGAAATTCAATCTTGTCTGGATGATTTTTTCACAAATACCGCCTTTCTATAATATTGACTTTTTACATAAATAATAGTTTACATATTATCAATCTTGAACCTGGCTTAATGATCTGTTGGTCTCTGATTTCTTATAACACATATCTGCTGTGCCTCGTGCAGGCTTTTTTGACTTATACAGACTTTTTGTGCACTGGAAGTTTCTTGGTGACAGTGTATCACATGATATTATTGGACCATGACAAATAAAAGTGAAGCAACCAGAAGCCAAACAGGGGCTTCGTGTTTCTTCACTAGAAAAATTGCTCCTATTCAGGTTTATTTCATGGAAGAAACAAATAATTTTAGATTCCTACGATTCAATAGATTATTTTCTGCATCATTTTTCTAAATTTGATGAATATCGGGGATGGATTTAAATGATCAGGTTGTTTCTAGGACCTAGGTAAATCAATGAAAATGTGTAGGCAGAGTTCAAGTTCAGAGTGTCATGTCAAGTTGCTGGGATCTGAATAACATAACTTGGAGGCGTCCAGTCTTTAGTGTCCCAATTTGGGTGGTTGGCAAACACATCACATGCATGATGTTCAAATACTCATGTTTAGGTTCAAGTCATTCCCGTTCTCTTAAATTTGCCCGTTCAAATACTGAACTGATGACTTTCACCAGAATACTCTAACCATGGTATAATTTTCTCTTGCAGATTTATCAGCGGCACGGAACAGAATCTGGTTAAACTACTTTCTGTATGAATATTTGGATTTGCAGAAACCGGCCAAAACCATTGATGTCTGATATTTCAAAGGATATCAGCATTACAGCATATCGGACTCCTATTGCATTGTCAGTTATATTATTTTGAGGGCAGCCTAATTAAACAAGGGCACATGGGTGTTAGTAGCCACCATGCACACACACCCCCAAAACCATCTTCACTCATCCATGTTTCATTATTATTGGTATTCCAAAGGTGTTTGGACTGTCGGGCATTTCTAATGTTAATTATTTGAAGAAATGGTATGTATTTCAAGTACACTGAAGCAGTAGCCTTTTATATTTTGTAGGGTGTGGACTACAAGTATCATATGCGTAGATGGGGCGAGTTTGTGGCCCCTGCGTTTGTTGCCTTTGTTGTTAGCTCTGTAGACAAATCTCTTCATGGAGGAACAGTCGTCACGTGACCCTAGTGTGCTCATGTATGGCATCCATTATTCTACTGATTGATACGTGGTAGTCCTTCTAAAGACATATTTGATGGACATAACATGGAAGATTTTAATCTTTTGGGACATCAGATTTCAAGTGTTCCAGATGGTAAGAGAATTAACACATTTTGCTGTTAGAGATATCTAAGAATCCAAGTTACATTTGGTGTCCTAGTGTTTAGAGAGTCCGTTGTAAACTTTCTAGGTCAGTGGTTGTGGATATTGTTGGAAATTGTTTAAATTTCTAAGTGTGTGAAGAAAATGGGTTTGACTCATTTTAAAAGCCAATTTCGATGTCTTGTGTACATTGAATCGAATAGTTCAAGTCTTGATTGAAATCCTTGCAAGGTGTGTAATAAGATTGAATATTCGAACGCCAAATTTGATCGAGTATCTTGTGAGATATCGATTTGCAAAGTTGCATAGAAAACATGACATGTTTGAGTCCATGAAGAATGGATGTCAAGAATTGTATGTTCCTAAGTCACTATGTACATGTGTGACATGATTTACATCATAGGCTATGCAATTATCCTAAGTAATCAAAACTACGTAGTTTTGTTTTAGGAGATAACAAATTTGTTATCATTTGGTTTGGGTGATGCTTAGTTTTCACCATCCCATTAATATCTTGGAAATTACAAAGATAATTGGGAAGTGGGTGGAGACTTTTGAGCTAATCGATTGGCTTATGATCACTATAAAAGGAGACTAGCTACCTCCTTTCTTGGTATCAAATACACAACAAAACAATCCACCTCTTGTGAGTCAGTAGCATAGAAATTGTTTCCGGTGATAGTTGAAGGCCTGCTCCATCTCGCTTCTACTGATCTGTGCAAATCAGTGAGAAGTCCCGTTGTCGTATCCTGGGAAGCAAGTTGTCAAACCACACCCTGCACATAGGGAGGCAATTACGCTTTAGGAAATTGCCAAGCAAGCTTCAACGAATCTGGTTTAGTATTCCTGCTCAATTTCCTTACTGTTTATTTACTCAGTAATTTATTTATATTTCAGATCCTGTTTTATTGACATTATTTCTAACAGATATTTTGCTTTGCCTTTGTCTGTAGGTCATATATTAAATATAAGAATTTGTAAGGATGGTATGGTGAAATTTATATGGTTGGTTCTTAGCAGAAATTGATTTACTATTGATAGAATTTACAAGAGCGAGCTACTCAGCAAAATACAAGACTTAACTGGAGAGTGAAAACTCAAGACAAGACCTTACCTTACGGCAAGGCAACTAAGGAGTATACTATGTACAAGGAAAGCTTGGAATGGTGGCCTCAATCCAACTTGTTTCCGCATACCATGCACTTGCAGATTTTGTCGCCGGTCGTATTCATTTGAAATTCGATTTTAGGTTAGTACTAACTTAAATCATGAATGCCTTCCTGTTTTTCATCAGTCGTTGACATGAAGATATACGTAGGAAAACAAGATAAGACTAAGTTCCCTAACGAGAAAACAGTTAATGCAGTTCGAATCAATTTGACAATGAGTCAATGACAGTACAGTATAGTGCTATTGTGTTGTGTTTCAAGATTTTTGTTGTGTTTGCGATTATTATTGAGGTTCATATGTTTCCTTATCCCTGTCTCAACTTGTCTGCTGCTGATGATGTCTCAATACAGCTTTCTCTTTACCTCTTAATCAGTAGGCTGTTTAAATTTATTAGTTATTACATGCATTATACCCCATATGCTAAGGCGGTGTGCTTTGATATACACATGCCTATAAATACAGAGGACATCTCGACATACAAAGCAAACTAGCAAACAACTCTTAATAATTTCCTAACTGTGAACCTAACGAAATTCCACCTTCTCTCTTACAGCATTCATATTGGCTAGCTGTTTGGTATATCACATACTTTCGGTTAGTCATCCCAAGCTGATTGAAGAGCAATGTCAAGCTCCAGAAGATCTCGCTCCAGACAATCATCATCAGGAAATTCCAGAATCTCAGAGGAACAAATGGCTGACCTGGTGCACAAGCTGCATAGACTCATCCCAGAGATACAAAACAGTCGATCCAACAAGGTATATACATACTTTTAGTCACAGGTTCATTTAACAGAACAATACAAGTGATTTACATCATTAATCAATAATAAAACATCATATTATCAGTGAATAGAGTTAATAATGAAGGTGTTAACACAATTATATTATTTTCGATTCATAAAAATAATGGTCTTCTTAGTCAGCGTCGTATACAATAATGACTTATTTACCCTTTTAATATCTACTTCCTCAAATGACTCAAGTTTTCAAATATGTAAAAAATGCAGATATCTGCCTCCAAGGTTTTGCAAGAGACGTGCAACTACATTAGAAGTTTACACCAAGATATGGACGATCTAAGTGACCGGTTAGCTCATCTCCTGGCCTCTTCAGACACAGATAGTGACCAAGCTGCCATTATCAGGAGTCTTCTCATGTGAACAACAGCATATTGGAAATATTGGTAATATGATGAACTGAGTAGAAACCCTAGGCATGGCATTCAGAATTTGCACCTATTGTACCACTCATGTTTCTTAATCAGTTTTCAGATATAGCTAAATAACAAATGGCATTGGTGTCCCACGTATCTTTGTTTCATTCTAATCCTAAATTTATAAACATAATATCAACAAAACAATCTAGCCCGGCCCAATAACTCCTCATTATTGATCATGCGAAGGCCCAATATTGCAACCCAGGCCCATCTAATCGAACAAATGACAACCAAACAAACCCAAGCCCATACATAGAGTTTGTTGACTCACAGGTGTCATATTGTCACACAATGTATGTTTGATTATGGAAAAAAGATATTTAAAATGTTAAAAAAATTGTACTCTAAGGTGCATGTTTTTATTACAGTTCATGCATAGGATTCTTTGGTAATGCAAACCACTTTTTTAAGGTAAAAATACCAATTTGCTTTGTGTTTTACATTTACGAGAAAGGGTTTTTGCTTTTCAGACAAGAAAGAAGCAAGAATGAATTACATGATGATGGAAATGGAGAAACATGCATACGAATTAGCAGCAGAGGCTGATGATATCAACCCTGAATAAAATAACTACTCACAAATTTCATCAACTTCTTTTCATAGTGGCTTCTCTTTGTCTCAAAAGGGATTCCAAGTTCCATTTGATAAATGAACTAATGCCCATAGACAAACATGTATATGTTTGAAACCTTTATCAAACCTAAGCCTATAAAATAATACTGTAAGTAACCTTTGGTGGATGTTTAAATACTTTATGACACAAACTGACGAAACCCACATGAAATTGGCCTACAATTAAGACCATGGGGTGTTCATTATATTAACTTAATGTGACACTCTTGGGTCACTAATTGTGTCCTACAAGCAACATCGATTAGGGCATGTCGTAGGGGTGTCAATGAGCCGAGCGTTCGTAAGCTACTCGCGAGCAAGCTCGGTCAAAGCTCGGTTCGATAATAAACAAGCGAAGCTTGAGCATGGTTTCTCGGCTCGATTAATAAATCAGCTGAACATGAGCAAAGGGGTGCTCGACTCGTTTATGTTCGTGAACAGCTCGTTTACCTGCTCGATTATATGCTCGAATATGAATATGATATTTATAATATATATAATGATAGTTTGTTTTAATTGTTTTATATTTATATAATTAATTTGTTTAAAAATATTTATAATTGTTTAGAATTCATTTAATACTCAAATTTATGTATTTATATTATAAATATTATTTTTGAAATACTCGACTAATGCAGCTATACTCACACTAACAACTAAACAACAAATTATAAATTATTAGAGTAAGGGAGATTCAAAAACTAACCAAGCTAGTCAGCGATTGCAATCGGTCAGATCTGATCTAGTTTTGCTTATCTAGTTTAAGATTTTTTTATTTGACTGCTTTAGATTAATCTCATTAAAAATGTAATATAATCATACAATTGCAACAAAATAAAATAAAAAATGGATGATTGCTTACCGTGGTTGTAACAGTAGAAGTGTTCAGTCACTCTACTATGTTAGTCTTCATCCATAGCCGACAATGGAAGTGAAAGGCGATGGAAAAAAGGTCGGACAATAGAATGGAGTGTTTGATTTAGTAGGGTTTGTTTAGTTGATGAGATGGGTAGAAAGTAGTTTCACTGTTTATAGGATAAGTTTGAACCGTTTCAATAGATAATATAAGTTTGAACCGTTTTAGAAGAAAATGTTTATCTTTTAAAACAATTTACTTTTTCATTTATTTGTGTAAATTTTGAAAAGGGTATTTTTGAATTACGAAATTTGACTTCAATAACCGTTAATAGGGGCTTTACGTTTTAAATATAGTAGAGATACTCTTACATTTACTCAAAAATTGCTGTTAGCTTTTGGTCAAAGTGATTTGTTCATCTATAATAATTTACTACTCCCTCCGTCCCATTATGAGTGTCTCATTTCCTTTTTGGATGTCCCAAAATGATCTTCCCATTCCCTAAAATAGAAACTTTTTTACCTATACATTTACACTCTCTTTCATACTTTTTATCCCACTCATTCTCTTTCTTACTTTTTATCTCACATTTTTCAATTTTCTTAAAAACCGTGAAAGTTCTCAAATGGGTCACTCAAATTGGGACGGAGGGAGTAACATTTTGAAGTGGATTGTTTATGGTGTAACATCACAATCAAAAAATTCCTTCTATAAATATATTTTATAAAACTAGGCTGCATTGTTTTCTACTTAACTCAATTGCAGAAATTTTTGCTAAATAAACCAATTATTTAACTCTTGTGCTAACCTAAATCCTTTTTGATATTAATATACTAAAACAAGTTAATTCAGATGATATAGAATACTTATATTATTTACAAAATTAAATAAAATAAAAATATTACTAAAATATTCACATTCCACTCAGTTGTTTGGCTGCTACACTTTTGTGACTGTGTTAATGGTGGATGAGTTCAGATTAGTCTCCATCCATCATCAACAACTTCAAAAACCCAAAATTTAAAGAATTATAAAAACTCCATTTAAGCATCTATCGAGTTCCTCGTGGATTTTAGCATTGTAGGGTTTGTCTCAAAATCCCACCTTTCACCCCCGCGCGCATCATCCACAGACAATCCGTTGTTTGATTTATTGTATCCGCATTCATTCAAATAGTCTTGTCTGCGTGCGTCTTCTGTTGTAGAATCTGGGAAATCGTGGTTGCTTTGATTGCTCGTGTCAAGATTGTTTCTCGATCGGCTGAAGTGGTAAAAATTGCTTTTTTTCATGTACCCAGATCTGTGATTGTGTTGTGTATTTGAATGTTGGATGAGTTTGTGAATTTTAAAGTTTGAATTTTTATGTTCAATTTTAAGGTTTTGGTTAGCGATTTCTGTGTCTGAATTTGGTGTTTGATGAAATGCTAGACTGAGGTGAATACAAAGGTTGTGGTGATAGGAGGAAAAGAGAGTTTTTGAAGGGTCCCTTTGGAGGTTGGGTTTTCAGTGTAGCACGAATTAGGAAGGAAAGCGAGTTGCTTTAGTATGCGAGTGGCCAGTGGGGATTGATAAAAGGGAGTGGATCTACAGGGAAAGAGTGGCACAGTATGAAAAGGAAGAGTGATATTAGTGAAGGGGAAAAGAAGGAGCGTCACATTGTTACTTGGACTCAGGAGGTTCATTATGATCTTGTATAATGCTGTTTCATTGGTAGTATGTTTGGATGGGGGTTTTTGAATTTGTTGCTTGTTGATTGTAGGAGGATGATCTGCTGCGCAAGCAAATTACTACCCATGGAACTGATAAGTATGAGTTCTTGCTCTTGTGAATTTGTTGAGTTTTCTAGCTATGATTGTTGATACAAAGAAGTGGTAAAGTTAAACATTTTGTGGTATACGCAGCTGGACTGTCATAGCGTCGAAATTCAATGATAAAACGACTCGTCAATGTAGAAGAAGGTACGTAAGTTCGTAATACGGAAGTTTGAGTTTGTGACATGTCGATATGATTGTGCTCATCTCTTATATACTGAATGAAATATACATTTGTTGCAGATGGTATACCTATTTAAATTCTGATTTCAAGAAGGGTGGGTGGACTCCAGAAGAAGACGCGCTTTTATGCGAGGTAATAATCTAACACACTGGCCAATTAGGATACTCATACACTATGTATCTAATTTCTAACCATTTATAGTGCATTTAAGAAGCTAGAAGCCGTGAAAATGTTACATGTGATCGAATATGACAAACCATAATACTACTGATTTTCCAGGCCCAGAAAGTTTTCGGTAACAAGTGGACTGAGATAGCAAAAGTGGTATCCGGAAGGTAGAACAAAATAAAATTGAGTTTATTGGAAGCCAGCTGCATAATCCCCTGGATAACTTATGTGTTGTAATAATGTATGCAGGACTGATAATGCAGTGAAAAATAGATTCTCCACCTTGTGCAAAAAGCGAGCAAAGCATGAGGCGAATGTGGCTGATGAAAATAGCAACTTTTCTGTAGATGCAAAAGCCACCAAAATTTTATCACAAATCCAGGCAAATGCAGATGAGCGACAGAATACTACAGCTCCTCACATGATAAGGTATGGCATATTGAATGACATCATACAAAAAACGAGCAGGCTAACTTATTAATGACTTGTCCTCCGTACCTCAGGCGAAGACACTTGCCTGCTCTCAGTGGGGAATACAGAATAGAGAAACCATCACTCAAGGAACATGAAACAGCAATGTCAAAAAAGCTACGAAATCCACTGGCAGTATTGGACCAGAACACCCTCAAGGCTAGGCATGATTTAGCTGTGTGTCGCAGTCTCAACAGCAGTGGGAAGAATGCACGTTATGATGGTAAATTGTAACTAGCTTTCGCTCTTCTAAATCTGATTGAATGGGTGAATGGGCAGTTTGGGTCTCCAGCATAAAAGGCTTAAACAACCATGTAGTTCTGGAGATATTCATTGTCAGCTCACCAATTTTCTCAAACTAATTTTTAGCTACACATTAACGTCTTTCAATACTCTGATCCAGAAGAATCTAAAGATAGTAAAAGTGGGAGTACATTCTTGAAGAAAGATGATCCAGAGATATTTGCTTTGCTGCAACAAGAGGAGTTGCTCAGCTCACTTGCCCAGAAAGTACACGCAGATAAAACCGAGCAGAGTCTTGAAGATGCTTGGAAGGTATACCTAGTTCGTACAGTCTCTATTTTAAACTTGTAGTTGCAAGGTGATGTGGTGCATACATGATTTATGTTTGATGACCTACAGAAGTTTGTATTTTATAAGTTTTAGCTCTTTAAACGTCTCACAAAAACAAGGTGATATTTAGGTCTTCCAAGATCATCTCAATAAAAACAAAGAAAACAAGACTCAAGGATGCGAAATCTCTGAAACGGATTTACATTTGGAAGATTTCAAAGACATGTTGGAGGACTTGAGGAGTAGCCACGAGATAAGTCAGCCATCTAGCTGGAGGTAATTGAAAAGAACATTTTTAACTATATATTTTCGACAAAATATGACTGTTTAATCTTTCTGCAGGCAACCTGATTTATATGAGGAGTCTCCGTTGAGTTCTGAATACAGTACTGGGTCAACTCGTGTCACCTATATGCCAGCTGATTTGGGACCATGTGAAGATACTAAAGCTGGGGCTGAAACTATGGGGATGGATGCAAAACAAGTATCAGATACTAGTATTCTACTCGATCAAGTCACAAACCAAACAGGTTATATTTGTACTTTGAATATTCCTCATAAAGAAAACGAAGTGCTGACACTATTTGTTCGTCATTTATCCCCTGCTGTCTCCTCATACAGATAATCCATGCTGAAATTTGGTCAAGTACTGAGTTCACAAAATAATACCAATGTTCTTAATCACGAGAAATTACTCCTAGATATGCCTTTTTTCTGTGTTATTTACAAATAGCTATGATTGTCTTATGTTTGTAGCAGATAACACATTACACTACCAACTAGCTCGCTTTATCTTAAAGGGTTAATCTGAGCATATGATCCCACCCCAATTTAATCCAAGCTGATACTTTGGAATTTTCTAATGGTTTGTTTCTTTTATTTCAGATGAAGCTTCTCATCAAAATGTGCCAAAGAAGACTGATGAAGTTGTTTCTGCCTTATTGAGTATGGAATTCAGCTCTCCACCTAATGTAACTCCAATTTTCAGGTCCATTGCAGCAGAAATTCCCAGCCCCAGGTTCTCGGAAAGTGTAAGTTATCTCATGATCATACAATTTGCAACTTTTGCTTTCTGAATCGGGCAGCAGTCATTTTTTCTATGATCTAAAATCGGTAGTTATCCTCTTATATTCTGACCTCGTATATAACTCTACCACGCAGATCAGAATTTTATTTCTCTATTTTGTTTTGACAAACAGTCAGGACTTTTTATAACTATACTCTAACTAATCGCTTATTTTGGTCGCCAGGAACGAAATTTCTTAATGAAAGCTCTTGGGGTGGAGTCAGAATCACACCCTAGTTCAAACTTGAATTCCTCAAAAATATCACCAACTTGCAAAAGAGCTCTCCTTCACAGCTTATAACCAACTCCTAATCCACATGATTCCTGACAAAACCCCCTAGTATGCTCTACTTCTTTATCAAAAATATAGAACAGTCGACCATCGTCAGACTTGTTTCTATGGGACAGCAGCTTGCTGACTTGGGTTTTTACAACAAGGCATCAACACCTGCATCCCCAATTACCCCGATTGAATGCTACGGCGCATTCTTTACCTGGTTTGATTGTGTGCTCTCGGGTGGCAGTAGCTATGGAAAAAGCTACGTTGCTTCCATTAGTATGATGATTCTTTAGTTTTTTCCCTGATGGGATAAGGTTCCCCTCTCAAGGTCTTTTTGGTGATTTCTTTTAGTCTCGGGTTAGTTATCATCTGTACAGACCCCTAATTCTATTCTACAGGCAGAGTGGAGTGTAAGTACTAAGTAATACATAAAATGGCTCGACTATTATGGGACTTGGATTCTTAAAGGATCATTCATTGGGGTGGTATTGTAGCTTCAAATTTAGAATGATACGGACAAAAGTTGTCCGGGTGTAATGTCCCTGAGTCCTACGATTTTGTAAACACTATTCGAATGAAAAAAAGGTACTGGTTTGGTGTGAAACTGAATTTACTCTTACCCATATGCCCGTTATGCATAGATCTACAGACACTTGAACACACTCACACAGGCAGGTATCAGACAGAAGAAATGCTTAGGAAACTTACTCTTGTCGGCAGTTGTGGTACGAAGAGCTCATTTTGCCCTCAGATGGTCTTGAGGTAGATGTTCCAGCTTTGAATAAACTGTGTTCTGAAGAACAGAGAATGGGAGACCGGGAGTAGAAGACATGCCTATTTGCTTCAGTGAGAGTTTTGAAGATCAGAGAGGATAGCTTAGCTCATACATGACTGTCTGTTGGGTGAAGGTGGTGGTGGACAATTCATTATGAAAGTAAAAGCAGCATGTCCTGAGAAAAATGTGAGAGGGAAGCATATACAAACTAAAGTGCTGCATTTGGTACCACCTACCTCAACTTTTGCATTTTGAATGAATGAGCCATGTAGTAAAAACTAAGCTTTATATAAGCTGTAGTAACACTTTCAGGAACACAGGCAGTCATTGGACAGAACTGCAGATCCATTTCTAGGTTAAAGATTTGTAGCTGCTACAATTAACTGAGCTGAGCATCGAGCCTCAAGGCGATGAAAATGGGTATTTGCTATTATGTAGTTGGAACGGTGTAACATAATTTATGTGGTTTTTCTTTTCATTTGTGTTCTCTGCAGCTTCTTCCACTTGAGGTAAATCTGGTAGGAGAGCCCGGAGAAGACCATCACAACGCTACTCCATTGCTTTGATGACAGTGGATTTCCACTCAGCAAAGAAGAAACAACAATGCTGACAAACTTGCGAGTGGTGGTGATGGTTGTATTTGCAAGGGAACCGAAACGGCTGATGGTCAGAAAGATGAAATTTTGACCGACAGCACCACATAGACAGAAGAGGAATATGTCCCAAGCTGCCTCTGGGTGTAGCTTGCAGAACTCCACTGCTTGATATCCAGGGGCTTGTGGCCAAGCAAACATGTAGATCATGTTGTATATGGTACCCCACAAATTCATTCCAAGCATTATGTCCCATGCAGTTGTCTTTGGGTACCTGATAATATTTGGAGGAAAGCTTAAACTGTAATAGCATTCAAGAGGTTCGCAATGCAGTAATGCACACAAAGGGAGGATATATTTCCAGTTTACGCATATCAATTAATCATTGCAAAATACTATCAGTTTAAGAAGGCTTCTGAAACAAAATAAATGTACCTTGCTGAAATTGAATCCTGTGTTGCATTAGTAAATCCATCAAATGCAAGGTTCAAAAAGCACAGTCCATAACCGAGAGGTGCATTGGGATGTGCAAGTTTGCTGATGGTTTTAGCACTTGTCTGTGGACATTTTGATTGATGAACAACTGAATCAGATTACATAAAAAGACTCAAAAAGATTCTTGCTGACAGAAGTTCATTTCTTTTTTACTCACCTTCGAAAGCGCAAATGCCGATACACCTCCCGCAACCAAGAGAGTGCAGATATACTCGGGAAGCGAGTACCGGATGCCGTATACTAGAGTACCCATAAGCATCACTAAAGAGATAGAGAGCCATAATCAAAAAGTTTTCAATGTAAATGCAATAACGAACTGGTTTCCATAGTCTATCTTCTTTAAGCAGATACAACATTAATGATACCAAATAATTTAAACTGCAACAATCAGCTAGTTATGCACCATAATAAACTTTAAGAGCACAAAGCTTACCTGGTATCATCTTTGAGGACTTTGCAAGGACCTGAAATTTACATTTAAATATACATATCAATACAATTACCGACAGAATTGCGTATGAAGAAAGACACACATGAGATCAAGTGCCACGCAGAGTACAGACAGCAAGCTCAGGGTTTCAAGATCAGGCGCAAGCTATCATATTTCTCGTACACAGATTAACATCCTCAAGAAAATACGCAATTCCACAAATTTCCTGAAAAATTGAGCTGCAAGAAATCCCTATATATATAGCCTAATCGTAATGCAATCAAATATTTAAATCAAAGTAAACAAGTTCGAATACATGCCTGAGCTGGATAACTGATATACTTCAAAGCTTCAATTCCCAAAGCAGGACCAATAGTATTTGTAATACCAGCACTCCAATATGTCCACCAAGGAGCACCACCTGAGCTACCACTCGACCAAATCTTCAACACTGATCAATCCACACAACAAAATTAAAACTTTCAAAACTTGCTAATCCAATTGCTGCGAAACTATCAACTTAAAATACTCAAACTTACTGATAAACGACCATACTAAGCACACTACACTCTGTGCCAAATTCAAAAACGCCAAATGCTGAAACCGTTGCTTATCTGGACCAAATCTCTTAGTAGACCTGCACACAAATTCTCACATTTCACCTCAAATTAAATTATAATAAAATTCCTGAAGCGCAAATCAACAAACACATTCTTACAGAGTCTCTTGGAGGACGCCTTGATAAATATAGGCCGACCAGATCCCAGCGACGCAAAAGGCCAACAAGATCACACGGCCGAATCCACCGCCGTGACCTTCCATTTCGGGTAGATCGCTTCCGCCACAAGTCGATCGGAAACTGCAAGGCGCGTCAGACAGGCAGTTTCTCACACTCCAACCGATTTTGCGCAGCCGATCGAAGAAAAGGAAAGCAATGTAAATGTAGCAGCGGGAAGAGAATCGATGTACACGTGTCGATATATGATTCGTTGATGCTTGACTTGTCACGTTCTTATTGGATGTTACGACGTGCGTCGGCGAACCCCTCACACTTTTTGGTAATTGCAATTGATCCTCGTAACTATGGGTAAATGTGAAACGCAGCCTCAACATCAATGGGCCAAATGGGCCGTCTTATTCTTTCCGTTAGACCTAAAGCCCAATACACAGAGAATTACCAACAGAAATATATTATACTAAGGATCAGTTGATCTCATGTGAAGCTCTGGCATGTAAATTTTGTTTCATTAACATGCTTTTTAAAGCTTGTGGCGTGTGAGAGGTGATGTATTTGATGCTAGTTTGGCGCTTTTTTGTCAGCAGAAAATGATGGCATTGGGGACATTGAAAAGCTGCTTGGAAATGGGATGAATGAGTCCTGTTTTGCAGTGCTGGAGTCACTTGAGTGTGGAATGGAGTTGACAGACGATGAGGCTGATAATGCCGGTGATTATTCTAGAGGAAAGAAGAGGCGGAAGCATGAACCTAAGACTAGTAGAAAGCGCTTATCTTTGTATCAAGTTTACTATCTTGAAAAGCATTTTAAGATTGAAAACAAGCTTGATTTAGAAAAGAAGTATGACTTGGCTAAGGAACTTGGACTGAAGCCAAGGCAGGTCACGATTTGGTTCCAAAACAGGCGTGCTAGAAGTAAGAAGAACAAAGACGTGGATTTAAACATAGATTTTGATCAAGTGCTTAAACAGTATGATGCACTCCAAACTGACTATGAGAAGCTTCTTGAAGAGAACAAGAGACTTAAGGCTGAGGTACACTTGCACTTCTTTTATTTAGAAGTTTTTGGATTTGTCAGATTATTTTTGATTTTGTGTGTGTGGGTGTGATAGATGAAGGATATGAGACATGAGATGGTGATCATGAAGGATAGCTTGCTGAAATATGGAAAACTGGTGAGAGCTGGACTCTTAGCTCCTCAGGTTGTTAAAACAAAATCCGGTCAGGTTAAGCGAACAAAACAGCTCCAGGTTGGTCAAGGACAAAGGCTGGTCCAAACCAACAATAGCCCTGTTGTTCAAGTTTACAATGTCTCTAATGAAGGTGTATTTGCACCAAATGTGCTAGTGCAGCAACAGCTAGTGAACTCACCTGTATCTGAAAACAGTGTTTTTTATTCGAATAGTCCACTGGACGCTGGCATTCAGCTGTTGCCTGCCCCTGCGGACTACCCTCTGCAGCCAGTGCTCGAGCCTGAGCCTGTTGGGAACAATGCAAACTATACTCAAGCTAATCAACAAGATAACAGCATCTACCAGTGGGACACCATTGACTACCTCATCCACAAAATGGTCGACCTTGATGAACAGAAGAGCTTTAATAACTACGACCAAGCTGACTATGGTCCTCAAACTAACCTTGGCAATTTCACTGTGAACCCCATGGATATAGATGATGAGGCTTTCTGGGAGTTTAAGCCTTGATGATCAGTTTCCAACATTATGGTGGTCGGTGGATTCAGTTGTAAAAAATAACATGCACTAGCTTAGAGACCTTAATGCTTCTCTGCATTAGAGACCTTTAAGTTGAAGCATGCACTAGCTTATGCTCATGGTGGATTCAGTGCCACCTTAATGATCCAAATTGCTGGACTTTATCATGAAACCCTTCTTAGTTGTTTTGCAACTCAGAATCACTTGTCTCTTTATTGTGTAAAGTATCTGGAAGCACTTTGCTGGTAGAAGTAGAACAAATTCTGATTCTGTTTGTCCCTAGTAAATTCTGATTCTTTGAACAATCTTGACCAAAGCAGAAAAAAGTGATGCCCATTTATCAGTGATTCTTTGAAGATGACATACTGCAAATATGCAGACAAAATTGTACAACACACGTTTATAACCTTTCAGACATGTTCCTTCAACATATTCCGATTCTGTTTGTCACTGGCAAAACATTTTCTCAAATGTCTGCTAAATTAACTGGAGTTTATGCTACTTTAAATGGTGCTTTGTTCTCTAAATCTATAAAGCTAACTCCAATACTCCATGGCTATAAATATGATTTAAGTCCAGTTTAGCCTTCCCAGGTTAAGAACTATCTCAAGAAAATCAGAAAAAATGGGATGTGCAACATCTAAGCAGTCATTGACAATGATGGACAGGGTCATTGTATTCCACTCCAATTCACAGTGGAGAGCTCACTTAATGGCCTCAGAATCATCCAACAAACTGGTAATTCTTTTCTATTAGTGTTTGATCTATGAATCAGAAGTCAGAACTATTCTGATACTGTATTATTCTTTCCCTTGGCAAAGATGGTGATAGATTTCTATGCTTCCTGGTGCGGACCCTGTCGTCACATGGAGCCATATATCATCGAAATGGCTGACAGATACTCTGATGTTGAGTTCATCAAAATTGACGTCGATGAGCTACCAGTAAGAGGACTAGATTCTTAGACTTCTCGAGTGTTAAACTAAATCTAAAACTATAAGGTGATATTTTTATTTTTGTGCAAACAGGCAGTGAGTAGAGATTTCAACATTCAGGCCATGCCAACATTTGTACTGATTAAGAATGGAAGAGAAGTTGACAAAGTTGTGGGAGCTGAAAAGGACGAGCTTCAATGGAAGATTGAGAAACACAGAGCTATGTACTGAAAGAATATGAAACTATGAACTTGAAATTGAAAAATGTTGTTCCGAAGAATATTTGATCCATTTTGTAAGAAAGCGATACAATGTAAGAAAAAATAAGTACGAGGATTTTAGACATGGTAAACATTCAGCAAACTCTCTCCACAAAACTACTTGGTAAACTTTCAAGTCCTTTTCGACGAAAGTTGCACTTCTGCTGCAGCTCAGGTTTGACCTTCTTCATCTGTAACAAATACTCATATGAAGTTAATCAGATTTCTGAATTCTAGTTTAGTGAATTGGTTATATACGAAGAAAAATGGTATGAAAATTATGAGGCATACCGGAATGAGGGACGACGACAATGTGCATTTCAACATTGGGAGGGAGCTGAAGGCTGAGAGGATAGAGTTGCCATTTAGAACGCTCTTGGTGCAAACAGAAATGTTGCTTAACTTAGTCTCTTCCTCAAGTTTGTGAGTCAATTCTTCAACTGTACTCCCTTTAAATAACATCAAAGTTTCCTCAGGTACACCCCCTGTATCCTGTCCTTTGACGTAGTAGTATACCTTTCGTCCCACCGATTTCGGAGGCACGTATATCTTTGAGTCATCAAACGACTACAGTTCAAAACGAAGAATGTCAAACTATAAGAAGATCACAACAGGTCTTATTGAAACACAAAAGTAGAGTATCTAATAAAAATAACACGTCTAAGTTTAATAGTAAAAACCGTCAAAACGACATTGTCAGAGCTTATCAACAGAGCATCTAAAAACAGAACATATGAAAAACAGAACATGAGAAAAAGAGAGCAGCTTACGTCTTGTTTTGTAAGATGATTCTGAGCCACTGGCTGATCGGCAAGCACAGGCGGCGGAAGATTAGTCTCACGTCTTTCAACAATCTCAACACTCCAAGTAATCCAATCACCAGAAGCTGTCCTAGGTTTATCATCATGTGTAACAGAATTTTTCCACGGCGGTCGTCGTCCATTCCCTCTCAAAAACTGTCCATTCTTCGTCTTAAACTTAATCCGATCACCTTCTCTATGCGGCGCCCAGTCCAAAGAAGAGTCTAAATGCATTGGTTTAGTTTGTAGGACTTTACGGCCAGGAACGCCGACTAGAAAAGGCTGAACGGATGCAGTTAGGTAACGATCGTAGTAGGATTTGAGACGGATGATATGTGAGTTATTTGGATCGTATTCGATTGTCCAGATTGTGTTTTTGCTAGGTGGGTCAGTGGGTTTGGATTGGGTGACGGATTCTTGATCGGAATCAGCGCAGAGGTAACGGTCATGGCAGCTGAGGAGGCGGATTGTTTTAGCATTGTGGAGGAGATCCATTTTTGGGTTTTGGATCTGATCGGTGACTTTTTTTAAGGGTTTGATTGGATCAGACAAGGTCAGAGTCGGAAAGGAGCGAATGGAAGTTGGACGTTGAACAGCTCTCTTCTCATCTTCCACTTATGGATCTTGTCTTTGTTTTATTTTATTTCTGTGTTTTTGTGGTGTTTTTTTAATTAAAAATATGATTTTTGTTAATTTTATATTTGTTTAGTGGATGGTTTTTGTGGAATTTGGACAAAATGTTGGATATAATTGATTTTTTATTATTACAAGGATATAATTGAATTGGGAGAGTGGGTTGGTATAGAATTTGAAGATGCGGTCATACAATGACATGTTGGCACGTTCGGAAATAGTTAAGTAATTTTTACTCCCTCTGTCCCATAATGTTTGTCCACTTTCTATTTTGGGTGTCCCCTTAAGTTTGTCCACTTTCCTTCATTCTCCACCACACATTCTATTTTTTACTCATTTACTTATTAATCATATATTCTCAACCACACATTTCATACTCTCTTTCTATCTTAATTACCGTGTATTTTGTGCTTTTGGACAAACAAAATGGGACGGAGGGAGTAATAGGTAAATCTCATGATTCAAATATACATGAAATTATTATTTTTTGGATTTGATTAGTGGATGATTATAGTAAGATTTGGACAAATGTTGGGATAATTGAATTGAGAGAGTTGGGCTGGTGTAAACAGGTTCGCCCCAGAGAGAAGGGACCGGCCCAATTGTTCTGAACTTCTTGTAACTAAAAACAATCTTTGGAGAACTTTTTGGCCCAGGGCCCACCGAAACACAGGACCGTCCCTGGGTGTAGATGAGGTCATGCAATGACGAAAGTTGCACTTCTGCTGCAGCTCAGGTTTGGCCTGCTCCTGCTTCATCTGAATCACAGTTCAGTTCTTCGTTTAAAAACTATATTTATACTCATATGAAATTAATCAGATATATGAAGAAGTGACAAGTGTGGTATGAAAATTATGGGGCGTACCGGGAAGAGGGACGACAACAATATGCATTCCACCATTGCTGGGAGGGAGTCGAAGACTGAGAGGATAGAGTTGTCCATTTAAAATGCTCATGGTGCAAACAGATATGTTGCTTAACTGTGTCTCTTCCTTAAGTTTCTGAGTCAATTCTTCAACTGCACACTTCCTTTAAATAACATCAAACTCTCTTCAGGTTCCACCCCTGCATCCTGTCCTTCGATGTAGTAGTATACCTTTCGTCCCTCCGATTTTGGTGGCACATGTATCTTTAACTCATCCTACATTGTAAAAACAAACAATGTCAAACTATAAGAATATCAAAACAGGCTTACTGAAACACAAATAATATGGCATAGTTTAATAGTAAAAATTGTCAAAACGACAGTAAGTTAGCTAATTAGAGCTTACAAACCGAGCAACAGAAAACAGGACACTGAATACACAGAGAATGTAAGATGCGGTCATGCAATAATTTGGTCGCACGTTGGGATTTTTTATACTTGGATCTTTCAAAGTATTTGGGTATATCATAAGATGATGGTTGTGTTTATCTTATGTGCACTTGTAAAATTATGATGCAAATAACTCCTGTAAGAGACCATGTAAAAGCTAGCCGCATATATTTTGATCGAAATTTGCGGCAAATCGTGAAGCGAAAACATGAATAATAGGCAGGCCAAATATGTCTAGAGATCAACAGCTTTATTCAACGCAAATTCAAACCACACAACATTTAAATCACACACCAAAGAAGCAACGCTGAACTTCAGCTCAATATTACACTCAACGATCAAGCCGCAGGCTTAGTTTTCGCGAAAAGGGCTCTAGCAAACTCGATCAGCTTCTCCGTCTCAGGCATTACGTCCTTCACGGCATCATCAGCCACAAACTTATCAGCCCATTTCACCAATCTTGGTGTCTTCTCCTCATCCAAAAGTTTGATCTTGTGATTAGCCTCAGTTGCCCTAATCCAAGCCAAGAAACTTCCTAATGCAATGTCTAGGTACCCTATTTTGTCCCCTCCGAAAAATGCATTTCCTTTGCTGCACTTCTCAAATGCGCCTTCCAAAAATGCTAATTCCTCGTACACTTGCGATATAGCCTCTTTCTTCGCTTCCTCATCTTGTGCTTTTGCAATGACGATCAATGAAGGATAAAGCTGCACAATTAAAACAAATCCTTAATTAGTATAATATATTTATGTTTTTTATTACAATAATCAGTTTTGTACATAATCTCAATCGTTTATTATTTTATATAAATTATTTGAATTCAAGACATACTAATTATTTCATATGAAATGATTACCTTGCCATCGATGTAAGCAGCCCAAAAGCGAGCAGTGGCACGATCATACGCATCTTGTGGAAGAAGAATTGCCGGACCAGAGGACCAGACTTCATCGATATACTGAACAATAATCAATGATTCAGATATGGGTTTGTCATCATGGATCAGAACAGGTATCATCTTGTACACAGGGTTGGATTTCACCAACAACTCACTCTTCTGTCCAAAATATACCACTTCTAAAAACTCGTATTCTACAGATTTGATGTTGAGAGCTATCCTCGCTCTCATCGAGAATGGGCTTGCCCATCCACCGAGTAGCTTCACGTTACCACTGGCCATTTTGAGATCTGGGGTTGGTACTGTGAAATTTCAAGTGTTGTAAATGAGTTTTATATGGGCATAAGAGTTTAAGGTTGTTATGGTTGTGTACGTAAGCGATTATTTAAGGAGAGTTGATGAAAGTGTGACGTGGCGGATTTTAATTGGCTGCATGGGTATGAATTCATGAACAAGAGTCAAGATATGTTTGATAAAAGTAGCTCTAGGGCTTGATTTTGTATTTTATTTAGTAACAGTTATTTAATCCTATGTTTGGCAAATCGAATCCAACAAGCCTTATATGATGCTTAGACATATCCTATTATACGTAACTGCTGAATGTCGATTTAGTAGATTGAACTTGAAAGTCATAAAAGGAATTAGTCAAACTTCTTAACCATATTCCAACCATAGTTGTCGAGGCGACAAGTCGAAGCGAGGTTTACGGATTTTCAGTAGTCGACTAGTCGACTAGTCGATGACTAAGCGTAGACTAGTCGAGAATTTACATGTATGCAATATTATATGTATAAATTATATAAATAATTATATACATATATATTTCATATATATAAATAAAACTAAAAGCAGATTGTTTCCATGATCAATACAAAACAAATAGTTTACCAAAAGTTTTGATCATTGTAGAACTCCAAAAGAGTCTAAACTAAGAATAAATACAAAAATAACAGAGAAAGTGAAATTAGATGGAGTCGTCAAGTTCTAGCGCTTCCACTTCATTTGCTCCATATTCATCGGACCTTATCTAGTGCAGCAATATTGTATGCAGCTAAATGCTGCAACTCTTAAAACGTTGTAGTTTTAGTGTCTTTAAAATAAAACGGCGTAGTTTTATTTCTAAAACCCTAATTGCACCAAATGAACCCGTCACAAAACGACGTCGTTTTGGACTCGCAGCAACTTGCATCGCTGCACGCGATATGAATTCATATTCATCATTCTCTTGCACATTAGGTATATTATCATCCTCAGAATCCATGTCATCATTTAAAATGATGTGATTATCATCTTCTTTCATCTGTGTATCAAAAGAATTGCCAACTTGAGTAGACAAATGTTCAGCTTGCCGAGCCCAACTAGTCGTCGACTATTCGAAGAAAACGAAATAAACGAACTAATCGAACGACTAGTCGACAAATCGATCGACTAGTAAACAATTACGTAGTCGAGGTTTGTAGTCGAAACTGAAATAACGACTTGTCGATTAATCGTCGACTAATCGCGATTAGTCGAGCGTCTCAACAACTATGATTCCAACTCCAACATATTGGGCCGTCGCACACCCGGCCCGTTAACGAACTGATATGAATCACGGCCCAGTAAAACTATCCGTCGGTGGGACCCTCCACTCGAGGGCTGAAAATCATACTCCCTCCGTCCCATTTTGTTTGTCCAAAGCACAAAATGCACGGTTATTAAGGTAGAAAGAAGGTATAAAATGTATAGTTGAAAATAAATAAATAATAAGTAGATG
This sequence comes from Sedum album, assembly GCA_006409495.1. Classification (NCBI taxonomy): domain Eukaryota; kingdom Viridiplantae; phylum Streptophyta; class Magnoliopsida; order Saxifragales; family Crassulaceae; genus Sedum; species Sedum album. The sequence goes on from QZGG01000081.1 coordinate 243,936, forward strand.
AGTGAAAAAGTAGAATGTGTGGTGGAGAATAAAAGAAAGTGGGCAAACTTAAGGGGACACCCAAAATGGAAAGTGGACAAACATTATGGACAGAGGGAGTATTATGAGCCATATACGTCTAACACTGTTATTGTTCCAGTAACTCTTATTTCCCAAAACAGCAAAATAACGTGACATTTCCTAACTACATTTCCATATTTAGTAAACTACACGCGACATGTCTCCATATCTAACTATACGCTACGTTCCACTTGTCATTTATCGACTTTTAAACGGATTGCATTACACAGAGGTTTGTGCTAGGCCAGTTTAAACACATGGTGATTAGTAGGTCTAATTAAGAGGCTCAAAACCTTTTTTAGCATTTTGAAACGTGTATATCATGTTATACAACCTATACAAACATCATTGGATTGTGTCCTCTACTAGCACTACTACTTATTTAGTGAAACAAACAATTTATTACTTCAGCAAGAGGGTAGGGTTATCCTGAAAATGGAGGGTTTCTTTTCACGTCTAATTCCATGCAACGTTTAATAATGTTGAATTCTAAGACGATGACGTTTGGAGTATCGAGTTTTCAACATAAAGGAAATCGAAATAATTATATTCAGCAACTCATCTTTAATGTACGAAATGGTAGCTTTGTAGCCAGCTGGTTTACGTAATCGGTTAGGGACATGATCCGATTGATGCTGTTGCGACAATGACTCCGATTGAGACATTAGCGTACCACATTTTATCTTAGAAATTCACTATCATATCCTGTGAATTTACGTTGCATGTTAAATTTCATTGCATGTCCCACAAACTCAGAAGGACATGTTTGTTTGCTATATCACTAATCCTTATTACAAAATCAATCATTAGTGTCACCTAAACCTTCCTTAATTTAGTATTAAATCACCTTTAATTATCACCTAATCACTTTCAATACGACAACGTACCTTCCCATCCCACCACTTTTGGACCAAACCTTCTCTTCACCCGACTCCACACTATCTAATCGTTGCGCTCGTTGCATGACACGTCAACGAATCCTAACCGTCGATTAACGAATCTCGTCAATCGTGCGGACAGGATGTGAGATGTAGGGTTGTTATCTGCACGTATGCGCAGGGAAGTGTTTTTCAATGGACCCTCCGAGAAAACCTCAATCGAAGTCACTTGCTTTTCAACTCCCGAGGTTTCTGTCTCTAAATACCGAGTCCGTGGAGATTAGAATCCGCCAGTCTGTACAGTGCCCACCAACCTCCCTTGAGCATTGTACATGGAGATCGAGCTCCATATGGACCATATCTTCCGATGCTACTTTTGAGTTATTAAAAAACGCTTAATTTGATTCCACGGCTATGTGAATCGGGGAAATCTTCGATCTTTGAGCTGCTGTAGTCTTAATCTGAACTGGGTTTTGCTCATTTTCGTTTCAGTGTGTGGTGTTTGGTAGTTTCTTAGATACGCGGAAGTTGTTTGATAGATTGCATTAGTGAAAGTTTTTTGAGTGTTTGAGTGTTTGAATGGTGTAGAGTGTGGGGAATTTGGTAAAATTGTTAGTGTGTGATGGATCCGCCAGCAATGATGAATCAGGGGTCGCATAGTAACATGACGGAGATCTGGCCGTTTCCGATGAATGGTGGGGATGTCCCTGCTAATGGGGGTGAGTATGAGATCAGGTTAGGCCATTATGGGCAAGGGTTAGGGCAGTTTGTGGGTAGTCATCCTACAAGTGATGCTTCTGGTGACGAGTCAATGGTTTACGAGCAGAGATGGAGTAGGCATAATAGCAGTGGCAAGAAGCGGTATGATGCTGTGTCAGGGGATGAGTCTGGTAAGGTTGTATCGCCCAGTGCGGACAGTGGCATGGTATACTATTATCCTATCCTGAATCTTCTTTTGATTTTGTAAAAGTGTAAAGATGTTATTTTTAGTAGTTTTGATAAGTTGGGTATTGTAGAGCTTAGTTGATGGAAAACTAACTAGGAACTTCTTGCAAATTGTTGACATTCTTGATTTCCAGACGGGCATTACTGCTTGATTAACTAATTTAAGTTATATTTGAACCAAGACACAGTTATTTGAAATATGGTTTTTTGAATCGTGTAGAATGATGGGCGTGGGAGGCGGAACAAGCTGTCGAGATCAAGCAGCGGTAATGGCAAAGGAGAAGTAGAAGTAGATGCAGAGGGAACTTCAGGTCATGCTGCGGCTGAAAGTCATGCTAAGCCATCTGAGCCCCCCAAGCTAGATTACATTCATGTACGGGCAAGAAGGGGGCAGGCTACTGACAGCCACAGCCTTGCAGAGCGGGTAATGTGACTAAATAATCCTCTTAGAGCTCGAAAGTAATTGGTAATATGTGCGCATTGCTCTTGAGCGCCTAATTTATCTTTTCAGTTCATCTTTATAACTGAAGAATTACATGGGGTAAGTTGTGTGTGATGTTCAGTATTTTGAATGTTTAAAATGCACCACTGTAGCAATACTATTTATGGTAGAGTTGTCAAATACGAAAATATGCTGGGAATGGTTAAGGTACCAAACTTAGCAAATTCACGTGAACACCAACACAATATATGCCAATCATTAGAATTTGGGATGCAAAACTTGGAATGAAAACTTGTTTCTGCTTTTTCATTCAGGCGAGGAGAGAAAAGATAAGTGAAAGGATGAAAATTCTTCAGGATCTGGTTCCTGGTTGTAACAAGGTGGGTGGTATTTGCTACTCTCAAAGTGTTGGCCAGTTGTATACATTAATGAAGTACATCAATTTCATCCGAGTGTTACTATCACTGTACTGAGTGTGTATTTATTTGAAAATTTATCGTGACTTCTTCTGGCTTCAGGTGATTGGCAAAGCATTAGTCCTTGATGAAATTATCAACTACATTCAGTCACTTCAGCGCCAAGTAGAGGTACCATATAAACCCATACCTAATCTGTTGTCTGATACTTTTCCCACTTAATATCCTAATGGATCATGTTCATGTTTTTCCTTTTCTTTTGCAGTTCTTGTCGATGAAACTCGAAGCAATTAATTCTAGGCTTCCTCCTGGCTTGGAAATGTTCCCTGCTAAAGATGTGAGTTATAAAATTTTCTAAACCTCTTTTACGAAATGGTTTCACTTTGCTTCAGTATGATTATGTTCAAAGGTCAATCAACATATGTTCTGTCTAACTTTTCAATCACAAATTCTCATACTTGTTTTATTATGTTCAGCACACATTCGACTCAGTTGCCATGGCATACTGTAGTCACAGTATTTGTATTAAACAAAGTATTGGAAACAAATGATTTTTATTTGCTTCAGAAAGTTGTATGTTTACAAGCTCTCGTTGTCTCCTCTGATTCTACAATGCAATTGTGTTGTGGAGTGAGCTACACGTCGTGGAGGTCGCGATGACTTGATTCCACTGCGTGGTTAGGTGCTTGGCAGCGGTGCAGTGTGCGCACTTGTTGACTGCTTCAGCGAATGCTTGTAAGGGGAGCTTGAACTTCTTGCAGAGCTTCTCTCACTAGCTTTTCCACTTGATTTGTGAATGAAATTTGTGTGTGGCAAGTCCCTTATTTATAGGGAACTTTGATGGGCTTGGGTTGTCTTGAATTTGGGCCATGTGTCTTGGGCTTGGTTCAATTGGTCCAATTTGCTGGTTCGATTGGTCCAATTGGCTGGTTTGATTGGTCCAAATCTTCTTCTTCTTTTTTTTAATAAAATAATTAAATTGAATATGAATTCAAAATAATCATTTATATTATTTTTTCGGCACTTAAATAATTTTTTGGTGCCTACAAATTGCCCCCTCAGTAGCGAGTCATGCCAACAGAATTTGAGTGTGTCAGCGGGACGAGGTACTGATCTTTAACAATCATCTTTTCGGTGCATGTGAGTATCGAACTTGTCGTAGGATTACTCTTGTCAACTTGGTGATGGTATAACTTGCTTTGTGGTCGCAAAGTAGCTTCTTCTTGTGGTTGACTCTTTTTTATTGTGTGCTGAGATTGAGATTTTTCTTCCTCTTTTCATGGTAATTTTGCTCCCTGAGAGAGCTTGTTTCTCTTTTTACTCGTGAAGTGAACAAAGTTGAAGCTGATGAATGCGTGTTTGGTTCTCCAATTGAGTGATGTGGATGAGCAAGTTCATGGACTGCATTGCTGGATTGGCATTATCTTTGTGATTCAACGACAAAAGGTGACACTGGCCAACTTTTTCCTTATATCCTTCTTTCAACTTGAGCTTGTACAAATCCTCTTGTTGAAATTGACCTCATGTGAAGTGATACGTAAACAAACTCTAAGTTCAACTCACGTTTTAGATGATGGATAGCTTTTCCAATAGCAGATCATGTCACATTGACACTTGGCGCGGTTATGTGGTTGTTTGGTCTTGAATGCTATCGCCAATATAACTCTCCTTGAAAAATTGTCATTTACTCGAGCATAGTCGGTGGTTTTTTGTGTTGTTGTCATCACCAACCTTGAATTTGTTTTTTTTTTCAGCTACATATCCATTTTGACACGTATGTTGTGATTATATCGGAGTTCATTCATTTGTGGAGAGGTCAAACTCACATCCCTTGGATTGTAAAGCCAGGCCCTCTTTTTTATATATCGAATTTGGCCCATTGTCTTGAGAAGACTCGATCAACAAGCCCAAATAGCTTGATTAAGCTTACTCGATATAATGTCTCAATGGCATTATTAATTGTCCTTTTTATATGTTCATTTGGGCTTGATCTGAGCCCAGCACTCCTTCACGACCCAATTTTGAAATTTCTTGGTGCAACAAACGACGTGATTGAAACCCTACGCCGCCTCCAATGATCGTTTATTTTTGGGCAGCAATTAAGGCATAGCTAATTTTGGTTTGTTCTTCAATTAATTGATTCCGTCATGGCGATTTCTTATCTTCCCAATTTCAGCCCTCATGGATTTCGAAACATTAGCATTAAATTCTGAGCTTCCTCCTTCTACTATAAATTCGGAGGTGGCTGTGGTTTTCTGGAAAGAAAGCTAAGTTGAATGGATTTGCAGTGCAGAGCCTTGTTGCTGTAGTCATCCCGCCGGTTGTTAGTAAGCTAGAATGATTTTCTTTCCCTAAAGCTTCCGATCTCTCTTTTTTTACTGACGTCAGTGCCGTTTGTTTTCACAGCTTTGATTCACAGAGGAGTCTGAGGGGTGTTTGCTACACTCAGGTTGCATCAAAGACTTTACTGAGTCTTTGTTGTTGTTTTGCAGGTCTTCGTAGGTAGAATTTCCCAACTTGAAAGTGTTTGGAGAGGGATTTTCAGAGAAAGTCTGATGAGTGGGACGTTCCCTGAAGTTACTCCCTGAGAAGGATGAGGTCCATGCTGTTGCCCTGTTGATCATCTAGTATGCTGTCGTGGGTAATGGAGAGTTGCTGTCGGATCGCTCTGGGTATCAATGGCTGCTGAGTGTGCAATACGGTTTGTTGAGTATGCTGAGATGGTGGTGACAGGGCTGTACACTTGCTGACTCGTCTGTTGATAGGACTGCTGACTCACCTGCGTATCTGCCAATCTGCATATCTGCTAATGTCGATCTGCATATCCGCTTATCAGCCGATCTGCATATCCGCTTATCAGCCGATCTGCATATCCGCTTATCAGCCGATCTGCATATCCGCTTATCAGCCGATCTGCATATCCGCTTATCAGCCGATCTGCATATCCGCTTATCTGCCGATCTGCATATCCGCTTATCTGCCGATATGCATATCCGCTTATCTGCCGATATGCATATCCGCTTATCTGCCGATCTGCATATTCGCTTATTTGCCGATCTGCTGATCCGCTGATCTGCTGATCTGCACATCCGCTGATCTGTGCTGTTGCTGATTTCTGCTAACGTTGATGTTGTTCGTCAAGTGATTAAGTGTCACTGTTGATGATGCATCTACTGAAGCTGATGATGATAACGCATTCACCGAAGTTTCATGTATCTGTCAAGGCGAATGAAGCAACCACCAATGATGATGCCGCAACCTTTGATGATGACGATGCAACCACTGATGTTGATGATGTAGTTGTTGACGCCAACACCGTTGATGATGATGATGCTACCACCACAAGTGCTACTGATGTTGATGAAGTAACCACAGACAATGCTAACGCAATCGCCGAAGTTTTATACAACAATTGAAGATGATGAAGCAATAGCTGGTGTTTATGGTGCAACCGTTTGAAGAAGTTACACAGCTGCCGAAGTTGAAACAGACCTCAAGTCCGCTCAAGTAGCCTTTGAAGATGCAGTCTGTGTCGATGAAGATTAGGAGAAGCATATGCCGTAAATTGCACAGGAGAAAGTTGTCCTAGAGGCATCTTTGCGGGCCCTGCTTGATGAGGAATCGACCTTAAAAGAGCAACATCGGCGACAACTTGAAGTGACTGACGCTGCCAAGTCAAAGGTTGCAGTGCTACGAGAACACATATAAGAAGCAAAGGCTTTGGAAGCATGACAGAATGAGTTGAGAAGGATACAGACCAAATTGGACAACTGCAAGAGGGCCCTTACTGATGCTGTATGATGATGCTTCAGGCTCTTTGTTTTGTTCCTCCACACCTCGAATATTTGTTACACAGTTGAATCAACACATGTATTTTTATCTTCTAATGAATAACCCTTTTTTTTTTTACAACGCTTTTTTTTTTTTAGCCGTTCACAGTTTAAACTCTTGCGGGCCAGGAGCATAGTAATTTTTTTGGTTTTTTTTTTGTGAGGGGACTGCACTTGAACAAGATTTTTATTCAAGCTGCCTACGTACTTGCAAACTGACATAGAAGACAATCTGCAAGATCAAGTCGACGTAGTTCATCTTATGCAGTTTATACTCTTGCTTAGGAGTTTTAAGCTTTGATTCTTCAGGAGTAGTACCGCTTCAAGAACTTTCCATTTATAGGGCCAATACGCAAGCCTTCTTGATCCACAATCTTGTATGCACCATTTGTATACACTTCTCGCACCACATACGGACCGTCCCATTTTGACATGAACTTGCTGCCTGTTTTGTGTGAAGTAATGATGGGTCTTCTAACGGCCAAGACTAAATCACCAACTTGGAAAGATCGAGGACGCACTTTTTTGTTAAATGCTCGTGATAGTCTCGCTTGATAACATTGCAAATTTTGTTGAGCATGCAGCCTCATCTCGTCAAGAGCTTCCAACTCTGCAAGGCGTAACTTGTCATTTTCTTCGGTAGTAAGCCCTTCTTGGATGGCGACGCGCATGGATGGAATTTGAAGCTCTAGTGGCAGCACTGCTTCTACTCCATACACCAAAGCATACGGGGTAGCCAGAGTTGATGTCTTGCATGTAGTTCGATATGCCCAAAGTGCTTCGCCTATTTTTTCATGCCAATCGCGCTTTGACTTTGACACTATCTTCCTCAACAAGTTGCACAATGTTTTGTTGAAGGCTTCAGCTAAACCATTTGCAGGGGCGTTATACATAGATGATTTATACTGCTTGAACTTGAATTTTTCACATAGAGCAGTTATATGCTTGTTGAAGAATGGAGTGCCATTGTCGGTTATGATTCGTCTTGGAATGCCATACCGGTAAATGATTTGAGTCCTTATAAAGTCAGCAACGTTTTCCTTTTTAACTTCCCGCAATGTGACTGCTTCTGCCCACTTGGAGAAATAATCGGTTCCTGCAAGAATGTACGCATGTCCATTGGATGCTTTCGGCGTAATCGGTCCTACTACATCGAGTCCCCATGCTTCGAATGGCCAGGATGCTACGGTGGGGTGTAAAGGCTCTGGAGGTTGATGTATGAAGTTAGCATTGAATTGACAAGTGTCACACTTTTTGGCAAACTCCATGCAATCTTGTACCATAGTAGGCCAGTAGTAGCCCATCCTTTTGATGCGGTCGTGGAGCTTGGGACCAGATTGATGAGCACCACACACTCCTGCATGAGCTTCTTGGATGGCTTCGAATGCTTCCTCCTCTCCAAGGCACCTTAACCATTGTCCAAGGAAAGAGCGTCGATAGAGAGTTCCTTTGTAGTATATGAACTTTGGAGCGCGTCGCCGTATTTCCGTCTTATGCTTTGGGTCGTCTGGTAACTTTTGATGGTTCAAGAAGTTGATGATGTCTTGACGCCAATCTTCCTTTTCAGCTTCATAAACGTGTATTACATTTGACGACTCGGTATTCTCCTCATCCTCTGCGAATGGGTGTAACAATCCAGTGATTACATTATTGCACGGACATGGTTTCTTCTGCCCCAGTGCCAAAGTGGCTGCGAGGTTTGCGAGCGCGTCAGCCAACTTGTTGGCACTCCTTGGAACATGTCCGATGTGGATGGAGTTAAAAGTGTTGAGTAGTTGGATTGCATGCTTGTGGTGTGGTATAAGATCGTCTTTCTTGACTTCATAGTCGTTGAGCACTTGATTGATCACGAGCTGTGAATCTCCATATATATCCATGTTGTTGATGCCTATCTCGATTGCCATTTGAAGTCCCAACAAGAGAGCTTGATATTCGGCTACGTTGTTTGAGCATAGCTGAGTTAATGTGAAGGAATAAGGCAATACATGTTGCTCTGGTGACACAAAGACGACTCCTGCTCCTGCCCCATCTCGTCTTGCAGCACCATCAAAATACATTTGCCATGGTGGAAGAACATCAATGCAAAACACTCCTTCACCTGGAAGATCAGCAGAGAACTCCCATTCAGCTGGGACTGGATGATCTGCGAAGAAGTCTGCTATGGCTTGACCCTTTGTCGCCTTTTGAGGTACAAACACTAAGTCATATTGCTTGAGAAGCACTGCCCATTTTGCAAGTCGACCAGAAAGAACAGGTCTTGAGAGTATATACTTGATGGGGTCAGCTTTGGAAACCACACGTACTGTATGAGCTTGCATGTAGTGCCTCAACTTCTGAACAGCAAAAACTAATGCAAGACATATCTTTTCATTAGGAGAGTATTTGAGTTCAGCTCCAATCAAAGTTCGACTTAAGTAGTAAAGCGCTCTTTCTTTACCCTCTTCATTTTCTTGAGCACACATTGCCCCCAGTGATTTTTCTTGTGCCGTAATGTAAAGGATTAATGGCTTTCTAGGAATCGGTGCTCCCAGTACTGGTGCCGAAGACAAGTATCTCTTTATACTCTCAAATGCATTGCGACACTTATCATCCCAGACAAATGCAGCATCCTTTTTCATGAGGTGGCTGAATGGTTGACAACGTCCTGCGAGGTTAGAGATGAATCGGCGTATGTATGCGAGTCGTCCCTGCAGTCCTCGTAACTCTGTCAAGTTCTTTGGTTCAGGCATTTCTTGAATGGCTTTGATCTTTGTCTGATCTATCTCGATGCCTCTGTGTGTGACCACGAATCCTAAAAACTTTCCTGAAGTTACACCAAATGCACACTTCAGCGGGTTCATTTTGAGTTTGCATTCTCGAAGTCTGTTAAAGACTGAACGAAGATCTTTGATGTGGTCAGCTCTATTTCTTGACTTTACAACTACATCATCCACATAGCATTCGATCGTCTTGTGCATCATGTCGTCAAAGATCTTTTGCATTGCACGTTGATAAGTCGCTCCAGCATTCTTGAGACCGAATGGCATTACTTTATAGCAGAATATTCCCTTAGGCGTGCGAAATGCAGTGGCTTCCTGATCTTCTGGCGCCATTCGTATTTGATTATAGCCGGCGGTGCAATCCATAAAAGAGAGAGCTTCGTGTCCAGTTGTTGCATCGATCATAAGTTCAGTGACAGGCAAAGGGAAGTCATCCTTGGGGCATGCCTCGTTGAGATCTCGAAAGTCAACACATACACGTAGTTGTCCGTTCTTCTTTCTTACCGGCACGATGTTAGCAATCCAGGTGGGATACTCTACTTCTCGGATGAAGCCGGCGTCAATGAGTTTGTTAACTTCTTTTTCGATCTCAGGGACCAACTCTGGGCGGAACCGTCTTTGAGCCTGCTTCTTGGGTTTAATGCCTTTTTTGATTGCAAGACGATGAACTGCAACTGTTGGACTGAGCCCTGGCATTTCAGCATAGTTCCATGCAAACACATCCTTGTATTCGTTCAAGAGATTGGAGTACGCGTCTTGTTCTTCTTTGGTCAAGAGTGCGCTCACGTATACTGGACGTGGATTTTCTGGACTCCCGAGATTCAACTCTGTCAAATCATCTACAGTTGATTGCCCCCCGTCCTCCAGCGTAATTGGAGCTTGGTCAGCCTCAACTTCTGCATCTTCATTTTCCTCAGGCACTTCTTCTGCAGTAACATGGAATGACGCTACCACCTCTTCCTCAGCAGCTTCATTGTCTATTAGATGCTCTCCTGTTTGTGGGGGTGCCTTCAAACGATTGAAAACAGAATCCATAGGAAGAGATAAGCGGTCAAACACTGTGCGTTTCTGATTTTGAGGAGTGTAAGATGACTTGTTGTTGCGCTTTTGCTGCACGTCCAATCTGTTGAATGCAGACGTTTTAAGAGGAAGTGTCTTCCTTTTCCTTGGCAAGTTCATCCTTTCAAATACTGAAGGACGCATTTGATCGACTGGTGGTGCTATGCGATCAAAAATTGAGGATTTGGGCAGAAGAGAGTTGTCTGCTGCATGACTTTCTTTAGTTTCTTCTGCAGTGATATGATGAGCTGACGATGTCTGACTTTTCCGACGAGCAGAAATTTGTACTTTGTAACTTTCCGAGGCTATAAGAATGAGGTGCAATTACTTTTCCAAGCGGCGCAGGGTTTCTGAAGTTATACCCCGACTTCTCCATCAGTTTGAAAGCATTGGGGTCGAATCTTCCTTTGATGTTTGCTTCTTCTTCAAGTGTCTTGCAAGATGAAAGGACGAAACCCGCAAGTGGAGCCTCTGTTGCTTGTGTTTGTGCTGTGCTGGTTAGGGGGAGTACAACTTTTGCCACCCATTCCTGCTTGGCAACACTCTTTGTTTTCTTGTCTTTTACTTGCGGTGGTGAAGAACTTTGACACTCGGCAAACGGGCTTTCTCCATCTTTGCGACGATACTTCGGTATGTATCGCAAAATTGGACTTCTTGACTTGGATGTTGACTCTATTTTGCTGGTGGTTGGAAGAATATATGTCTTGCTTCCAGCTTTGGATTTCTCCAGTGACTGAGTATTGCCATTCATTACTTCGGCTCAACATTCCTTCCATTGGATTCACCAGTTGAAGAGATAATAGACGGCATGAGTTCGCTGGACACCCCATCCTCCTCGAAGAACTTTGAATCTGCGAAGAATGAATCAGCTTTTGTGAATGGCTTAGTATCTCCACTTATCTTTCTTTCACCTCCACGATAAAATTTTAAGCATTGGTGAAGGGTTGACGCAACAACTCCGTTTTCGTGCAGCCATGGGCGCCCAAGTAGTAGCTTGAATGATGTTTTGGATTCGATAACATGGAACAAAGTCTCTGAAGATAAATCAGCCATGGTGAGATTCACACGTATCATGCCCATTGCCCGCTCTCCATTCAAATTGAAGCCATGGATCATGATTCTACTGTCAGACAATTCATCAATTGTGATTCCCAACTCATTCATTGTTGCTTTTGGCATAAGGTTTACTCCTGACCCTCCATCTATTAAGATTCGGCCGACTCGTTGTCCCCTAATATAGCCAGTGACGTACAAAGGTCTATTGTGAGGTTTGGATCCAAGGAGCAAATCTTCATCAGAGAATGTCAAAGCAGTATTGCAAGATATACATTTGGTTGATCTCTCTGCAGTCTTTACTTCTTTTTTATTAGCTTTCAGACTTAGGAGTGCTTGCATTTGTTGATCCTCGTCCACCAAGTCATTCACCATTTGATGTTGTACTTGAATGTTAGATTCTTGTGGTGCTGATGAAGTTGAAGCTTCAACCGTTCCTTGTGCCTCTTTCTTAGTGTCACCTTCCATTGTTGTTGCAACTGCGTTGACAAGAGCTGTATCAAGAAAACCTTTGGGGAAGAATTCTTCTAGCTTAGCAAGAGTCGGCGAACTTCTCTTTAAGGGATCGCCCGATGCTGTTTTGTGACTCTTTAGCCATCTTTCGCTTCATCTTTCTTTTTGGAGAATATGGTTTGTTCTTAGCTCCATGCTTCTTCAATTGATGTGAAATTTGTGGTTGAAAATTGACTTGCCTTCTCGGCTTTCTTCGTGTTACTAAAGTCCACCCTTCATCATCGTGTACATCTCCAGCATTTTGTGACATAGCTTGTGTGTCTTGAATCAAGGTATCTGACAATGTTGGCCTTTGCACGCACACTTCAACTGGAGGATGGCTGCCAAACTGTATTTCATACTTGCGCCATTTTTGAGGATTGAGATCTGATCGATAAACCGTTGTGGACGTACAGTTTGCTTCAATAGCTTCATCAGAGTCTAGTAGTATTTTCCCTTCCCTAGCAAGCCTCATGATCAGCTCTTTCAATGTGATGCAATCTTCTATACTGTGACTAACCAATCTATGGTATCGACAATATTTGGGATCATTGGTCAAGTTAACCTGCTCAGGGCGCTTTGGTTCAGGAAGCTTGATAACATTCTTCTCGAGCAGATCATCTAGCATGCCTGACAAGTCGGAATCAGGGAATGGATACTTCTTGCCTTGCAATTCCTTTAGTGTCGGCTTAGTGTGCTTGAAGTCCCTTGCAGGGAAGTTCTTCTTGTCGTTGGACTTGTATTTTCCCGAAATCTTGATTGGGGTGCTACTGTTGTTAACCGCCATGGTTTCTTTAGGACTACTTTTATTAACCTTGTCAGTCTTTCTGAACTCCTTCTTTTCGATGGGAACAGGGCGCCTAGATGTTCGACTCTTCACAGTGATCTCCATGTCATGAGCACGTGTGGCCAACTCTTGAAAACTTCTAGGCTTGATGCCTTTGAGGATGTACAAGAGCTCCCAACTCATCCCATCAATACACATCTCTACAGCAGAGGTTTCACTTATGCGGTCCTTGCACTCGAGACTCAGCGCACGCCATCGATTGATGTAGTCTACCACTGGTTCTTCCTCCCATTGTTTAGTGTTTGTCAGCTCGCTCATGCTGACAATGCGTCTTGTGCTATAGAATCGGTTGAGAAATTCATCCTCCATATGATCCCAGCTGTCAATTGACTCAGCCTCCAGGTCTGTATACCAATCAAAGGCGATTCCCTTCAATGACCGTACGAATTGTTTCACTAGCAAGTCGCCGTCAGTGCCAGCATTGTTGCATGTCTCGATGAAGTGTGCAATGTGCTGCTTTGGACTTCCTTTGCCATCAAATTGCTGAAACTTGGGTGGTTGATAGCCAATAGGCATACGTAAGTTATCAATCCTTCTAGTGTAAGGCTTTGAGTAGCGGGAACCACTTGAGGAGCCACCACTAAGCTGATTCTTGACTGCATTTGCTATCATCCATTGCAACTGCTTTTCATTGTAGGTGACACCTTCATTCTTCGCATCTTCAGCTGGAGTGACTTGGTCAGCATCATCATCTTCTGACACCTCATCCTCATCAGCCGTTTCAGATTTGGCTTTCTCTTCACGTAAGTCATTGACCTCTTTCTGAAGATCTTCAATCTGCTTGACCTTGTCCTCATTGTCTTTCGCCATTTGCTCAATCATCCTCCTCATCTCAAGCATTTGCTCCTCAAGTGATTTGGTACCAATTGTCATGACAGACGTTGTGCATGATGACACATCCTTCTCAACAGAGGCTGACTTTGTCTTTGGTGAAGAAACAACATTGGTTGAAGTCTTTCCATTTTGATGTGAACTGTTGGATGCAATGAGTGCTTTTGTAGCAGCAGCAATGGAAGCAGCAGTGAATGTGCGTTCCTTGGTTGGCACCTTAGCAGCTCGTAAGCTTGCAGCAGCTTGGTTGACAAGCATCCTCTTGGTCATACTCCTAGTGCACACACCAGTGTGTGCAGGCTTGGATTGCAATGCTGCAGCGTAGCTTCGGTTGGATGTGGGAGGGCTAGTTGGTTGAGTAGACATCTTTGTAGTTGGTTTAATCACTTTGTAGGGATGAGAGGTGGAAAGCTTCACGTCGGGTTCACCAGAATTTGTAGTCACAATATTTGTATTAAACAAAGTATTGGAAACAAATGATTTTTATTTGCTTCAGAAAGTTGTATGTTTACAAGCTCTCGTTGTCTCCTCTGATTCTACAATGCAATTGTGTTGTGGAGTGAGCTACACGTCGTGGAGGTCGCGATGACTTGATTCCACTGCGTGGTTAGGTGCTTGGCAGCGGTGCAGTGTGCGCACTTGTTGACTGCTTCAGCGAATGCTTGTAAGGGGAGCTTGAACTTCTTGCAGAGCTTCTCTCACTAGCTTTTCCACTTGATTTGTGAATGAAATTTGTGTGTGGCAAGTCCCTTATTTATAGGGAACTTTGATGGGCTTGGGTTGTCTTGAATTTGGGCCATGTGTCTTGGGCTTGGTTCAATTGGTCCAATTTGCTGGTTCGATTGGTCCAATTGGCTGGTTTGATTGGTCCAAATCTTCTTCTTTTTTTTTTAATAAAATAATTAAATTGAATATGAATTCAAAATAATCATTTATATTATTTTTTCGGCACTTAAATAATTTTTTGGTGCCTACACATACCCACCCCAACCTTCACGAGACTACGACCGCCCTTCCTCCCCAGACTGGCTGCACATGCAAGTTGGAGGTGGTTTCGACAGATCCTCTTGAAAAAAACACGGACAACATCAGCAAATCCCTCTCAAATAAGCCCCAATAAGCTTACAAACCATCCACCAGCAATAATAATCATCATATACAAGCTGCCTTACGTGTTCTTCTCAATATTGTCAAACAGTTAAACGTTGTATGATCTATGCATTGTTGTTGTAAGTTGAAACAATTATTAATTATCAAATGATTATTTATTTAACAAACATGGGAGCCACAGAATCTCATCAAGCCTGAAATACAGCAATGACAAGGTATGTCCTTCCCATACACTTATGCAACTCTGGAGCTTCTCTGAAATAGATTTTGCTTAGTGCAGCTTGTGTACAATGTAGATTTTACTTGAATTTATTTGTATCAGGGACATCCACTGTTGAAATGATCCAAGCGTGGAATGGTGAAGGCCTTACATTTCGAATTCAGCAACTGAAGTGCAGAGGCGCCTTTACAAAAGGAGGTAACAATTTGATTGTCCAGTGAGAATGAGAAGAAACATGTGAATATATGCGTCTTGATGGGTACATGCATGCCTTTGGAATAATAGTGTGTGCTTATCATTAAAAAACATCCTCTGTACTCTAACAAATCTGAAACTTTGTCATATATATCATCTTACATATTTATATAGGTCCATTGCAAACAAATATCCTACTCTTGCTTGTGCTCACACCACCTTCCTCTCAAAATAACTTTGATTACTATGGGATGTGGCCAAGTCCGGCGTGTTATCAGGTTATGTACTTGTAGCTACAGAAGCTTGTTGTGGGTGTGTTTGCTGATGTCTTTCTTGTTAGTGTTCGCAAGTGTAGATAAGTGTGAAGGTAGAGCTAGCCGTATTACGATCAGATCAGTAGCAGCTGCAGCTGCAGCCACAGCCACAAGCCAGTACAATCATGCAGCTGCACCTGATGGAAAAGAGGTTGATATCAGTTACATGAGCAAAAGAAGAGTTCCTAATGGAGCTGATCCCATTCATAACAAGTTAGTTTCTATCTCATTTTCTAGAACTAAATATTATCAATCGCGATGGAGAATCGACATGCTTCATCATGAAGCTTCTTTTTATCGAAAAATTATGATACTAGTGTTGTTTGAGAATAGCATCAAACTGACAATAATTGCAGTAACAATTCCTACTGCTCTTCATTCCACCACTTTATTCCATTCTATTGGAATTTTTTTAACTGATATTCTTCTCTTTATCATGTTGGGTATAATCTATCAGCATTTTTGAATGATGACAGTTTTTCTTGGCTGTTGAAGTAATTCTGAATGTTTCAGATAATTTGTTTTTATTATTTCAGGAGATTGGGGAAGGCTAGAGAACCGCCCAGCAGGACTTAGTATATCGCAAAACTCAATATTAGACAACGTTGAAGAGCTCAACGATCTCTCTGTACTTACGTCCGCAGCATTTGAATCAGAAGAAAATTTATGAAAGCTCTAGAAAACTTAGTATATTTTTGGGGTCATGTATCTGATCTCCAGCATGTTGTATGTTTTTGTTATGAGTCCAATTTCCCTGTTAGACAATTGTTTGATTATTAATTAGGTGAAAATGCCAAGTAGATTGATGGCATGAACTTCAAACAAAACTGGTCAAAAAGGAAATAGAAAAATGTTGCACACAAACTTTGCATCAATTCAACTTTAATGCCTTATGTAAAAACACTCCTCAACTTTATTTTTATTACTGTGAAAAAAGGGAGGCATGTTTGCATGAAAAAATGGAACATGCATTGCCTTTTGAAAAGATAGCTGCAAAATCATGATGCTAAAATTATTACTGTATTTTTTTGTTTGGCATGTGTTACTTAAAGTGAACTAAAGTTATTGAGTCAAGTTCTGAAATGCTTTACAAGGCCAATTTCTGCAGAAGAAAGTTAAATGTCTCTCAACTCAGAGCATTTTAATTACCTGTGTTTAGCCTTTTACTTTTCATCTTGCATTGAAGAAGAAGACTGAAATAGTCACAAAACAATGATGCAGCAACTATAGGAGACATAATGCAAATAGCAGTTTTGTAGTCCATCCTCATAAATGATAATACCAATACACTACAGTACTTATTTCAGGAAGTTCTGATCAGAGAAATAAATTGCATCTAACATTCAAGAAGTGAATCGAATCTCAAACTATGGATTTCTGCATCAAGAGTACAAGAACAAGAGGTTGCAGCACTGATTGTGCATCTTGTCCAACACTCTAAAATTATACTAGTAGAGTACATGGGCGGAGTACTATGCTGGGAAATACCCAAAATAACATCTTAATATAATGGCTATCCTGTCTGTTATTTTCAAAAGATGTAGTTTTTTTTTCTTCTATTTCATAGCATATGTTGCCAAAGAAGTTATCACTTTCATCAAAATGATCCCACGTCACCTGACCGGAACTATAGCAATATTAACCTAAGCAAGTAATCCTACGCAACTGCATTCCTTGGCATAAACATCAACCAATCCATCAATACTTTTACACTGGGAAAGATACTTGTTTCATCTCAAGCAACACTTATCATACCATCTCTACTGCTATTCAAGCTATCAGGCGGCACACTTTGAAAGGAAGACGATGATGAAGATTTCGGATTATTGCTAACACCCCCAGTAGGTAACCTGAGTGATAGAGGCAATGGATCAGCTATATTGGATGGATTCAATTTGAGAGAAGCAAGTTTGGATGATGGAGGAATTGGTATTGAGCGTGCAGGATTTATTTGATGATGACGGCCAAGAGTGGGAAGGCCCAATGTTAAAGGACTTGCTTCTAACTCCATAAATGTCTTAAATGGAGATATTGACACAGGAGCCGCTGGCAAAGGGCATGTAGGTGACTGATCATCCTCTTCCATATTCGAACTAGCAGCCTGTAATCAAAAATACAAAACTATATGTGATTATTTTCATCCCAAATCAACACCTACCAAATCTGAAATGCTCAACAAATTACAAAACTCTAAAATCAGTAAATTCGAGAATTCGAAACACAGTTAAGTATTCACAACTAAATTCGGAAACTCAATGTATATTTGAAACTGTGGAAAATGATGAAACTTACAACATTGGAAGTGATATCAAAAAGGCTAGTTCGCCGGCGACGTCGGCCGTTGTGATTATTCAGCCGATTAAAGTACTTTTGCGCATGCGAAGCAACCTGAGTCGGAGTCCTAGTTTTCACAAAGTTTCTAGAAATTCCTCTCCAGTCTCCCTTCCCTACCTGCTGCAATCCGATTAAAAACAGCCGATGCTCCTCCTCCGTCCACGGCGTTCCTACGCACAACAACAATCACCAAACGCACACGCCTCAACCACTAGATCTAACAACACAAATAGTTAAAAGAAAATTAACTGAAAAACTACACACCTCGCTTCCGCTCGCGGCTTCTTCCGGACGCGTGCACGAAGTCATCAGATGCATATCCGGCCGCGACGTCCGCCGCAGGATCCTGCGGGGAGTCCAACAGCGTCAGATTGTTCATACTCGATGATTTTCGAAACAGGGAGGACGATGAGGAACGTGAGCCTTCGGTCAATCGGACGCCGAACAGCATGATTCCGCCGTCGCCAACTCCGTTTTGCAACGACGTCGTATTCATCGTTTTCGAATGGGTTCCGAGAACGAGTCAAGGGAGTGGTTAAGACTTTATAATCAGTTATTTATGCAATCTGTTGCTTTGGATTTCGAGCGACAGATGTCAGCCGTTGGATTGAAATTATCCTAAGGATATCAACGGATGATGATTTTTGGATTAATTTTTGTTATTATGGTATTTTCTTATTATTTTTTATAATATAATAAATATCAAATCACATAATTTTTATTAATTTTTTATATTAGAGATCAAACGATTGACCGATAAATAGCTGACATTTCTCATGTTTATTCGACTTTAAAGATATGATATATAAATGAATGAAGAGAGAATTGTGGGGAGTGGAGGGATGTGAGCCGTCAAGAGGGCATATTCCATTTGTGAATGAAAGACAACTTTAATAAGTGGGTGTCAATGTGTTGTATTTTTTGTTTTGTGAGTTGAAAAAGTGATGCAAATGTGGCCACAGATCGACCAACGGTGGTCGTACTCGTAGTGTGTGGCCTTTTGCATCAAAGATAAAGCCATTCGCAGCTCATCACCATCATTTTTCTCATCCACAGCTTCAATATACTGCCTATGTCCGGCCTCTCTCAATCTTCAATATCTTTTGTCTTCCTATAGGGTTGAATCGTATTCGCATTAAATCACATATGAATGCCAAAATGTGCATAAAAATAAAGATCTAACGATCAGTCACTCAAATTGGCATTCAGTTTGGGTTAGATATTTGTTTGAATAAGCAGCAGAAGTACAATGCATCTGAATCCCATAGATACAACATGAAGACAGACACTGAAGTAAGATTGTCGTAACGAAAGTGTTTGAACATAAAATCTGTAACTCCATTCTCCAAAGTAACTACTGAAAATTTTCATAATAAGAAAAGGAACTAATGAAAGAATACATGTTTGTATGATCAGTTTGTTCTCATGTGCAGCAGCTATGTCCTGAGCTAAATGTCTAAAACGAAGAGTAAAAGAGGTCATATGTCCATCGGCCTCTCCCAAGGCAATTTTCCGCTCACAGGGTCGCCTAGATTCGCTAACACAATGTCGCTAAGGCCAGTATCCCATACTTCACAAAATTGCAAATGCCAGTTAGGTGGTTCTATGGCTTCTGTTCCTAGTCCAGGTGCTCTATCTTTTGATCCTTCATTTTGGTTTTCTTGCCAATCAGCTACGTAAGTGGCAACCCGTCTATAGAACTTGGCTTTAAAAATGTCCCAGACTTGGTACTTGTAATGGTTTATTAACGATGTACTTTGTAGGACATTCATGTATCTGTATCCCTCTTTGAGATGGAAGTGGTGCACAACGTTGAGTAATGAGCTGTGGAGTGCATCAAGTCGGACGATTGACTTGTGTCTTTCAGGGCTCTGAAGACGACAAGTGTAACCAGTTGTGACTCCTTGCAGTGGAGGTGTGCGCAACCCTGATGGTCCAAAGCTATGGCAAGCTGTTCTAAGCTCCCCAATTGTTTCCGAAGTTGAGTAATTTGCTACCAGATTCCGCAGTGAGTTCTCCCCTGGAACATTTAGTTCATTTTTACCTTGATGATTCTGAACTGGGAAGTAAAAGAACTCGTCAACATCAAAAAATCCCACCCAGTTGCATTCATCCTTCGCTCTAATGGCACAATGTGAAAATCCAGCCTCTTGTGTCTTAATCCAAGGCCAGGTATGCCTGCTCACACGATACTGATTCTCCTCAAGCTCTGATATCACATCCTTGATCTCATCATCACTGTTGTTATCGTATATAAACCACCGCTCAACTCCAAGCCATGAATGGTACATAATCCATTCACGCAAAGCAAACGCTTGGTTCCACACCATTGTGCACACACACATCTCATACTTCGCCCTAACTTCTTTAATACTCTTCCGCTCTTCTTCAGGTTTGGAAATGACTGCCACCGATGGTAACACGGTGTGATTCAAAATCCTACCATGGTAAACCTGATCCACACCAATCGCCACTCGCACACCCGGCGTCTTCCCTAAATTCTTCCTAATACTTTGAGGCAGAACGCACCTCACGACCTCTTGCGCAGCTGAAATGACTTTAGTGGTGAACATGATTGTTTCATTTCTATCCAACTTTCCCAACCCAAAATGGCAGCTGAAGTGTGTCGGATCGGATACCCTTCCTGGCCGATGATTCAATCCTTTGACAAACACTACAACTGTATCTCCATCTAAAGCCGCATCGTAAGCCACCAAATCCCAAGAATGAACAATATTCTGCTCATCATTGTCCAGCTCTTCCTCCAATGCTCCTGTCTCCTTAACCCTCAGCTCAACCGCGGCTGAGCAGTTCATTGGTTGAACCGGACACCTGACAATCCATCTAACATCATCGTACTCATCCATAGACAAAACCGGTCGTGCAACAACCTCAAAACCCTCAACTAGTGGATTGTAAACACACTCCATATTCTTTCCAACATCTTCTGTAATATTAACCAACAGGAGCAGAAGATGGTCTGGAAATAAAACCCTATCCTCAACCCTCAACAACTTAAACTCATCCTTCTCATCAGAATCCAACACAGTTTCAATGAATGAAGATGACGTCAGCAGCGAAACGTCTGAAAAGACTAGAGCCGGACGAAGCTTGGAAGATGGGGTTGTGGTAAAACGATACAAAAGGAACACAAAACATGAGCAGCAGAAGATGAAAGACAACCTGGGTAACACACGCTTGCTCTGCTGCAGCAGTCTTCGCTTCCTTCTCTGGTCCGAATCCATCACAGATCTGACGCCGACAAAATGCGATTTAGAAGAAATGAATGACTTGAAATGGAGAATATGAAAAAGGAAACAGAGAGAGGAAGGAAGCAAAGACACGCGTTAAATGGAAACCGAAGGAAAGTGGGCATTTTCTTCTTGGCTAGATTGAGATGGAAGCAGAACGGTCCAAAGAGGCTTGAGCTGTGGTCGGCTGACAACATGACAAAACGCAGCGTTTTGGTACTCCGAAGTCCAAAAAGATAATATGCGAATATTTAAATATCGTAATAATGCTAAGCACTGATTGATTCGTTAGATATTATATCAGCACAAGAACACTGTTTACGTATTTAATTAAATATTAGGTTTAATGATTTGCGGGGAGGTGTAAAGAGGGAATTATGGCATGTGATGGGTTGTTATCGTGTTTCAAAAGTCATATGTGCGGTGTCAATGTTTGAATTGTTGTTGTTAAATTGTAATATTTGATTTTTGCAATTGTGACAGTGATAGATTCGATTGCAGGCTAAGTGTTTACTATTCCATATGATTTGTGTAATTAAATCTGAATCAAAGGTTTGCGCATTGTGACTAGTAGGTGAGACTTGAGAGAGGAATCAGACTTGGTGGTCTGGCTCGCTCTGGCACGATTGACATTGTGGAATTCGACAAGTACAGTTCTGTTTATTCTACTGCGATGGATTCGTATTTAACATGCCGCTGTTTTCGCAGTTTTGTGAATGGGCTATGGGCTTGTTAGAGATTTATGTGGGCCGTGGAATTGTGAGAGTAAACGGGCTGTTAGTTATGTCATGCAAGGCACTGAAACATGACACGAGACATGAACTGTCTTGTTGTTGTTATTTTCATTACCAACTGGTCATTGGACATTTGGGGCCGAGAAAATTCAAACACTGTCGCTCAGGTGGTTTTCGTCCATTGGCGTATGACTATGTTTGCCAACTGCTCTGTCCAGTTCGAAGATATTAGACTGAAAGTCAAAAATACTGCTTACAAAAATATACATGTCTTCAAGAACAAGCCATAAATAGCCACGCATTTTACGGTCAGCAAACTCAAATGTGTCATCCAATTTTTTAGAGTTTTCCTTCTACTGATATAAGTGATTGTTTTGGGTATGGAAATGAAGAAAAAAGAAAATGAGTTCAAGGGGCGAAACATCTTCTACTGGAAGCATATTGACAAAAAGGCTCGACTCTGAGGAAGATCTTGAAGCTCGAACCAGTGGCAAGACTATAAAGATACAAAACACGTAAGCATAATTCTTATGTTGCTAAATTTTAACTTTGTCTATACTATTGAAAACACAGCTTGAACTTCCTGTAATAAAATTCCTGACGAAATCTATATATTTAAATGGCAGAAATGAACACGAAGGGCCTTCTTTTCAGTGACTGGAATATCAAAACGGAAGCTCAGAAGTCAGACGTAGCTTGGCTTCAACGACAGCATTGAGTCATCAACAGATCTTTTAATACATTTTCTTCGCTCACCAGACTTATGTCCAAGTAGTCCAAAATACCCTTTTTGACGCCCTATGTTCCTCGACTTCATCCTTTGCTGACAGATTTTAGCACAAGTAAAAAACATTGCGACGACGGTAAGCATTTTTATCGCAAAGTTCCTGCAGTGCAGCTCCTGCAGTTGTGCTAAATTTACTTGAACATTAATGTTGCAATAATTTATTTACTCAGAGTTAATTTAATAGATATTTAAAGTAAACACTTTTTCCCAAAGACAATATTCTAGAATTAAATGTACCATATCGCAAAAACTCAGAAATTAAACGCCAAAATCAAACGAAATATAACCCAAAGGCTTGTTCGTAGATAAGAAAATTCGATCGGCTACAGTCTCGCTCTCGCAACTTTCATACTCAGAGCTGAAATCGTCAACAGTTTCCTGCTGGTGGGACCTTATCATCATCGATGGATCATCCATTGACCGATCCCGATCCTAAATCTCCGTCCAATTAATTATTCAGCATATTCTGCTACTCGACAGGTGTCCACTAACCCTAACATCTAATTTGATAATATTGAAGTTTGGTTTCCAGTTTCCATTTCATTGTTTGATTCGAGGTTTTGACTGTTTTGACGATTTGTAGATGTGGAGGACAGCAAAGCAGCGACCACTGAGGATTTGGTGTAAAGGCTTATAGGTTTTTGAGTGGTGTGAAACCCTAGCTTGGTCCCAGTGTTGTGTTGGTATGTATGAGTTGCTTTAGATTTGTGTGATTGAAGTGATGATTGAATGTGCCTTTTGGAGATTGGAAGTTTTATATTACTCTAGTTGACTTGCTTTTTTGTTTGGGTGGAAAGTTGAAGGTAGTGTCGCAGTGAGTGTTTTTATTGTAATTTTGTTGTCTTTTTCGTAATGATGACAAATGAATTTTGTAGTTAATGATGGTTTATGTGATTTTGGTTCTTTTCAATGTTTTTCTTTTTACGGTATAGTTTAATCTTGTTGTCTGTGCTGTTTGTTTGAGCTCAAGTGATTGGTTCTGATTTTTGTTTTGTTTTGTTTGTAGGTAGGGGTTGCTAAATTGTTTTGATTTAGTACTTGAGATATGGAGATTGTGTCAGACAGTCAAACGAGGGAGGGAGATTCAGCTACACCAGTCCGTAGTCTGGAGGTTTCGATCTCGTTTGGAAGGTTTGAGAATGATTTACTTTCTTGGGAGAAATGGTCATCATTTTCACAGAACAAGTATTTGGAAGAAGTAGAGAAATGTTCAACACCAGGGTCTGTTAAAGCAAAGAAAGCGTTTTTTGAAGCTCGTAATAAGCTGATAGCTGTTAGGAAGGCTGAGGCCTTGAATAAGCAAATGGAGGTGTGTCAGGAATCAAAGGAGGGAAATGAACTTCAGACCTCGTGTGGAAATGAAGTCAATCAGTACAATGAAGAAGTTATCGAGGACAATTTATTTCGAAGTGGACTGATTAGCCCATCCCTGAATCAGCACCATGAGTTGGAAACTAATGTATTCTTCTCTAAAGAGCCAGTTGATGAAGATGGTATCATAGTTGTGTCTGGTAATCAATTCGTTAATGTCACACCTATAATTGTGAGTGAAACAAGTTATCCATTCGTTGATCTTGAGAAGAAGGATTCTACACTATTCATGTCTGAGTCTGAGATGCGGAACAAAGATAATGCAACTGAGAACACAAGTGAAAGCAATTCAGAGTACGATATATTTGATGGTCAATTTTCAGCTCGAAGAGTCTTAGGGGAACGGCTTTCAAAGATTGAACTCGGTGGATGTGAAACTGATCAGCCTTTCAACATGCAAAACTTTGTCTTAGGCTCCTCTCGGTTAGATGAAGAAAAAAAAGTCCGAAATCCCACTGGGATAGGCTCAAAGCTTGATGCATATAATGACGCTCTGGAAGATAGTAAAGAAGAGTCCATGTTAAACATGTTAGATCAATTGAAGGTGGATGATTTAGATCCCAGTTATTGCCCTCCATCAGTAGAGAATGAGCATTTCCAGTCAAAGATCGCTGAAGATTTCCCCGCTTTCATAACTGAAAAACTTAATGTTGAGACCGCATGTGACGGAGGGCTGCCAAATATAATAGCAGCCAAGAAAACACAAACTCAAAAAGAAAAACCACGTCCTCAGAACTCTAGAAAGGTGTGTTCCTCAATGCCTAGTCAAAATATATAATTGTGGGTGTATCTAATGCTTAACGAGATTTTTCTTATTGTAGCTGTTGTTGATCATTTATAGAACTTTTTCGTCGCAGGTTTTTGCAGCAAACAAACAGAATTCTACAGAAAATGTCAAGAAGATACCGGTTTCACGTGTTCCGGGTTCACCTCAAATCTCAGCTCCTAAAATCTCAAAGCCATCAATAACAGCGGTTAAATCTGCTTCTCAATCGATGCATGTATCAAGGGTGAAGAAGACAGCTACTCCTACACCCTCAGTACAAAATTTACCTCAAGTTCCAAATGTTATTAGGTCAACATTGCATTCCACAGTTCCCTCTTTGAAACCATCATCGCTATCTTCAGCTAAGAAGGGAACTGATTTGCTTACCTCAAGGAAGAAAATCATTTCGCCTGGTGTAACCCAGAAACCAACTCCCAAGTCACTTCATACGTCCCTCAATTTAGGCTCAAAAGTATCTAACTCAGTATCAGGTGTACCGCCAGTTACTGAACCCAGAAAATCTTTGTTCCTGGAGAAAATGGGTGATAAAGACATTGTTAAGCGAGCATTCAGAGCATTTCAGTATATGTCAACTTCCACCTCGCTAAACGTTGACAAGAGTTCCACATCGAAGAAGGTCAACTATTTTACCATGTACCATATCAGCTAACGTAGCTATGCCAATATGTGATTTGATACCACAATTTTAAGTTCAGCTGTTTGCTGATTGCATCCCCATCAAATGTGGAACAGGTTGTGAGAGATAAGACTGATGTACTGTCATCGCAATCACCTCCTAAAATGGAAAAGGGCAGGTAAACAGTCCGACACTTGTTGATCTCTGGACCATTAATGCTTGCGGCCATGACATGATTTAGAAAAAAGGTTTTGTGATTGACTAGCTTTTGTCTTCGTGGATTTTACCTGAAGTTTACAGTAAACTGGGCATCGAAAATAAAGCTAAAATATGATTACTTGACGAGTCACGTAGTGTTTTTTGCAGAATCTGCTTTAGGCTTTATCTGCTATAATGTTTTCTACGGCTGTTAGTTTTTTTTGTTTGGTATTCTAGCTTTGCTAATTCATGGTCATTCGATTGCAAGTGTGTTTGTAAACCCGAGCATAATTTATATAAGATTCCGGCGAGAAGTTTGCTCATCTATAACTTTGATAGGATATTATTCATCAGTAGTTTTGTAGTGTGCTGGTTTTCTCTTACTATGTCTCGCATGAACAGGTTGGTAAAGAAATGTGAAGTAGATGTAAAGAGTAAGAAGTCCACATCAATTTACAAAAGTGATAAGTTGACTCATTCCAGGGAAGACAAAAGAAATGAGGTACAACTGACTGAGCTCTTCTTTCCATTACAATCTTACAAAGGGTTTAGGTTGCTCCTGAACTGAAGTTTGATTGTTTTTGACTTGATCAGGTGAGGAAATTTGCTGAAAAGACTGAACATCTATCGAAGTCAAAGTACAAGGTTTGTTACCACTTTCCCTTGAAAAGACATACATGTTTTTGCGGATTCTTGTATTCTTTAAACAACAGATCCTTCATAGGTTGTATAAATTTAATCCATACTGCAGGAATGTAGAGTAACTGTTACAGGAGATCTAAGCCCGAGCCTTACTAATAAAGCAGCTACTCAGTCCGGTTTGCACACAAGATAAATAAGGTTTATCAAAAATCTGTTAAGGTATGACTGTACTATTCTCGACTCCTACTATAGGTAGTTGGTAATTGTTTATTATTCCTATTACTAGGGACTTATCAATTCGATCATGTCACATATTGATATTCTCACTCAAATATCATAAACTGTTTCCTGTAAAACGTTATGAAGTTGCCAGTGATGTAAAAATGTCTTGACTCTTGATATTCGCTTGTGCTCTTAAAATCTCTGCTGTAATGTCTAATATGTGAAAATGCAGGATGCTTCCAAATTTTAGCTATGATGAAAAAATAAGTTTCAAGATGCGACTGTCTAAAGATACTGGGGAAATTTGATCAAACCTTTTCCATATATCAGAGAAGTTGCCAGAAATATATCAAGATGCAGTAACTATATACTAACGCCAAATCGGCCTATTCTTCCAGTTGAGTTATATGTCCTTTGTTAAGCCTCTCATAAAAGGTCCATCGCTTATATGTTATATCATGTAGTAGTTTGTATCGACATTGTATAGGTCATAAAAGTGGACTGTTTTGCCTCCCTAGTATTATGTGGTACCCATCACCAGCATTATATATAAGTGGTGCAATGTAAAACGATCATCATTAATACAGTGAATTTCTTGTAGACTTGAAATTCATGTTAAATTTTATAACTTTATGCCAACTGTTTCTTCTATGGAAAATAGACATTTGCAGAATGGCGATATCAGAATGCACTCTGCTGTTGGACATGGACCTCATGGCAAGCTTCCCAGCTTAACCTGCCTCATTCTGATGGTGTCTTTACTAAAACTAAACCTGTATTTGCATCCTGTTTTTTCCGCCTTTGCAGGTTTTCAGAAAGATGTATGCATGCTTGATCGACCTCATCCAGAAATGCTTTCACTGTCGAGAATATTTGAAATGGACTTGCTTCTTCGCTGGTTGGAGCTTTTGACTGGTAATATTCTGTTGTTCTCTTCACAAGTTGTATCACCCTCATTTGCTCCTCTGTTTTCTCACTTAATTCTTGATTTGCTTTCTCCAGAAATGTCTTCATCTCTGTGATGAAGCCTCCATCACTGCTAGAGTTGCACTGATAAATTGTGGCTTGAATGTCATTGAGGCCTGCAGCCAGAGTCGAGCTTGCTGTAAGAAAATATGTGTGGTAGTCCACGGCAGCTGCTTTTTTGGTGTTGGGGAACTCAGCACTGAGACCACTCACAAGGGGTAAGCCAAGTATCATGAATTTCCTTGAATTCTGTTTCGATAAATAACTTGAAGATTCCATGTCTCTCCTGCCCAAGTTAAGTCTGGTGTCTCTTTCCAAGACACATTGTTTACCCTCTGATATTGCCACCCCTTCTACAACAGACTGAATAATGGTGCTCTTCCCATCTGTGCTCTGGATATTAAAGAGCTTCCAAAGTGATGCGAGGTCAAAGGAATGAGCAGCTCCACTCACAGCTTCAGCATTCATTTCGTTGCCAGCCCTGAGTGCAGCTTCAATCAACTTAAACAAAAGTGCACTTTCTCTGAGCTCGTTGCAGCCTTTTTCAAGTGTACACAGATGTTCATCCAAGTACTGAATCTCTGTCTGATAGTTCAACCTGAAGAGCATAGCGTTAATGCGGGGAAAGGCTAACGGAACAGACTTCATTGTGTGGTAGAGGAAGGATTCAGCATGAGCCAGACTTGGAGGGTGTCCACGGAATGCCAAAACAAGAGACTCTTCCCTCTTTGTAGGGGTGATCCTTGAAAGTTTGCCAAGAGTATCTGCATTCAAGCTTTTCCCCTCATACAGTGCATCCAAAAGCTCTTGGCGAGAGACTTTGACTGATCGTAAAATGTTTGCTATGTTCTGTGACCTCCTTGGCTCAAGAAGGACAATCTGAGTACAGGTCGAGTTGGCATTGCTAGGAGTTGGTGGTGATTGTTTTTCGGCACTTTTGAAAGTTCTCCTATTTATAGCAACAGAGCCAAACATTGCCTCCATCAGATCACCGTCGTAGCTGCAAAAGAACAAACAGAAAGACCAATAAGATTAGGCTCATATTCCCTATGAAATGTGATAAGGAAGCTTGCTTTGAATTTTCCCAGGTAAGAAACTCTTCAGCAATCACCTCAGAGAGCCTTCATTCTGTTTTGTTGGATGATCTTCATTGATGCTGATCTTTTCTCTTTGTAGGGATTTTAGATTCTCATTCCCATCAGTTTGTGCAAGGGGCTCTGTCCTCCCATGGGGACCCAATGAAGGTAGACTTTCTTTTGGTGCTTCCAGAAACAGAGCATTCACAGTTGATTTCTTGTCACCCAACTGGAATCTTACTCCAGCTTGACCTTTCTCATTATTCAACCCCTTCAGGCTCTTATCACCTCCAGCTCCTTTGTTAGGAGATGGTGTTACTATAGCTACTTCGCTATCCAGGACATATCTTCTCCTACGACTGCAGCACCTGAGGATCAAGCAGATTGATGCACCAGCAGCAATTATGATAACGCCGAAAGTGACTCCTACAGCTGTTCCTACTGTTTTTGCTCTACTGGATAATGAAGACGATTTCCCTTGGAACAGAAACGGCTGCTGTCCAAACTGCAGCTGCCTGAATGAAGAGGATGAACCTGACTGCGACGGTGCCTGTGGGAACGTCCCAGTGCTTGATTCCCCTGGTGAGTATGGGGAGGAAATAATCTGTGCAGGTGTCTTTGCTTGCACCGGTGCCAAAGGAGGAGGAAGTAGCTGTCTAGGAATCCTCGGGGAGTTTGGTTGCTCTTGTATGAATGGTGGAGGAGTGTGCTTTATACCTATCTGAGATACCGATGGTGCTGTTCTACGCGAAGATACAGATGGAGGAGGGTGTAGCTGTCTAGGAATCCCTGGAAAGACAGGGGTGCGGATTTGTGCAGGTGAAGATAGAGGGGGAACTAGCTGTCTAGGCAGCCAAGGAATCACCGGGGAGTTGGGCACCCAATCTGGAGGTACCACTTGCTTAGGAGTCCATGGGTCTAAAGGATAGTTAGAAAGCTTGGTGGAAATGGAGGTGCACTAAACTTGGGAAAGTCACAATCAGCAACACTTTCTGGTTGGGAAACAGAGCACTCTACTAAATAGGAGCAAAACAAGCAGTGCATGAAGAGCAATGGGAGCCATTTAAGCAGCAAAACAGCCATGAAAGACTCCTCGGACATCACAGAAGTAGAGGAATAATGCTAGTTTTTTTATTGAGACGATGAAGCCTTGAAGAACAGAGGATATGGTTTGCTCCACGATCCTGAAGACCTCCCCCTTAAGCTTCCATCCAGAAACGAACACGTCATATCAAGTTGCAGAACCACTCCATAGCTGCTCAAAATGACCTCACCTTCAATCCCATCTTTCCAACTCCATATCAGTTTTAGTGTTCATCCTCTCAACTCAACCGCTCCTCTCCAAAAACAATAAATAGATTTATTTAATTCTGGACGTAAAAAAATAGAGCGAATGGCTAATACGGCGTCGTATGGTATTCGAAAACAAGTAAACAACGAGGGTAGAAAAGAAGATGAGTCACTCTCACCCCGGCTGTAGATCGGCGAGGCGATGATAGAGTGCGCCGGGAAAGGTGGCCGGACTCGGTGCCTGGCCCACCTAAAAGACTCTGCAATCGTTGTGGAGCTGTGTCTTACTGCTCCATCTCTCATCAGGTTCGTCTCCATCCTCGCCTCTGCTTCTCAATTGTCGACCACGACCACTTAGTTATCACCAGTGTCACTTAATTGAGCGAAAATCAGCTTCAAATCTCATTCTTCACATCTTCTCTCCAATTTTGTTCAGTTCAAGATATTTTGAGTTGTCTATTTCTAGGGTTTGTATGTTTCCTCATGTCTGCTTATTGTGTGGTTTTCCAGTTGGCACACTCAAGAGAGCATAAAGAGGAGTGTGAGAGGCTGAAGCAGCAGATGGAGCGAGTTGACATTGTGAATGAGTTTCCTTTTGAGTTTGCTCCAGAAGCCACCATACAGGTAAAAGAAAAAAGTGAAATTTGCCTTGTTGAATATGCTTTTGTTGTTCAGTTATTTATATGGTGCTTGGTGTGGTGATTTGATGGTAGGTGTTAGTGAAAAATGAGACCAGGTGCTCGGTTTTGAGTAAGCTAGGCGTGCATCGGTTGGGCATGTGGTTATGGGAATGCAGCTGCGGAAAGTCTCGGTTGATAGCTTAAAGTACTAATGGCTGTGCACACCTGAGGGCTCAAAAATGCCTAAAGTTGTACTTTTATGCCATTTAGATTGTCGGCTTATTGTAATTGAAATTAAGACTGCATTCCGTTTGCAGGGTTGACGATTGTTGGCATTTGCCTTGTGAGTTCTATCCTTGTAGAGGTACTGCTTTGATGTTTTGAGAGGGGTCTGTGTTAGCAGGGCGTTAGTTATGGACTCATGATTCATCTTGCAGCTCCATCTACATTGACAAAGATTTTAACTGATTGGAAGGAGTACTATGAATGGAGGTGCCTCCCTCTGGATTCACCTGCTGCTTTGCTTTTCCACTGGGTATGATAGTGGTTCCCATTTGGTAGTGGTTTCATATGACATGATAATTCCCTTCAATAATTGACACTGTATTTTTATATTAAAACTGATGTTTTCTTTTCCCTTTTTCAGCCTCTTACGATATATCATGCAACCCAGATTGCAAAAGCTAGGAACTTGCTCGATACCCAGGATGCTTTACACATACACTATCTTGGTGTGTAAATGTTGTTTTCGTTTTGACTTTTTTAGTGATGCAACTATATTTAAGTTTAGGCTTTGCTCATGGTCATTAAGTTGCATGACTCATAGGGCCTGAACGGGAGCTTGCACAACTTGCTGTTTTTAAAGAACTGTGCTATCTCTTTCCTGGAGTGCAGGTGAAACTTGAAATGTTTGGACCAGCAGTCTCATCTCATAGGTGTCTCCTTCATTCTTTAGTGTAGAAGTTACAACTGCGTATAACTAATTTCTTTACTCCAAATACATATCAACTTTTCAATTACATTCTGTAGGGATGGTGAAAGGACAGATTTATATGGCTCACCTAGCTGCATCGACAATGATTGTAGTCAAACACCCTCAACTGACTGCCATACAGAGAAAAGGGAAACTTCATGTGTATCTATACATCTTCATAAAGGCCTGTATCATGAAAGATTTAGTGACAAGGTTAACATACGCTCTTTCATCTCTTTGAGAAGAGTTACTTTGTTTCTGCATAATCACTTGTTATTAACTATTTGCTCTCTGTCCATGATGGGTTTTGCAGAATTTCTTTCCTGACTTGATTGTAGCACCAAATGCTGGTATAGCAGCCTATTCAAGCTGGCCAGCAACTATTGTATGGCCATTTACTGCACTCTTTCCGTTTTTCTTATCTCGGGCAATTCATCTTCCCTTAATAACTATTATCATTTGCACACCCAGGAACTAATTAAGGAGCATAAAATATGTGCAATCTTCTCTGATTACTGTGAAGAAGCATGTCATCTAGCAGCTGGTTGCATGAGCCGGGCATCTGGCGTACCACTTACCATTCCTGTACACTCTCTTATGGTCAAATATTTATATACTGTTGTTGTTTGCCGTGATGAAAACTTGTTTGACAGACTCGGTAAAAATTTTGCAGATTCAGCTGAATCCATTTAGGCAACCAATGGCTGTAGAAGACGGTGCCTTTTGTATCCCTTGCTATTCCAACTGCTTCCTTGTTGGCATCTGAGAAGTGAGTATTGCCAGTGTAGATATGCGTTTCTAATTGACGAGACTGCCAAAAAAGAGTTTGCTCGTCTCAGTTTTATATGGTCCAGGCTTGTCAATATTGTGCAAAATTTGTTCAGAAGACATGGAAGCAATATAACCTTATCAACATTAAGGCTTCGGCCTTTTTAAAAAAAAATATAACCTTATCAAGCAAGCTCTAAGTACGTAATTTCCCTTCTGCAGGTAAGTGCAAAAAATACCATTGTATTATTTCCTCCATGTCATTTTCAGCTGTGTTTAAATATGATATGTGATGTATTTAATTTTGATTCAACAGGTTAGAGTTTTCCCATGGCCAAAGCGGCAAAGAGAAGATTTGCCAATATTATAGGCAAGTTTGATTTTGTTCTCTCCTCCACATCTTGTATTCTTGTCTTTCCTTGGACTTTTTCTCTTGAAGCTGCACAGTTGAGAACTAGTGTCAACAATTGGAATGTGTCCAACTTCTTCCCATCCACATCCAGTCATGGTTGTATATGAGAACACAACCTTCATTGGGACGATGACTGGTAGACATGTTATGTTACCGCAAAGTTGACCGAGGTTAAATCTCATTATCATTATTCCAACAAGCAAAACAACAACCAGAAACCCCAGCTGTGCTTCCTCTCCCAAAGTCTCCAAGATAAAGTCAAAGTCTTGTGAAGGACCCTAAACGCTGAAACATCCTGTCGTTTAGTCCCAGCAAGATCCAAGAATACCTCAAAACTTCATTTCTAGTTTTCTACCATCAATTCTCTCTGAAAAGTCCGCTTCATCATTCCTGTAAACTAATCCCCAGACCTTCAGCTACCATTTCCAAACACGAAGATGAAGCAGCCACACATCCAAGCCTTGTTCCTAACCTTTATCATCATATCCTTAAACTCAACAACATCATTAGCAATAGCTCACTACTTCCCCAACATCTCCTCCCTACCACACTCCCTGCTCCCCAACCTCACCACTGACAACCTCTGGTCCAAATTCAACACCCTTGCCGGCTGCCACCTAGGCGATACAACTCTCGGCCTCTCAACCTCAAATCCTACCTTTACCACTTTGGCTACATCACCAACTCCTCTGCTGAAACCTTCACAGATGAATTCGACCCTGATTTTGAATCCGCTCTTAAATCATATCAACTCAACTTCAACTTAAACACCACTGGTATCCTCGACCTTCCAACCCTCCGCCAAATTGTACGCCCTAGATGTGGCAATGCAGATGTCATCAACGGTACTTCCACAATGTACAAGACGAGAAACTCACACCTTAACACAGTCGCGCATTACTCATTCTTCCCAAACAGCCCGCGCTGGCCGGAAGACCGACGCGACTTAAACTACGCATTCCTCCCAGCAAACCAGCTCGAAGAAAGTGCAAAACTAGTCTTCGATCGCGCATTCCAAAGATGGGCTGAAGTGATCCCAATGACATTCACACGGATCGAGTCATACTTACAAGCTGACATCCGGATCGGATTCTTCACATCCGATCACGGAGATGGTGAGCCATTTGACGGAGTACTTGGCGTGCTGGCGCACGCTTTCTCTCCACCGCATGGAAGGTTTCATTTGGATGGAGATGAGTATTGGGTGGATGGAGCGACGGAGTTGGATCCGACAGCATTTGACTTGGAATCAGTTGCGATCCATGAAATTGGGCATTTGTTGGGATTAGGGCATAGTTCGGTGGAGGAGGCGATTATGTATCCTTCCATATCTGGTGGGGTTAGGAAGGTGGTGCTTGCGGCGGATGATATCGAGGGAGTTCAGGTGTTGTACGGGAAGTTGACGACGAATGGGTCGGCGACAGCCCCCGAAAGTCAACAGCGGGAAACGAATGGTGGAGATTCGATGACACGTGGCTGGCATCTATTGGTTTCTTTTTTGATAATTGTCGTTGGGTATTGGGCCTCTGTTTGATAATTCCATGTTTCTATAATTATTGGGCCGAGTGTCCGCCCAATATTATATTGGGCTTTGTATTTCATTCCGGCCCGAAGAATTAACAGCCTTATGATATTGTAGGCTCGATGGGTCGAACTATAGTATGGGCTTTTAAGGTCCAGTAACATTTCTCATATTTATAATGAAATTGTTGTCACCACAAATGCATGAAAATTGACCTTTTTTGAAATTTTTTAAAGTGTGCAGCTAACCCTAATTTGTACTCACACGTTTATTTGCATGCCTTATAAAGACAAGATGCAAATATGCGTATGACTGCTTTCAAATCTTTGGTTGTGCTGCTGATCACACTCATGCAGCCATAATGGACTATACTTAGAAGCAAAGCCATATTTACTGGATTAAACCGACAGAAAGATGTAACCAAATCTAGAGTATCTGATTTCTTACATGTCAATCCAAACATTACTCTATTCTAATTTCCACCCGACAGCATCATGATTTTATATGAAAAAGTTTCATTTGGAGTTAATTAATTGCACGTCAAGCCATTGTTTATTGACTTAAATAGGGTTTTCTTGACTTCGTCAGAGTCAATATTGGCATTCCTGGTTTTCATAGGTTTAGGGTTTAGGTTTATAAGTGTCAATGAGTCATTCATTATCTTAATTATTAATATTTGGAGTAATCTGGAAGAGAGAATATGAATAGAAGTTGATGGGAATATGATGCAAATTTTTATGCTCATGAACCATCCTATCATGTTCCAAAATTTGGAAAAGGAAAAGAAATAAAGACATTGATTAGCAATTTAATCAATGGATATTAAGGAAAAAACCCTACCAACTATCCCACCCACCATTTAAATCTAATCGTCCTTATTATATGGACTCATCATATTCCATCCACATGTCAGATAGTGAGATCTTCAGGCCTACAAATATAGACTTGGTGAAAGTATTAAAGAAAGATCATTAAAACTGTAGTTCGTTTTTACATTCATGTTCAGTATATGAGATTCTAAAAACCATTTATTTATGGTTTGAGATTGAAAATAAGAAGCACTGGAAACAATTGATTAGTAACAAAATGAACAAAGCAATATGAACCCTAAGATTGTGTTCAAAGACATGTTGGAAAATAAAACAAGGATTTTTGTCGGCAAAACAACAAAAGGTAGATGTGAATTTTCAGGCAGTGATGACAATTAATACTTAACCGTGCAAGAAAATAACCCAAAGTATGCATTAATTCAAGTTGCAAGTATACCAAAAGTGGGAGCTGGTTTGAGCAATTACCCTACAAAAATGCTCTAAAGTAACTTAATTGGATTCTATGTTAATGAATTTAATAACACTATTTTTGTTGATGACTTTGTCTAAAAATATGCTTCTTTTTTGAAACATGAAAGCACGTACTTGTTTTCTTTATTGTATTTTAACTACAATCAGATATGCCTAAGATCTCACTGAAGACTCTCTAGTTAACATATATTCTTAAATCATTGCCCACTTCTTAAATGTTCTTTTATTTTGATTTTCAGCAACTACTATCCATATTCTAACCTCCATTCTCCAAACATGGTCAAAAAATGCACATAAAAAACTCATTGAGTAACTCTAAAATAGATGTTTTTGGTAAAGACTTCATCAAAGTGCTGCTGACTACTCTCATTAGTTCATGATGTTTATCATTTTTCAAATTTAAGTTGTAGCACTGTACTCTACAAAAGTGGGTGAGAACACATATCATTAATGTGATCCTATTTTCACAAATAATTAACGTTAGATTTACATAATTTCCGTAACACGTAAGTTCGAAACTCGTTTATTATATGTAACTCAACTGATCATAATGCACGCAGACGATCTAGTCTCATAAGATTTTATGCAGATTTATATAATGGCAATCAAGACTTGCAAAGAATAGGTACACATGAAACCAGTGGCTTATGAATAAGTCCATTATGAAGTTATTAGTGTAATCATCTGATTTGTTGAATCCTGGTGCGAAGCTTCTTAATAGGGTTTCTTAAGTTCTAACATTATTGATAAATAAACTTAATTTATATGGTTTGTTTTGACTTTCTGTTTGCTATAATTGACACCAATGTTTTTAAGATGATGATCTTGTAGTACAAGGTGTACCCTAATGCATGCTTTTGGTTAATATATTAACAAGTGTTTAATTCATGAATTTGCTTAATTTAAAAGTGAGACTGAATCTTCATGGATTGGAAAAGTCTATGTGTATATCTAATTTAGATTAAACTAATATGAATACAAACTTTTTTTTTGATAATGAGCATTAGGGACAACTTTTTTTATGATAGCCATTTAGGAACTTTCTTTGTCTAGAGATGTGTTATGCTTTTTTCAAACCTGTTTCATTCTTTTGTAGGTAGTATAAAAGGAGGGAACTAGACAAACCAAATAACCATCTCAATTCTCATTTCCATATATTTCTTAGAAGATTCTACCACTACAAAGCCTTCAGAATTTCGAGTTGAGATGGCGAAAGATGAGGTTTCATGTGTTTATTTAGCAAATTCTAAAGATGGGTATGATTCCTTGGAATCAACTAAACAGTTGAAGCTGTTTGGCTTTGAGTTAAGAGGAGGAGATAAACCGAAAGAGTATATTTCCATTGAGGGTGATGAGAGTGTGAACTCGTCGACGGTTACGTCCGAGAAGGAAGATGTACATATCACAGTAAAAGAAGTTGATGAGAAGAAATTTGAGTGCCAGTTTTGTAGAAAAAAGTTTGAGAATTCTCAGGCATTAGGAGGGCATCAAAATGCGCATAAAAAAGAGCGAATGAAGAAGAAAAGATTACAGCTTCAAGCCAGGAGAGCCTCAATCAGATCCTACCTTGAACCTTTTCAAAATGGTGACAACAACATTCATTTTTTCAATAATTATCAAGAAAGTGTAACTCCCTGATTTATGATCCATCATGTGACTTTTCATCCTGGCCATCAAAGTTCTCTATTTACGACGAGTCTAATATCAGTTTCAGCTCTCTGGATCAGAATTCTTATGATCTTGCTCAAGTTCAGCACACTCAGGTGTGTTCACCTTGACATCTTGTGATAAAAGGGTGGTAACAGTTGCTGCCATGTCAAAGCAGAAGAGGTTTGAAGGTGTGGATCTTCAACTGGGGCTCAGCTTGCAATGAGATAACAAAGTAGGGATTTTTAGAGTTGTTGAAAATGTTCTGTAAAATGGTTTGAATTATGATCTTCTTTGTGCAACTAAGAGAATCTGTAAAATCAATCTTATTATTGAAGAAGAGTTCATAAAGATTTGTGAGGACAATGGATGTGATTAATACACTTTTTTGTGAAATATATACATATAAAAGCTGCATTTTATTATCCAATCATTCATTGTTTGGTCAGACTTCAATTTCTGAAAACAGTATGAAGCTGAGTTTTAGTGACAACTTCATTTAAAAGCCACCAACCAGAGTCTCTAAACATGAATCTAAAACTATGAATTCATATGAGTTAACATTTTCCATTCGTTCAGCTGATGAGGATCAACCATCATCTATTATTCACAGTGAATAACTCACAAGCATTACACAAATCCATGTTATTGATAGCAGCAGAGAAAGTATGCCTGAGATAGGGAATGGATACTGTTATTGATAGCAGATAAATAAGTATAGAGGCAATAAATCTACATAAACATAGATATCAAAAGTGCTACGGAGCCAAAGAATATGGAAGGCAGGAATGCAACTGAGCTGCTGGGACTTGGGGCTGTGGCCATGACCATGTTAGGATCCATTCCTTCCATACCACCATACTCCTGTGCCACAACAGACATTGCAAACACAGTGAAACAAACTAAAATGGTTTTGGACAACATAGCTTATGTTTTGATATCTTTTACTGAAGTAAAACTTTCAGAACTGTTGGTTTTTCATGTTGTTTCCATATGAGGGCTTATATAATAGTGAATAGAGCATAGGTTTACCTCGGCAAGCTGGCCTTGATGTGTAGATCCATATAGTATAAGACTATGTTTCTTTAGCAGCTGCGGCAAGTTCAAAGTACTTTGGCTACTAGATTTTTTGTCTATAGCAAGGCTAAAGACAGATACACTGATACACAGCTGGATACAATATATGAACTGCAAGTTATTGAACTCATCAGTCCATGGTGTGAACAAGTATTTTCACATACTAGCTATGCTTTCTCTTGTATTATAAATAAATAGTTGCAGCAAACAAAGAGGGCCAGGTGTAAACAAAATCCACAAATAGATAATTCTCTGTTGTGTGCACTATGTTCATTTCCAACAGAGCAGCAGGGTAGCAGCACAGAATTACGCATTTAGCCAGGGGAACAAATTTCTCTTAAAGAACACTCCTAGCAGAATTCACAAAAAACAAATTTATACAGCTCTGTGAGACCGCAATCTCTTCCCTGGGAGTTTGGAACTCTTCATGTTTAAAGAGGAACTCTTTCTGCTGCTGAAGAACTCATAATTCTGTTAAAAGCTGTAAATATAAAAGAGTATAATGTCAGATTGTGAAATACAGGCACATGCCTCAGTGAATGATTTGAATGATTATACGCCGTTGTTTGTGAACGTGTCCTATCAAGACTAAATTTTGATACCTCTCTTTTTCTTAAGCTTTTTGCGGAAGCTTCGCTTTCTACTAAATGCCATCTCCTGGAAAAAAGAAAACTCTTAAATATGATTTACAGTATATAAAATCTCTAAAGGTTTATATTTGTTCCTAGCAGACCTAGAAACAAGGGAGTATAATCTCATGGATCAAAATGAGATCCATTGTATCATCTAAATTTGAAGAGAACATAATGTGACCAACTGACTATAAAACTATTTAAAATGGAAATGCCACAAAATAAAACTATTTAAAATGGAATTGATCCTTTAGTTTTAGAAATTTACCAATGGTCGATCCTCATCTATAGCTTCATGAATAGCACCAACAAGATCACTGTTTGCTTCAGTATAAAGGTTAGTAACTAATCCAAATTGTCCAGCCCTGGCTGTTCTGCCAATTCTGTGCAAAAAATCCAAGGCAGAAGTAGCAAAGTCTGCCTGCGATGACATAACACAAAACAAAACTTTATCGTTACAATTCATGGTATCTCCTAAATAAGGGATTGAGAAACGCAACGACCTAAGTAACGTTACCTGGATAACATGTGTGACATTAGAAATATCCAGACCTCGAGATGCTGCATCAGTGCACACAAGAATGCCACCTTTCTCTTGGAAATCAACTAATGTTTGTGCACGGTCTTCTAAGGAACTATCACTATGGTAGCATAAGCATTCTACTTCAGCATTTCTTAACAACTTCGCCACTGCCTCTGCAGCCTCAACAGTATTCGCAAAAATCATCGTCCTCGAAATTCCTGATTCAGATCCTGGCACCTCAGCTATAGAATCCTGCCTTACTGCATCCAGAAGTGTGTCTACCTGATTATCGATGTTTACTTTAACCCATCTCTGCTGCACCCTACAGAGAAATGACTGATCTGTCAAAACAGAGCCAAAATCTTGTAGCCATAAAATGCTGAGCTAGATGCATCAATAATAACGAAATATAAACTGAAACCTACAATAAATACCAGAAAAGAAAATGATGAATGATACCTGGGATTATGAAAGTGCCTATAGACTCCACTAATCCAATGAAGATCTGGAAACATACGTTTTAGTATGCCACCTGCAGTTCGTTTCCCATTTTCAGGAAGAGTAGCAGCAGCAAAAACATACTGTTTGCTGCGTTCATATACTTTTCTTGCTCTTCTCCAATCTCTTGTCCTTGAGGATCCTGTTACACTTCCCTCTGCTGGATCGAGTTCATCTGGTTCGTTGTCGGTGTCAGAAAGGCCTTCAATGTCAGACTCATCTTCCATGTTATCCTCTTCGTTAAGAGATAAGTCAACTTGAGGGTCTTCATTTTCTAAGTCATCCTGATCCTGCGTCTCTAGGTCATCCTGATCCTGCATTTCTAGGCCATCGTGTAATTCCTTGGAACCATCAGCCTGATATTTCTTAATCCTGGATAATTGCTTCTCATCAAACCGGAGCATGTCAACAAGACGGATAACTTGGTTTTGAAAACTCCCACAAAACAGCAAGTCAGCTTCATCAAACACCTGTGATTTTACAGTCAGACAGGTGAAGGGAGAATCAACTATACACAAAACGCTGAACAGCAGACATACCACATACTTCACACTCCTCAAAAAGTCTGTGCGACGTCTCCTCTCTGGATCAATTCCGTTAAGGTTATTAAGAAGCGCGGCAGGTGTTGAGACAACAATATCGGGTGTACTAGATGGCCACCCCTGCAGTTAGTATCCATTTAGATTGCAGAAAATGAAGAAAATAAAAGAAATTAAATCACCCAACCAATATGATGTCTAATATAAGCCAAACAGAAGAGGTATATGAACAACCACAATTATGCCACAATACCTGACGCCCACAAAGAGCAACTGCTTTCAGAAGTGGTTCCCCATTTTCATCACACAAGCCATTAGTCATTTTCACCACTTGGTCACACAGCATAACATTAGGGCAGAGAACTAGCGAAAGGTCGCGAGAAATCCTCCATCCCCTCTTGTGAGACGGCATATCATCCTCTTGCGTCTGAGCTGCAGCATACATTTTTTCGTACAGCGGGATTAAATAAGCATGTGTTTTACCACTACCAGTCTCCGCTGCTATCACCACATCCTTCCCTGACAGTATAGGCGGTATTACAGCAGCCTGCACATACATCAACATCAGTCCATCAGCAACAACAACAAATCCAACAGTCAACATCTATCAGTTAACACACTAACATATCATAAAAGACTTCAAGAAAGTCTGAAACTTTTACAAAAGCAAATCATTTTCATTGTAAATCTCACAAATTCAAAAGCAAAACTGAGAAAAAAATCAACCTGAATAAGCGAAGGCCTCTCAATTCCAACACTCGATAGAGCGCGAGAGAGACGATCAGACACACCAATACTACTCCAACTCACATCATCATCAGCCAAAAACGTCTCATTCTCCTTGTGATTCGCAACCGCAGCAGCCGTAGAAAAGCTCCTAAACCTCTCACGACACGGTCTCACAACGGAAACAAGTCGAATTCGAACCGGTGGTGGCGCGGTGGTCAGAGCAGTTGCCGACGAAGAGTTGAGGAATGAGTACGAAGATGTGAGAAGCCGAAATGAAGATGAGGATGACGAGAACCTGCAGAATTGAAGCATCGGCGCATGACGATGGAGAATCATCGGAGTGAGATTGGCTAGAAGATGCAGAGAGGTGTGCAAGGGGTTCTCTAGGGTTTAGGAATGTGGATGATGCGTACTCACCATAGCTTACTGTGCGCCATTTCTGCAACTCTGCGTTAACACAGAATGAGACCGTTCGGAAGCCTTTAAGGCCCTAAGTCGGTTCAAAATTCGATCCTATTCTAAAGTTGGCCTTAAAAGATCGTGTAACACCCCAAATTATATTAGACTTTAAAAGGGCATTACATCGGCCGCACGTTCCCTAAAATACATTCGGAACGTACGTAGCCTCTAATTATAGCATATTTACCGAAATTCCTCCAATTTATGAAATGACATATAATTACAAGTCTCATTTAAATTCTCATATTGTGTCAACAAAATAAAATAAAATGAACTAATGCCCTCACATACACATAATTGTACAAGCATGCAGATTCGCCAAACATCCATACCTGAAAAATATTTATCGATGGGGTGAGTCAACAACTCAGTAAGTAAGACAGACCCAAACTAATTAAGAATTGACAGACGATGAGTACACAAGACACGAATAAAAGTTTCAGAAGGTTACATATGAGTCAGCCAACCCTCAATAGACGGATGACGGAACGAAGCACACAAAATCGTTAGCACAGAATAGAGTTTAGCGATCAGGAATAGAACTCAAAGATCCAACATAAAATGATTCAGAACAGAACGATCCAGAACAAGAGTAAACGATCTAGAACAGAACGATCCAGAACGTGAGTAAACGACTACGAACATCAGAACAAATCCAGAATAGAAGTAAACGATCTAGAACAGAACGATCCAGAACAGAAAGGATACGATACAATCCGAACAGAAACGATACGCTACGGTACGATCCAGTTGCACAACCACAAGTCCCGGGACGTCACACAAATTCACACACACATACATCATGCTTCACCCCATGGAGGGCATCACACCAACTACGCCTCATGCTTCGCCCCATGGAGGCATCACACCAACTACTCCTCATGCTTCGCCCCATGGAGGGCATCACACCAACTACGCCTCATGCTTCGCCCCATGGAGGACATCACACCAATCATCATGCTTCGCCCCATGGAGGGCATCACACCAAATCACACCACCACACACCACATCACACAACTGGATCACGGATTTTTGAAAGGAACACACAGACGACATTTATGACAAAATGAAGAGAACACGAAACAAAATATAAGAGTTTGAGCATAACAAAATATAAGAATAACATGCTGATAACAAAACATGTCACAATTCTGAAAGAAGATCGGAAACTAACCAGAATGGGTCCATATTACTTACCTCGAGGTCCATCATACTCAAACAAGCACAAACAGCAATTATGAACCACCTACATCCATCATGAAAAATCAAATACTATATGTACAACTCTTCTAAATCAAGCAATCACAACAAGAAGCACACATTTTCAATAAAAACATATAACATGTCAATTTGAACATCAAAGTCATGAGTTACAAGATCTTAAACTTAGCTGCAGTATTTAACCTAAAACAATAACAGAATTTGGCAGATTCTGTCGCTACACTTTCAATTAAGTATAAAATATTTTAGAACGAATCAAATCAATATTTTTATATCACAGTAAAGTTCTCTTCGTATAGTACATTTTACCATTTCGAATCACACAAGTTGGACCATCTATACTCATGTTACGTTAGGTTGAAATCTAGTCAACATGTTGGCCAAATCTCAGATTTTCTGCAGATTTCAGGATAATATGACTACTTCAAAATTCAATATCTTAATATCCAAAATGAATCTAACAGTGAGATAGGGTTCGTTATAAAGCTTATCACGTCTAGAATATCACAAAATTAAGAGTTACTCAATTTGAATATCAAGAACAAAAGTTACATTGCTTTCAAAATCAACCGACGAATCTGACTTTTCATCCATCATAAACACAAGATAAACATTCGAACAACATACCTTAACAATTCTGAATTTTCTCAACCACTTGAACATGCTTCTCTCCCTCATCAAAATCATGTTCATATTATCATCATTTTTCTTTAACAATGTAGATATGAAAAGAGAATATAAACAACTAAATTAAACTTCAAAACCTTTCATTACCTATTCCAATTAAATGGATCCTTATCCTTTTAAATTTTATTTTATTTTCTTTATTAGCTGGTTTTTATTTCACTTTCAAATTTGGGTTATTACAGATCGATTCGTCAATAATTGAACATCGGCCATTGGGATTAAGATCCAGTGCGGCGAAAGCTATTTAATGCGAGTCTAAACTACGTAGTTTTAGTAAATGATTCACTTAAAACTACGCAGGATTATAGTAAAAAACGTCAAAACGACGTCGTTTTTACCCTCGCGGCAAATAGCTGCGCATTACCGGATCCGAGTCCGGCCATTGGCAACACTCATTTATACGTAAGACAGTAGGACATTGTCTCAACCGTTGATTTCTAATAATTAACGGTTGAGTTTGATAACCGTCATTCTCAACCGCCCGTATATTTTGCATATTCAACTCCCTATTTAAATTAAAAATCAACTTAATTTCAACCATCAGATTAATTAAAATCAACTATTAAAATCGTATCCTTCCGTCTTATAAAAGCTACTTGTCCCTCTAGATCCTT
Source organism: Sedum album (assembly GCA_006409495.1). NCBI lineage: Eukaryota > Viridiplantae > Streptophyta > Magnoliopsida > Saxifragales > Crassulaceae > Sedum > Sedum album. Next base: position 287,883 of record QZGG01000081.1, read on the forward strand.
ACTCTTCATGTTACAAATTATAAATTTAAAAAGAATATGATGTTGGTTAACAGGTCTGAGTTTTTTTTGATAGAATTTGTGGTGTGATTTTGAATGGGTTTGGTGCATCAAATCCTCAGCTGACCCAAAAGGGTGCTCTGTTTTCCTAATGTTGTCTTCTCTGCCCATAGGCCCTGATCCAAAAGACCCTAACTGTGTAAACCCAACTTTTTCTTTTAACGAACCGTACCGCCTTGGACATGTTAGACAACTCAATTACTAGTAGAAAAGGACAGTAAATTGGAAACGGTTTTACAGATCCTCAACCTGTTTGGTTGTCATATTGTATTCTATCTTCAAAAAAGATGGACACCACAGGCATCTCACCTGCCCGAACAAGGTCCACATTACTCAACACATCTTCCGAGTCAGATCACAACAATATATTATCCCTACTGATCCCATTCCATCAGAAAAATATCTCAAAGCTAGGTACACTCTTTTCCATTCTCATTAGGCTTCTTGCACGTCTCACCACAAACTAATGTCTGTAATTATATCGATAAACATGCATTAAAAGCTCACTACCACTACCATTCAGTAATAAACAAGGGGTTAGTTACATCTCATTGAAGTTTGCTGATTTCAGAAGCATGGATTTGGTCATAGTTCCAAGTATGAATATTATGAGACGTGGTGGTACATGTTACACTCGAGAGACACGTTGATAGGTGTGCAATTCAATTGTATACATTTGACATGATTGATGACAAATTTAGTCCATTAAAGATATGGCTTTTGGTCACATCTACTTTTTTTAAGAGGGTAGATTTTTTGAGATTAGATGAATGAAAAGGCCAATTTATCAATGGACAATAGTTTCATCTAGCTAAAGGGCATGTACAGGTAGTCTCACTTTCAGATTTATTAGATTTTCTCTACTTGTCAAATTTATTAGGTAAGCATGTGAAGATATTCTTACATAGGTTTTTGTGTTTTAATTCCTAATAAAGAGTGACATGATTAAAGATTTTGTTCCTATGTTTTTAAAAGTATTGTAAAAATAAATCCCCATTTGTGTTGCACGTGCATTGGCTAAGAAATATCGAGCTTTGTTTTGTACAAATTTGAAATTTTGTATTACTCCATACTAAAAATTGGTGTCCTAAAACAACTTTATATGTGTATGTGTCCTAATCTAGTTTGCCGACTTGGCCTTAAATTGGTGTCCTCTTCACAACTAGCTCATTCACACACTTAAGTTGGAATCCAAGTCAATAACTTAAAGACAACATTATTGATTTAATAATTGTACATTTCAATAATTTTACTTTGCCAGGTTGAATCATTTCTAAATTAACCTAAAATATAAATACCAATGTATAATACTAATTTACAAACGTAAAGAGACTCCCAATATATCGAGGAGTAGTTAGATGACAGTAAATGACTAGAGTCTCTCTAAACCCAATTACACATATGTTCTATATGCACTAAGGCATCTGCTTTTAATTGATGCATTACAATCTACGATTTAGTCAGTCCATTTTCCACATAAATATTATTTAAAAATGTTCGAAAACCAACACTCAATTAATGGAGCACCTCATGTAAGATACTATGCTACAATATAATGCGACTTAGTGAAGACTTTAGGGCAAGAAAAGGGGCAATGATCCCTCAAAAAAGGGGTTGATATAGTGAACTACATACGTTTATGTGGCTCGTTAGCATACAGATTTTTCTTTTTTCAACAGACATTTATATTGAAAGGCGACTCCCGTGGGCCGTGAGTGTCGTGCATGTGCACATGGGATGCTGGGTGTCAATTTCATACAATGTTCCAATTTTTTACAAGTCATTTATAAGATGTGAAAGCAGTTGCATGAGATTTGACTTAATTTACCACGTGGTTTTACTTCAAATTAACTTTTAAAGAAATCTGTGGCAGACAAATTCACATATGATCCACAAAGCCAGCCACTTGTCAATGATCCTAATTCCTATCTATAAAAAGGTCAACTGAGAATATCTTAAACATATGACAATCCTAGGGCTCTTATATCCTATTTGTTTTTAATTATATTAAAGTATTAAACAATCATTAAAAACCTAAAACGCACAATTACATAAGGATTCTCCATTTGGGCCGGACAGGGAAATAGGGAATAGTTCGCCTGTTGGTAATCATCATCTATTCGAGCCCGGCCCAACAGTTCTAAATTTAATTGAAACTCGCATATTGGTCCAAAATCGCTAAAAAATTCAAATTATCACATCATTAAGGCAATAAATACTCTTTTGTAAGTCCCTAAAACAATTTAATATTTCCTATTTTGCCCTTGTATTATTCAACCGCCCAGCCTTATCCATGCCAGTTTCGACCATTGACTCCCAGTAAATTCATTTCCCAAACATCAACCTTAATTTATGACGTCATTAATAAACCGCATGACAGCTCATTAAGTACCCAAAAACATAATTAAATTAAATAACTGAATGCTAGATCTACCAGACGGTGACACAGTTAACCCTCAAAGATACTCAAATTCGGTCCAATTCCACGTGTCAATCTCTTATTCGCCAAAAAATGCGGGTGACTCAACGACAACTTTGGCGCATAAAATTTCGCACCAAAACTTAATTTTCCCGGGAAACTTTCGCGGAATAAATTTAATTTCTCGCACCAAAAATCTGAAATTAAATTTAAACAAAAATAAGCTTCGAGAGAAAACCTACATATTTATATCCACATAAACTCCTTGTGCCTCCTCCAAAATCCAGAGCACACCACACCTCACTCCCTCTCATCCACCGAGCCTCAGCTTCGGACTGCTCCATGCCTAAGTCTAAAATGGATCTCGTGAAGTGAGGAATAGCTTCGGATTTCGCATCAGCGAACGATCGATAGATTGATCATGGATTCGACGGAGTGTGGAAAGGGCCATTCGGATCTGTTATGCGGTGAGGACTCTTCGGAGGTTTTGTTGTCGGTGGATTCGACGGAGTATGCATCATCGGAGATTGAATTAGGTACGGATGTGGATGGATCTGAAGTAGCGGTGCTGCTTGAGAACGAGAGTCGGTTTGTGCCTGGAGTTGATTATGCAAAGAAATTTAAGGAGATGAGTTTGGATAAATCTGCTAGAGAGGAATCCGTTGCGTGGATTCTTAAGGTTAGATTTCGTATCTTCGAGTCAGATATGCTCCAGTTGATTCGAAACCAAAACCCTAATTCGTATCATTAACTAATTGACTCATATTTGACCTCTATGATGAACTTGGACGATTAATTTGAACGAAATGGACCGTAATTTGTCTGCCGTTGATCGATTAGGACTCGGAAATTTGATGGATTTTGTTGATTTGGTTTTGGTGTTTGTAGGTGCATACTTACTATGGATTTCAGCCTTTGACTGCATATCTTGCGGTCAACTACTTGGACCGATTTCTGTATTCACGGCGGCTGCCGGTAAATTGAAGCTGCCTGATCAACTTTGGCATTAATATAAATTGGTCTTTTTAGTCTTCAGATAATGTTGAATTCTCTCATCAGCTAACATTGCAAAATGTTGTTTTCATTACTGTAAGTCAATCTATTAAGGTCGGTCCATAAGGTTAACTAATTAATTTTAATTTGATTTGAATTTACTAAAATAACTTGCATTGTTGATTGTCTTTTGTTGATATAGGAATATTTAAAAGAAGTTGCATTGTTGTAAATTTATGATTTGAGTCAGAGATTCTGATATGTAGCCCACTGAGATTCCTAGGTTTTGTTTATGGGTTAATTATGAATGTCTAAATGTGGTAAAACCTTTGCTAGTGTTTAAGGTAAATTAATAATGGTAGTGGTAGGACTGTACTTTGTACTTAATTACTAACTCTCACTCCTCACGTGAGTTGCACATGAGGATGCACAGATTAGAGTTTAGGTTAGGTCATTATTTAGTGGGCAGACACTATATATATAGCTTTGGAAATGGTGCTCTCTGTATATCTCAACTGTCCCCTTTAGAGATATATTAAGTAAATGATTTATGAAGTACTAGTATTCCCTTCGTTTGTTTACGGTTCTTTACTAGAGATCAAAGTCTAATTGATCCGTTCAACCTTTAGTTATTTACATCTCATGTCTAACCAAAGCTATAATATTTATACTGTTTTTCATAAACTCTCATCAAGAAAAATATCACTTTGTTGATTTCTTATGTTATTGATGTAGTTTACCTAGTTATTAACTATGTGAGGTATATTATTTTTATCCTTTAGAGTTCTCAATAAGTTTCAACTTTCAAATCATCAGGAAACAAGTGGTTGGCCGATGCAACTTCTTTCCGTGGCCTGTTTGTCTCTTGCTGCTAAGATGGAAGAGTCTCTGGTTCCACCACTTCATCAACTTCAGGTCAGTGATCGATCTGTTTTAAGCAAGTGCTTCCCACAGTTGCCTCTATTATTGATATTATCGTTCTGTTTTTTTGTTTTCCGAATTTTTTGGATGTAGAATATTTCTTCTCATTGTCGAAGAATGTAAACTTTCGGATGAATGATGATGCTAAACATTTGCAGGTTGAAGGTGCTAAATTTATATTTGAAGCAAAAACCATAAAAAGAATGGAACTTCTAGTTCTAAGTGTATTGGATTGGAAGTTGAGATCCATTACTCCCTTCAATTTTATTGACTACTTTGCTGAGAAGTTGGATACAACTGGGATCTACAAGATGTTCCTTATCACACGCGCATCCGAAATTATCTGTCCAACATCAAAGGTAGTCTTATACACGTTTGTTCTATTACGTACATCTTTACGTAATTGCATGCATGCATGTATTATTTTACAGTGCACACAAAGGTCTGCTCTTTTGCAAGCAACATCTAGTGGGATTCATACTAATTATTGTAGTTCTAGTATAATTTATATTGTTGACAAAGACTGAAGTATGAAATTGCAGAGGTCAACTTTGTGGAGTATCTTCCGTCTTGCATAGCAGCTGCAGGAGTGCTTTGCAAGCAACGACTTTCCAGTTTTCTCCTTGTTAACCCAGAGCTTGCAGAGTCTTGGTGTAAAGGATTGAACAAGGTAAGGAGATTGCCATGCTGTCAATTCATTATATTTTCCAGTAAAGAAGCTGCGAATAACTGATAATTGGTTTCTCTCTCTAGAATGTAGACTTTAGTTTCCTATTAATAATCTGCAGGAAAGTATTACTGGGTGTTACCAGCTACTTCAGGAAAGTGGGCTGGTTGTTAAAATTGGGATGAAGAGATCCCTGCCAATGATGCCACACCTCCGAGTTACTACAACCGGTCGTGCAAGCTTGAGATCAACTGATGACTCGTCATCATCTTCATCTTCTTCCACCCCATTTTTCAAAAGGAGAAGATTATTTGGTTCTCTGTGGGTGGTTGATGATGAGAATGGAAGCACTGGTTGAGCTAGTGGAAAATCTCTATGCAACCTGAATTTAAAATCTCATAAGAAAATACAAAAATTAAAAAAACGCCAAGAGAGAATAATTATTGTCCTAGAGGTGGTCAAGAACCCTTAAACTTTTGCACCAGGTTCTCCTTCGTTTGGCTAGCTTATTACATATAGTATACAACAAACTGATTAAAAGAGAGAAGGGTGGTTGAATAAAGTATATAATAAATACTTGGTGGTGGTATTATACAGCACTACTTTGCTACATATCAAAGTCAGGAGTGGTGGTTTAAAATATTTGGAGCGGAGCTGCGGAAGTGGATCCTTATTGTGGTTCTAATGGAAGGTCTTAACGTTGCTCCGTTGGCATGGACATGGCTGCCAGAATGTGAAGTTTGTAGGCCATGTGGTGATCCACATCGTGAATGTATATTCATCTTGTCTTTTCAAAACACCTTTTTTATTTCTTTGTCACTAGTAAGTTTCTTCTAAAAATAAACCTAATGAAGATGAATGCTCCAGTTGTTAGACATCTTCATTTCATGTTGTACGTGGTATAGTGCCTATTTTGAAAATATTTTCACTTTATCTTACAAATATGTTTTATTGTATTATGTTCTAATAGCATAAAGATGAGTTCAAAGATCATGTTCATGTAGTGAAAATAAATGGAAATTCTACGTTTTATTGTTACCGTATATGTTACTTATACCGAGCAACCTTATCATTCTCTAACGAGTGATTTCGTTTTGTATAAATGTATATAGCTCCATTTCGTACGAAGTTTTAATCAGTTTAAAAATTACATCAACGGGAAGACGGCACATGCTTCAAAAGTGCACTTGAATTTTACGTACTGTCCAACGTTACGATTACATGTACTGTAGTTGTTAGACATGCGTGCACGTGTGACGTGTACTTAGTAGCTAGAATTAGAAGTGTTGTTTGGTACTGACTACTTCAATCTACAACTAGATCCAACTTCAAACCCTAAATAACACATCTCAAAATGTATAGCTACTTCAATCAAAAAAAAAGTATAGCTACTAAAAATCATGATTTAATGCGGAGTAAATCCAACCGTTTGTTCCTAAATTAGAATCTGATGTACATGTGCCACAATTATCTATTTATATATCGTAAATTGCTAGCTGGCAAATGTAGGCCACCACCAACCAATAGGAGTCACACTTCAAAAAATATATCCTCTGCAATACAAAAATGAGATCTGTAAAACTATTGAAATAAATTACAGCTAGCAAACCCTGAACTTGTCTTCATTTCACGTGTATGTCCAAGTCCAACCATTTTCACTAATTTCCTCTTTTTGTAAGCTGTTTAAGCATAAGCAGTCGAAAAAGGGGACCATTAAGTACATGCTTCCATTATTATTACAAAACACAAGCTGGATAATCATTGTCGAATGCGACATCGTTGTCAATCTACAAGCTGGCAATCTCATTAGCTGGGGCCACCGGTGACCCCATCACCTTTAACACATGACACGTGCGGCGTGCATGCCATATTATTTGTCCTTTTAAGTAAATATCTCTCGTATCTAAAGTCCTAAATCTAAACTTCGCAAAACATTAATGTCTGCTGAAAAATCATTATTTATTTCCGCTAATAAATATTAAGGCGTCAAACGCTTTAACTACTTTAGAGCCTTTTTTAGCTTGAAATGGAATTAGTGAGCAGCGCTTTATATGGAATTAGTAACCTTTTTTATTGAAAAGTTAAAGTAGCAAAGTCCATAATAAAAAAGGGAACCAAATGCATATAATAATCCATATTCATGGACTTTCAAAAAGGGAAAAGCTAGAAGCATATAATCTACATGGAGAACAATTTGATTCATGCTTTATTTCATGACATTAAACTTTCAATTTATTTTTAATCCAATTATTCTATTTTATTTAAGAAACAAAAATGGTTCAATCTCCGGTTTATTAATAAATCGTTATAGAAGTGGAACGCCATCTGGCCCAATATTCACAGCCCAACTGAACCGAGCAGATCGATCGGCCCAAGCCCATTTATGACTCCATCTCTTCTATAAAATCCCTAATTGGATCTACAAATTGGCGCTCTGCAATTCCCAAATTATCAAGAAGCTTATTCGCTCAAATCTACAGCTCCGTCTTCGATCTCCGGCCGCATCCAACCGTCGCTTACCGTGTATTCAAGTCTGTCAATTATGGTAAAGATCTGCTGTATTTTCGGAGGACTACGTGTATCCTGATCCGGACACTGAGTTCTCAGAAGCAGTATGGATTTCTTTGTATGTGATTTTTTTTGTTAATTTTTACTTTATTTATTAGGTTCAGTTAAAATTGTTTGAGTGAGTTGATATGGAAAATAGCACTTCTGAAAAAATCGGAAACAATCGTGAGTGAAATGCTGCGATTTCGAGTAACATCAATGTTTTACAAGTCTTTGGTGACTTAAAATTGAAATAGTTATTTTTCATGAATGCGACTATGTTATTCAAAGAAGATCATGTTTATCAATTTTTTTGATCGTATCCATTTATAGTGTCATGTTTTGCAAATTATTTGGCTTGATGTTTCAGCAATGGTCTTCAGTGAAGGCTTTGCGAGATTAGGTTATTCTTACTGTGGGCTTATTTGGTAGAGTTCTTGAATGTTTACAATTGTCCTGAGTTTATGCAAAATAGATTAAAATAGATGTTTGAAGACTGATTTTTAGATAGACTACTCTTATCATATTCATGTTGAATTCTTGGAGTTTTACCTTGAATATGGATTTTGGGATGTGTTTTCTGATATTTTATCAACATTGTTGGAGTACTGTTTGACCATATCGTTCTCTGATATTGCTGCAGCGCTAACTTGTCGCTTATCTGCCTTTTTTGATTTTGTAGCTTGCAGCACATTCAGCATGCCTGCTAGAACAGACTGACCTATAAATCTCTTTGAGCCTGCCATCGGGATGTTGTATAACTAAAACTGCAGCATCAACTGCCCGGCAGTTGTCCATTCGAAAACCAGTTGGGCTATGGGTCGGTATCTATTCTCTTTCTATGCTAATGGACGTAATATGTCCCTTATACTTCCCTAATCTGTCATTTTTGTCTCCACCTCAACCAATTCTTGTTTAGCATACGCCAATATTCTCAACTTGGTATTGAAATATCAGTGGCATAAACAGGTAAATACAGTACCTATATGGTTTTGTTGCTTATTTATATTCCTTGGAGATTAACTAATTTTCCTTGGTGCTGGCTCTTCCGCTGCTGCCTCAGGCACCGTATAGGTACTGTATTTACCTATAAGGTAAATGGATATGGTCAGGAGTCGGGAGCTTGAATGGATATGGTCATTCATTTATGGGCAGGTCAGTGTATTGCATTTCTATAACTCCTAACTCGTGTGTGGCCTCAAATCATGTCTTAGACATGAGAATGATGAACTCAATATCTGATTAATATGTCCCTCACCGAACCATGTTAATAACTTATTGCGGTTGTTTTATATTTTCCGCTCTATCATCTGACATTTTGTAACCATCTATGTTTCCTCTCAGTGAAAACTGTTAGTTTAGTGAAAGAACTAAACTAAATCCTCAGCTTCATTTTCAGTTGCTTAGTCTAAGGTGTGGAACCCTATCTACGCCGAATAGAAGAAAACATCATCAACCTGGAAAAGGCTGTAGTACAGAAGAGGCTTTATTAGCAGCTGGGTTTGCATATATTGCTTAGTGTAAGAACTATCAGCCAGCTGCTGGTGAATAATCTTTCATAGCCTTCTTCTTTCTACCAATTGGTACTCGAAATTTCAAGCATTTAACAGTACTCAGTCTGTTGAACATGCTGGATCAGGTTTATACGATACAAGAAGCGGGACTGTCTCTGTGCAGAACAAGGTTCTCCTTTTCTGCTGGGTTGAAGTCAAAGCTAGTAGCTTGACTTCCAATTTAAACGCACAAAATGCGAAGGCCTTACTCAAGGTAAAATATCCTATTTGATGTTGTAAATTAGACAAAATAGTTCAAAATTCTGAAGGGTAGTATACTGGCTACTGATTTCATTCCTACGTGCTGAAATTACAGGTTTAGAGCTTAGAGACGTCAAGTATTCATGGTAGGAAGCAGAATCTGGCTTGGTTAAAATGTTACAAATATAAACAGATAACCAACACAAATAATTAGCCCGGTTTTTAATACGTGATTTCTTCACCTGTACCCAATTGGGCCAAAATTGGGATCTTCTGGCCTTTGCTCATATCCCAGTTTGCCATGTAGCTCGATGATCACTAATCTATTAATCCATTTTGAAAACTTAATGAAGATTATAAGCAGTTGATGCTGTTTTGAATAAATATTGAATATCGTCAGACAATAAGACAGAGACTGGGACCTGAACTTTTGCTGATGGGCCAAGGCCCAGTTGAGGTATGGGCCCTCCAATCATCCTTACAGCTAGAAGCATCTAGATAAGCTAAGTAGAACTAGATACAACTTGTACCCTCTGTACCATTCATCATCAGTACCAATATTTTTGATCTGGTCATTCATAACCAATCTTGATAACAATGAAGGTTGCTTCCTCTTCATTTTTTAGTTTTTAAATTATGGAAGTAGTGAAAAGCAAAATAACAATGAATGGTTGGTTGATGATGCTACTGTATTATTTAGTGGACAACTATGAATGTGTTGTGTAGAAGAAGAGATATTATACATGATGATGATATTGATGTAATGTATCACCACCATCATCATGTGGCTTCCTATTTCTTCAACCTTCTTTGCATTTATCGTCACATGACACCATCAAAATGTCTTAAGGTTAAGGATTATAATTTGGGGGACATGCATTTGAATAGTAGTTGAGAATATGATATCAAATCAGCAGTTATGTCTAGTGTCAATGCATCCATGTACATAAAGCTAAGATAGTAGTTTTCATTTTTACTCATAAGGGGATTTTGATGAAAATTTGAGAAGAGAATGGCTAGGAAGTGATAGACACTGGGGTTGCCCAAAACGGAACGGCGTGAGGGCACCAATGTGGTTGTAGATATGGATATGCTAACTTTTCTGGGGTAGGGGTTTTGGGGGTGTAAAGATCTGATTGATGCATCCAATGTCACTATCTCTAAGTGTTTGCCCCACAAACATCTCAGTCATATATATTGTCTTCAACTCTCAGATGGCCTGGCCTGGCTAGCTTTTTTAGAGATGCTAATTCCATCTCTCCTATGATTATAACCAGTCTCTTTCCATTACGCTATTTCATAAAGTTTGCACCATTATCAGTAGATACCAATTGGTGTTATACACTGAAGATACCACAACTCTACTGTAATCATGTTGATATTTGATTAGGTCAGAAAACAATATAACTTCTGAATGTGACCTAATTAATCTTATCCGTACTGTTGTGGTATTGTTGTTCCTCATGAGTAAAAGTAGAATAATCAATAGCATTACCACTATTGTTATAGTGGGCAAATATAACGTAAATTAACGGATTAGATTAGGTTCTCTCGAAAAAGAAAGGGTCGAGGTTAGCTGATCCAGAGTGACCACGATAATAATTATGAGCCAAACGAGGGGGTGCGTATGAACAATATCGGATCACGAACAACTTATAGTTATTGGTTATTAATGGTGTTGCTTAATCAAATTGCCATAAGTGTACACATGCATGGGACCTTACTGATAGCTGTATGTATTGTCCAATGGATTGACTAGCAATCTCTAGTGGGGGATCTATACATAGTTTGATCAATCACCATCCCCTTGACTATTAAGTCCCACTGAATTTCAACCAAAAATGAAACCCTAGAGACAACTAATAATGAATCATGTTAAGGGCATGGTAGAAATATTTTGCTAATAATAATTCAATCAATTTGATGAGACAATTCCATATGTTATGTTTCAGTCAGTTTGATATCTGATCAATCACTAACATGAGTCCATACCAGGCTAATATTTCAGGCTAGGGTTTATAGATTCTCGGAGAAGTTGTAAGAATGAGGATTTGTTAGCAAGAAAAGTGGTATGTTGAATGGAAAAAAGGTAAAGAACATCTTTGCTATATTTTCACCAGTCTTGAATATGAGGGAAACACATTATACAGACTCTCTGACCCTTTCTTTTCTTTCTCTTTAGGCATAGATTGAGACACCCAATGCCTCTTCACGTGATGATGTATTTGGAGTTTACCCTAGTGTGTGACCATATAGTCCCAAAGTTGGAAGAACATATACTTCATTTTTGATGCTTACTTCAACCAAACTCTTAACATTATCATTTTTCAATCTCGTAAATCTTTCATGTGTGTGTTAATCAATGATTATGGCACCTCACCTGTGGAACTTCTAGAAGACTTCGAAAGTCGTCATTTGACAAATCTTGGGTACTATATTGGATAATTATTTCATGCATGTTTCAGATGTCTGCTTTTGTATAATTTAATAATTTGTTTTCCGTACTAATCATATCAAAGAAATCCAATGGTGATTAAAACAATAGAAGCCATTAGAAAGGTGTTTTTTGAGCAAGACAAGGATACACATATAGAAGTATTGAGATGAGAACCAAGAATCATGCTCTTTTGAGACCCTCAATTTTGGGTGAGACCCTGAGACCCCAATCATGGCCGTTGATTGGATTTGCTTTTAAGGTCCAGATTGTGCCACGTGGAGGTGAGAGAACAAAAGCAACAATTTCTCTCACCTCCGATTTTTGAATTTCTCTAACCTCCACGTGGCACAATCTGAACCCCAAAAGCAAACCCAATCAACGGCCATGATTGGGGTCTCAGGGTCTCACCCAATAGTAGGGGTCTCAAAAGAGCATTACTCTGAGAACCAAATCACACCAATGACCATATAAATGTATGATTGATCAAGATAGAGGTAGAGACTGCTAGATAATTATTGAAGAATGATGATTTGAATTATTGAAATAAAGCAAGGAAAAGAAAGAAGACAGTTGTGTGTATGTCGTGAATGGATTGGTTTTGGTTGTGAGGAATAAGACACTTTGAGCCGCAGCCCCAAGTATTTCACTGAATTTTAGATCGTTGGAAACAGACAGACACACTGAACCTATGATATAACCTTTAACCTTATGGTTTACTGTAAAATTACTACTATAGTTCTATGGATTGTCGACATAGTTGTCAATAGATGACTAGAACAACACATTTGTAAATGAAATAATGGTGCATTGTTCAACCCTAAAATGATCTAGATTTCAGAGGTATGGTCACAATATGTATGTATATATATATAGGGGAAGTATCATGTGGAACCCCATTTCCATGGATCTATGGATCCCCCTTCATCACCGTTGATTGCATTTTTGTGTGCACCAGATTGTGCCACGTGTTTGCATTTTTGAAATGCACACGTGAGTTGCACATGACAAATGCACACGTGAGTTGCACATGACAAATTCACACGTGAGTTGCACATGCTCATTAATGTGTTGGCACAATCTGGTGCGTCGAAAATGCAAACAGTAAATGCAATCAACGGCTGCAAAGAGGGATCCATGAAAAGGTGGGGATTCCACATGATACTTTCCCTATATATATATTACATGCAACTGGAAACTTCCACCTAATTTAGCAACTTAATTAGAAAATCCCTAATAGTTAAGACAGCCTTTTTGGATTTTGTTTCATCAAAACACTACAAAATCATATTCTTAAATTATTAAGAAATGAGTCACTACACAATGTTCTATGCTCCCTCCCATACCTACTTTTCTTCTCATTGAATATCAAAAGAAGAATTAAAGGTGCTATATTTAATAATTGAAGGAGTGAGAAATTTGATTGTTATTGAGTTTTGCACTGGTGTTTCATTGTCTATTATATTATTTTCTCTCAAGAACTGTACATGAAACATGTCCCTTTATCTCCGAACAAATGAATTATTGGTTCTTTTAATTTGAGGCCATAAGGTATAACAACGGAATTTAATTGAGTATTATTTAATGTCAATGTAAACCCTACCTATAGAATGGAATGCATTTGAAGGATGGGAATGGCAGGGAGATTGTAGGTATATGGGAAGGGGTGCAGGAGTAATGCTCTTTTGAGACCCTTACTATTGGGTGAGACCCTGAGACCCCAATCATGGCCGTTGATTGGGTTTGCTTTTGGAGTCCAGATTGTGCCACGTGGAGGTTAGAGAATTTCAAAAATTGGAGGTGAGAGAAATTGTTGCTTTTGTTCTCTCACCTCCACGTGGCACAATCTGGACCCTAAAAGCAAACCCAATCAACGGCCATGATTGGGGTCTCAAGGTCTCACCCAAAATTAAGGGTCTCAAATGAGCATGATTCAGGGGTGCAGAACATAGCATTTATCTACATCACTACAGTTCTCTCAGCTATTATTCATGTTATCTTGATCAAAAACTATTCATGCATGGGAGACGTCCTTCTCCTTACTACCGTATTAAACACTTATATCAACTCAATGCCGTCACTCTTACATCGATCATGCTTATCCCTAGCAATCCTATCAGATATCACTCATTTAACAATAAGATGAATGACACTTCAAAGTTCAAACCAAATGGAGCCTTCGATAAGGGGAAAGTGAAGCAAGATGTATGGTAATTGGTGAATGAATACAAATCTGTTGTGACACTTTTATATGCATTTTGCACGATGTGAGATGTCTAGGGAAAACGGGATTCTTAGTATATATGAGGAAATACACCTGACACGCAGTGGTCAAAGTGGGAAGAAGAGCAAATGCATGGGGTCTATTCAAGCTTTCCCTAATAGGGAGTCAGGCTTTGTGAGATATGAAGTGAAAGCACTCATACATTTCACAGATAGTAAAGTTCATGGCTGCAGGGAAAATAAATAAATCAATGAAACCACAAATAATTGTAGCAATGATAAGGATGCCATAGTTGAATGAGATCTTGAAACTATAGCTGAGGTTTGTATGTAAAACCCTTTTAGGTTAAAGTTTAACACTTTGAAATTTTGCGTTAAAATATGTGAAGAAGAAAACTGATCACTGATGGCTCAGTACCAATTAGAACTTCACAAAACCTTAATTAGATCAATGGTTGCTTTCCACGACGAGCTAGTTTAGACAACTCAAAGCGTACTACTTTGACTCCCAAAACGAAGAGACAATGAATGCATGTGGGTAATTGCTTACAGTTTTATGTATGTGAAGCATATATGAATACATATCATATAATTGATTGATCATCTCTATATGTAAATGTGTACGAGTGTGAAAAGGAAAGCAATATGTGTCTGAAGTTGAATCGAAAATGTTAGTACAGAATTGTGGTGCCAACAAAAATGGTACAAAGGGTCTCTGGTTAGTTAGTGTGGAAGGATTTGTAGTGGGATCTGATAACCAAAAGGACACATACCATTGAAAGCGCCTACTCATTTGAGATTGATTCTTTGGTTTATAGCAATGGTACTGAAGTATCTGATTAAATTAATAATTAAGCCATGTCCATGTCCATGTGTTAATTAAATGAGATCAAATTATGACATGTGATTACTGATCATTAGATATAACATAAGAGGACTATATGTTAGTATTTAACTGATGATTCTAAGAAGTAAAACATCATTTGTTGGGACAAGAAGACGTGTCGGTAACTAAGGAAGTGTGGGGGTGAAGATATACACCATGTATAATCACTAAGTGGTGGTAGAAAGTGGATTATATAGAGGGGGTATGATGCACATTGAGGCCCAGTTCATGCTATGAAAAGGTGAGTAGAGAGAGAGAGAGAGAGAATGGAGAAGCAACTAAGCAATAAAGCTATACCTTCTTTCATTGTTAGCTATCCATACATATAGCTGTGGTGACTCTATTGTCAAAACGCTTAGTGGGTTGTGTTCGTGATGGAGGAACATATTAATCCTTTGGCCATTACTCATCTTCTTCAACACGCTCTGAGAAGCCTCTGCATTCATGAGAACTCTCAATGGGTCTACGCAGTGTTTTGGAGGATCTTGCCAAGAAACTATCCTCCACCCAAGTAAGCTCCCATTAACTTTTCTAATCTTTTACCCTCTTAACTTTCCTCCAAGAAACACATGTCTCAATTTGTGATCCACTCTCACCATCTGTTAGTGTCAGCTTATATCAAAGATTTGTATATATCTGATGTTTACTTTATCCTGCGATTACGTGCTTAGATGGGATATTCATGGCGGAGCTTATGATAGATCAAGAGGCAATAGAAGAAATTGGTAACAAAAAGATCTTCTCTATCATGTCTCACAAGTCCTAATCCGAACACTAAATCATGCAAAGAATGATCAAACTGACAACTATGTGAATTAAATATATTGTATTGTTGTGAATAATTTATCTTTCATAGGATATTGGTCTGGGAAGATGGGTTTTGCAACTTTGCATCCTCGGCTGCAGCAACTCAAGAAATTAGCTCTGGAAACTGCCCTACCACTCCTGCAGCCGCATACGTCCATAGCAACTGCGAGTTTCAACAATTTCAAGGACTTCAACCTGAACTCTTCTTTAAGATGTCACATGAAATCTACAACTATGGAGAAGGGTACATACATTTGATCCCAAATTTAGCATCTATATCATGAAATATAATACTCCAAAGTCCAAATCAAGAAATATAGAGTCATTTATACTGTTCATATAAGGTCCCCAAAGATGAGATATTTTTTGTTGTGTGACATCAGATTGATTGGGAAAGTAGCTGCTGATCATAGTCATAAATGGGTGCATAAAGAACCAAATGATCAATCTGAGATCAACTTCTTATCAGCATGGCACAATTCAGCAGACCTGGTAATAAGTTCATGATCTTTTAAAGCATCAAACCCACTCCTACCTTACTCTCTTTTTGTTCATTTTTCATACCTGAGTAACCCCTTTTATCCCCAGCATCCTAGAACATGGGAAGCTCAGTTCCAATCCGGTATTAAGGTATACTTTCATCCCCATGTGAGACAGTTTTATAAATAACTAAAGACTTTATGAGAAGAGAACAGTACTAATACTTGCTAACATTTGTGTGTTTTGAAGACCATAGCTTTGATCGCAGTAAGGGAAGGTGTTGTGCAACTTGGAGCTGTCAACAAGGTTTTGATCATTCCCCTGTCTTTATTTCTATCCAAAAGTTAATTAAGTGAAGCATATTTTGTATCATTTTTGTATGATTTCTTGCTTACATAATAGGTTGCGGAGGACTTGAACTACGTGGTGACTCTTAGAAAGAAGCTTAGCTACATAGAAAGCATCCCAGGAGTACTTCTTCCACACCCATCATCTTCAGCCTTCCCCTACACCACTCCTGAAGCTGCCACAGCCGCAGCATGGCAATTACAGCAATCACAGGCTCAGGACTACTACACTGACGACCACAATCACTTGATCAGCAACCCAAACTATCACCAGTCTGCACACATGAAAATCACACCTTCAATGAGCAGCCTTGAGGCCTTGCTCTCTACGCTTCCACCAGTCATCCCCCCACCGTCGTTCCACTCTTCATCACCCGCTCCTAATGACAACTACATGACGTCGCCTCAGCTGCACCACCCACATCAGTTCATGTCCAGCAGACCACCACCCTACTCTATGGAGAAAATCATGATGAAGGAAGAGACCACAAGTGAAGATCAAGTGGACTATGAAAGCAGTGCAGGAATTTACACTCACCAACAAACTCACTACTACCAGCACTGAAATGTTGTGCATATTGCATCAAGAATTATCCTCAAGTTTAGGGCTTACTTATATATAATCGACATGCCTCATGTGTAATGGCTGTCCTTAAGGTCACATATAGTGAGTATTATAATTATGCTCCAATATGTTGTTGCTTTATGAATGATGAGAGAAATGATAAACGGGGCATGTAAAGATGCATTATTACATGCTCATGATGATATCTTAATAACTACTCCTTCCGTCCCATTATGAGTGTCTCATTTATTTTTTGGATGTTCCAAAATGATCTTCTCATTTCCTAAAATAGAAACTTTTTTACCTCTACATTTACACCATCTTTCATACTTTTTATCCTACTCATTCTCTTTCTTACTTTTTATCACACATTTTTCAATTTTCTTAAAAACCGTGAAAGTTCTCAAATGGAACACTCAAAATAGGTCGGAGGAGTACTAGTGAACTGCATGAGATTGCAGAGATTCACAGTTTAATCAGATTTTTGAGTTGCTTTGAACCAATGAAGTGTCACAGTGAAGTGAATATATGTTCAGAAAAGCCAGTGTACGTACAGGAAACAGCGTTTCAGAAAGTGATAATGGAAGATCAAGTACTACTGCACGTATTGTTGCTATGCTAAAGAGGAGGGAGGAGCTAGCTAGATGCTACTTGTATGTACTGACTTTTATTCAGAAAAAGCTTCATATGGTCCGTAGTACAATCGGGTTCAGACTTCGGGGTTTTGGGATTGAAGATTAGGATTATCAACATTTAGCCTCATGTAACAATGAAATTATGTCCCAGCTTGATTTATTTTATAGAGCTTTGATTGAGAATGTTCATGGCCGATATTTGGTTCACTTGAACCTCTGAATTATAATTATTCATGTGGGACATCGGACAGGAGTATGTCACGTTTTATTAAAACAATGTGTATGTTGGATTTTGGGTTGAATGTATGCTGGAAAATGAGACAGCAAGCTGCAGTTGATCCCAGCTGGCTGCTTGAGTGTTTGCAACTAGGATAAACTTGAATGGATACGTATGATTCTGTTCTCCTTTAAATTGAATCATGGCTATATGGTGGATCGTTCCAAATGTCCATTGGCTCAATAACATTTTTTTGAAGGTATTCATACATAGAGTATAGTTGACATGCTTGTATCAATGCATTAGAATACATCACTGTTCTCATACCTATCCATCTTTTGATCTTGGTAAAACAGAACAGCTCAGATTAAGCCAAGCAACACATCAATTATAAGACCTGGTTCCATAGTCATACCCATTAGAGTTACAATGGTATTGAAAACCAGCATGATTGTAGAAGCGTCTTCCATGATCAACTGGCTTGATTGCCATAGTTTTTTACGCTTTGCGACTTGCTCCCGGACTGCACCAAACTGAAACTCTTCAGTGTTGTCCCAGGCCTGTTCAGTGAAAGTTGTGGTGCAGATATGTGAGGCTGGTGGTACTGCTGGTCATTATCTTGTGCATGATAAAGTATTCTACTTTGTCGAAGTTCTTGCATTTTCCTCGAGTCATTGGACATGGATGGGTAGGTTTTGTGATGAGTCCTGAAGTCTGTTGACGGAGCCTCGTCTTTTGGTGGTCTCGCGAAGCTCTCTTGTGGTGGCCAATTGTTGTAGATACTATTTCTGGTTCCTCGACAACATGGTCTGTTGGAATTAAAGGTGGCCTTATGATTTGATCGGCTTTTGATATGACATGGGGCGAGTTTGGCTGTCTCGCACCTTTATGATTAAAAACCACAAATGTGTCAAGAGGTGAATTTACATGACGAAGTCGCAATTCTGACAATGTTAACGAGTAAGGAATAACACAAGGTAGACGAACACTTACACTATGCGACCGAATTAACGAGCTGACTCTCTCCTGCAGCAGAGCCAGCATGTATCCGAAGAAACAAGCCACCACCAGAATTGCAACACCTGAAGTGATAAAACGGAGTCTAGAGATTTCGAGTCTTACAGTTTTTAGATATGATGGTACATGGGGAATGTATTTATTTACCTAGAGGAAAATCACTTCCATACTGAGAAGCACTGGTACAGTCATCAGTGTGCAGCGGAATCTCTCGAATAGCCTTGTTTCCTCTATCAATGATGAGCAAGGAGCAACTGCTTCCAACATAAACAAGATCAAAATCACTCGAAAGTTTTGCATCTTCACTTGGTCCATCTATGTGTCCACTGCTTCTTCCCCATTTGCCTCCGGCAATTGTTGTAACTCCTGCACATTAATATTCCAACCAATATGAACCTCAGTTTGAGATGGCTGACATTGCGTGACAGAAAAGTGCTCAGTTGTTGATTCAAAGACTGAATCGAGATGTAAATGCATTGACCTGTTTCAGTTATCCTTCGAATGGCCATGTTTTCAGCATCAGCAACATATATATTTCCTTTATCGTCTGCTGTGATCCCTGTTGGATGGTTCAGTTTCGCGTCTCTTGCCTTACCATCAACATATCCAGAGATTCCATCAGCAGATCCAGTAATCAACTTTGGCCGGCTATCTGGAATCATTTCAAAATCAGATAGGGAAAAATAATATGGAGGCCAAAGAAAAGAATTTGTACAAGAAATGCCGAGCATAATCATTCTTTCTGCAGAATCATAGCCGCCATTGATTATGAACATAAGAAACTGAGGAAAAGAACACAACTGAATCTGATCACTTACATAACGACAGAGATGAAGAGATCTTATGAAGGTTACTGTTTGTAGAGTCCAAAATAACAAGATCTCCATTCGGAAGAATTTCAACAGCATATGGCTCAACGCCAAGCTTGGTTCCATCAAACACAGTCTCAACATAATATCCACTCTCAAACTTCATGATAGGACGGGGTGGAATAGCTGAGGCTGTATTAACCAAAATACTCAACATTTTAGTTTACATATGCCAGAATATATATACACACAAGTTATCGTAACAAGAGCAATGCAGACCTGTTCAGAATTCAGAGGCAAAAGACATTACATTACCTGGTTTAGAAGTTGCCTTGGGCGACCATATCCATTTAATCAGCACAGCAACAACATCCGAATATATCCCACTCACGATCTCTGAAACATCAAACATGAAAAAGAGAGTTTAAAAGAAACAATTAATCTCTTAATCTGGAAAAAACAGAATATGAGTACATGCCTATATGAGCAACAATGTAGGAAAACTCACTTGCAGCATAGTGGTGAGACTGAGCAGATGATACTTCAGTGGCGAGCAGTATAAGGGAGACAACAAAAATTAAAAACACACGACCCATTTGTCGAAAACACAAATATAAGCAGTTCACTTCAGACTTCAGATAGTTCACATTTAATCTGATCTGATGATGGGAGATTAGAATGAGGTGGGGACTGGAGATGGAGAGTGAACTGTAAGACAGCAGAGACAAAATACGAGGAGACAAAAGCAATGGAAAGTGAGCCAAGAGAAGAGTTCGAAGAGAGAAAAGAATAAGTAAAAGCTGATGAATGTCGGGGCAATTCTGATAAATAGTGTCACCAACTTCTTGGAATATCGCTTTGACTTTGTTGACCTGACCAGGCATGTATTTGCACATATAAAATCACCTTGCTTTGACTGCTTTATCCACATCTTTCAATTGGATGAGAAGCTACTTCGTTTTGCCATCATCTGCACCGTTTTGAGTTTTATCGTGGTGGAAGTGACGTTGATTTCGTCAATTGTGTATAAGTTATGTACACACAGGAATGGTCAATGTTATTGCCAGCCTCACAGGCTTGAATTATAAGTATTCAGGTGTATCGTTCAAAGGAAACCTGAGAATAAGCTTCATGGCGAGGATTTGGACTTGAAGCAGTAGCTAAGCCTTGTAATAGTTTGACCACATCAGATGTATCGTCTAGGTAATACTTTGCTCGGCTGGGCTTCTGGCCTACAGTGCAAGCAAAGATCTCTGGAACTGCGGGTAGGGATGGACAAGAGACGGTACTCAATATGCTTTCAAACATGTCCTCATCCGACCTATCATCTCCAATGCACATTACAAAATCAGGGGCCTCTCCGCTGCTAATAAGTTTTGCCAGAATTTTCTCTGCTGCCAATCCTTTGCTCACACCCTGCATGATAAGGAGCACTCAAATGTTGCAAATGACTAATAAACAAAAGGACACTAATGTTTAATAGCCAAACATCATACCTGAGGCTTTACTTCAACTATATGGTTGCCTCTCTTAACAACTGCAGGCTCGTTTGCCAAAACATTTTCCAGATGATCCAACAATTCCAAAGCTTGGCAAGAGCCAAAGTCTGGGTCTGCATCCTGATGGTGCCACACAATAGCACTTTCTTTAGTCTCTATAGAAGATCCATCGGTGGGCTTCTGTATATGATCTCAT